>CM068875.1:2172500-2670000 GCA_035149815.1 Branchiostoma lanceolatum | reverse complement strand
CTGTCAGAAAACGTTAGTCTCTACCAGACTCCATATAGGTCGCTGGAAAAACGGCCAAATAGACAGATAACTTGCCGGAAGAGTAAGCCGGCAAGGGAGTACAATTTGCGACCTTTGGAAAAACTGCCCTCCCGGCCGGCTAACTTCCCTGTCATGTTGCCCGTTTATTTGGGCAAATTCTACTATTTCTATAAAATTCTACTATTTCTATAAAATTCTACTATTTCTATAGCGACCTGTGGAGTCTGGCAGAGACTAAGAAAATGGAGCAAATCAGAAGAATGTCACAATTTTCCCATAGATCCAACCTCTGCTTGGAGTGTACGCAATGACTATCAAACACATATGGGCGTTCTGCGGGAGGCCGCTGGTTACAGACATACTTCTCAGCTATTGACACCCTTAAGAAAACAAGCTTTGTCTATGCGGCCAAAGAGAAAACAAGCTTAGCTGTTGTTGATTCATATTGCCGGAGATGATGTGAGCTGTTTTTAAGCCATGCACTGTCTCATGTATTCTACCGTGCAAATACCATAGGTTTCATTTCAATGGCAACCCTGTGTTTGCATAATACACATTACGCATCATAAAGTTGTTATCAATCATATGCTTCTTTGGACGTGATCCCTAAAAGAAAGCTATTTAGTCTGCTTGTCAAGTCTTAGATGGATTGATATTGAATTTCAGATCCAAGTCTTCCTGACGAGCCAGCAAAAACCGGTTATTAAGAGAACCCCCATCCATCATGACGTGTCAGTCCACGGAAACTCAGCCCACATAAAGGAAACCATTCGAACCGACCAAACTAACGCTTGATTAAACACGTACGAAATGACGATAATGAAACACGTATTTCTGCCAAGTCAGCAAAAAATGTTACGAAGAGAAATTATCAACTATTATGACGCGTCAGCCCGTATGGACAAAGAAAATCAACCACACAGAAAGGAAATCATTCCGACCGACAAAAATATCGCGTAATAACGCGGGAAAAAAACGCGTTTAAACATGTATCCCTGCAGAGTCAGCAAAAAAAGTGTTATTAAGAGAAACCATTGTCCATTGTGACAGATGGTAGAAAACCAGCCGCACAGAAAGAAAATCATTCGGACCGACCGGGTAAGGACAGGAATTCAATTCTCGTGTTCGGAATGATGAAGAGGGTTCGACAGGCCGTGAGAGGAGCCGTCAGATGGAGTCTGGTTCTGAGTCTTGCTAGAACGGGTCGGACTTGTCCTTGGCACGATGATAGCGGAGCTAGAACAGCTTCAAACTTTTAATTTTCTAAAACCTAAGGGAGCCAGATCCAACTGATATATGAATCATATTGACATGCGATAAACCCTGCATTGTTAATACACGACATTTCATAAAAAATGGCCTATATGTTAGAAATTCCCCCAAGACTGTAAGTATACGTATTTTTACCCAATTCTAATTGCACTTTCTAATCTTCTGTGGTGTAGATTGGTTGCCTTGAAATTATCACTGTTGAAGTTGATGTATGCTTTATCTTACATAATCGCTTGGTAATAAATTTGTCATGAAGTTGTCCACATGAAGGTATCCTTGTGATATTCACGATAAAGAAAAGAATTCATCTACAATAAAAAGCTACTGGAAGGGTCGAATCTATATTAGCGATCTTGGATGGCTACCTCTTTTATGTTTTCAGTCTGGTTGAGTCAGTGTTCGCAGCCCGGTTTTGCCACACGCAACGTTTTACAGGCACTGTTAAGCGTCCCCAGAATCCCCCCTTTCAGACCCTCATGACAAGTCAGGTTCAGGTCAGGTCCTAGCCGCTGATCCTACAGAAGACATCAGACACATGATGTATGCATGTAGTCATCCCTGGACACGTCTGGATAAGCCTGGGGGTCATCTGGGGTCAGGGGCGGTTTATGGGGCATGACAGCAGCAGAAATGACTTAGTTATTACCTCTCTATTGTGGCAATATTCCCAACATGAACAGAACCCGACAGCAGCCCAATGATCCTTCTAAGCAATCGGACTGGGCAGACTTCTGCCTGCAGTGTGAGGTACGACCGCTAGGAGGATGTTTACCGTTCAGTCGCCAGTCCGACCATGTACTTCTCCAACTGAACGCGGACTACATGGAAGAGCACCTATCTTATACAGCATCTCGCTTGCTGTCTGTCGTTATATGGCATCTGTCAGACCTGGTAGTCTACTCCTGTCTCTTGTGACCAATCAAGGGACTTAAGGGAAATGGGCACAGTAGACGGTATTCTTAAGGCTTGTAAAAAAATAATATAAGGGACGACCAAAATGTGGTCACAATGAAGAGGTGCTCACTACTGCAGGTGGGTTTTACTGTCCTTTATCGGCTCAAACTGTTTAATATGGGTGGACAGTCTGGATTGAGGCAGGAGGAAAATGACAATTGCAAAGTAAGATCTAAGAAGCGCGGTCTTTATGAAAACGATGAGGCAGATGTGGGAAGGAAAGGTTAGGTGGTCTCCCTGCCATGCCAACTGATCTAATCTGGTTCCCGACCCCCACAAACTCCCGTCCGTTACCATGATAACTGATCCAATCCGGTTCCTGATCCTCCCGCATGTTGCCATGACAACTGATCCGATCTGGCTCCTGATGCCCTTAAAATCCCGCCAGTTACCATGACAACTGCTTCAATCAGGCTACTGATCCCGCTAAATTTCCGCCTGTTGCCATGACAACTGATCCAATCTGGTTTCTGATCCGGCCATAAAACTACCGTCTGTTGCCATGACAACTGATCCGATCTGGCTCCTTATCCCCATAAAACACCCGCATGTTGCCATGACGACTGCTCCAATCTGGATCCTGCTCCTCCCTGAAGTCACAATTGTTGCCGTGACAACTGATCCTATCTACTTCCCGCCAGTTGCCAAAAAAACTGATCCAATCTGGCTCCTGATCCCGCTAAACTCCAGTCTGTCTTCTGATCATAAATCGCGTGCCAGGAACTAATTCTATTTCCCTTGTAGGGCCGCCCGAAATGTGCCGTTAATTCCACCACTTTGCCTTCCTCGTTCCCGTTTGATTCCGCCGGTCCCAGGAGACGGTTTGTATACATTATTCATCTCCATAAAGACAAACAAACCTTGATTGCGTCGGCTAATATGTCAAATTGGTTACCTGATGCTCGCGTATTTCATTAAAAATGAATAAAGTAAAAGCAGGGGGCGTCATTAGATCAAAGGAGATCATTTTTCACCCAGAGAGAGGGAAGGAGTGTTGTATAGTTTCAGTACACACGGGTTTTAGATAAAAGGTTTGCGAATGGTTCGTATTTGCATGCTAGCTATAGGCTCTTGATGCTTGTCTTAGAAACACTGTATGCAGTATTTCAAATCAGCCATGATTCGATGTGGCCTTCAACTTCAAGGCTTGAGCATGTTTTATGCCAGGTTTGTCAAACTCGTTTACATCCCCGAAACTCCATCAATTCTTTAAAGATAACTGAGCAAATCTTGCCCGGAGAAGCTACAATCTTACAAAATTATGTGCCTTGATTTTTTTTATCTTCCTCGCTCCTTGAATGTCTGCCTCCAAGGCAAGTTGGTTTTGCCACATTTGACATATTCGTTTCCACCACCAATCTCCTTTTTTCCGGCTTTGAAGATAGCTGAACAAATCTTGCCCCGAGAAGCTCCAATTTAACAAGATTACGTGTCTTACGTTATTCTCTGGCTTGTTCTTCACAGAAGGAAGAGAGGGCGCGGCGTAAACTCCCGAAGATGCAGTTTGGGGATCAAAAGTCAACCTTTGTTATTAGCGTCCTTCATCCACCGCCATTATCCCATCAACACAAACCGAACCACTGTGGGCTCCTTAAACTCATTGAGACACGAAGTGTTCTTCACCTCGTTTGTTCCTAACAAATGGAAGCAGGAAATGACGTAAGCCCTTGCAGATGCAGCAGGATCAAAATTCAAACATTGTTATTTTTGTCCATCATCCACCCATACAGTCATTTAGCTACGGGATGTTCTCTATCTTAAGTTCTTCTCTTGCTTGTTTCTTTAAGATGGTAAATTGGACGTAAACCCCGAAGGTGCAGTTTGGGATCAAAAGTCAAACTTTGTTATTTTCGTCCATCATCCACCCAGATAATCCCATCACCACAAACGCGATCACCGCGGGCTCCATGGGCTCATTTAGACACGGGATGTTCAGGCAATTTTACGGGGCCAAAGGAGGACACAGTGGACGGTTTAAGAATAGAAAATTAGAATAGAATAGAACATAATAATAGAACATCGGAATAGAACATTAGAATAGAGCGTCAGAATAGTACTCATAATAGAACATCAGAATAGAACATCAGATCTAGATTAGAACAAGACAACTTTGTTATTTTGGCCATCATCCACCGGTCCCACTGATCCAATCACAACAAAGTACAAACCTTGTCACCCCGGGCTCCATAGACTCATGTAGCCACGCGAAGTTCAGGCAATTTCACGGGCCAAAGGCGAACATAGTGGATGGTTTTAGAATAGAACATTAGAATAGAACATCAGAATAGAACATCAGATCTAGGATAGAATAGAACAAGACAATTCGTCCATTATCCACCGGTCCCACTGATCCAATCACAACAAAGTACAAACCCTTTCACCGCGGGCTCCATAGACTTATTTAGACACGGGAATGCTCAGGCAATTTTACGGGGCCAAAGGCGGACACAGTGGCGGAGTTTACGTTCTTTCTTGATATTCTCAGTAATTTGGGAGATGTATTTTGGGCCCACCAAACAGTCAAACATGATGAATTTCAATCAATCAAGTGTCTTTTTGTTATTTTACAAGGTCAAAGGTGAGCGATATGAGCACATTTTATGTCTCAGATGACCTTTACCCTTTATTTGTGAAATGTTGAAATGTTATCTTGCACGTCTAACTTGATTAATGCATCATATGAATGATTTAAGAGACACTTTCACGACGAGATGATGCTGAAGAGACTCTTGTAACTCATACATATCTGAAGTTATTCTGGAAGGGTTCTGATGTTGCATCACCTGCAGAGATAATGTTAACGACTGTTTCTGTAGTTTTACCTGCTACGTTACGACAATAAACTCATCATCATGAGACTATCCAAACTTTATGGGTTTTATTACAGACAGTGATAACAACAGATTTACCGCCACGTCCTTACGAGTGTTTTTATGAATGTCGAAGGTTAATTAGAAGACACAAAACCGTGTAGACAGCCGTTATGTTTTATAATGACCCCGGATGTAACATTAACTCCTGCTAATGGCCAGCTGGTACAGTAGTCTGCTCCTCACAACCTGCTCCCTCGTGCATATCAACACGCCAAGGTCAAACAACACAACATCTCAAGGTCAACCCGAACAAAGATGGCGGGTCTTTGATGAATGCGTTCCGTAGAGTTTCTCGAGGGGGGCTCATTACCGCAAAGGTCTGCCTCTTAGCGATGACCCCCGGACCAACTACAGGCGGATTCAAACATTCTGGTCACGACAGCCAATAGCGCTAACTAGGGATTCGGAACAGCCCCAAGTAGCTCATTTGTGCGCCCATTCATCAGGAAAGAGATTATATCTACAGAAATACAGGCAGTAACGCATTCATTATCTAATCACATGTTGTGATCTGTATTTCAGTGTTACACACTGACGTGCGCGTTGGTAATGATGATGATAATTGTAGGCTCAGTGTACAGCGTGTCTAGCGTATCTTTTATACTTACATTCATCAGTAAATAGATAATATCCACGGAAGCACAGACAGTTTGCGTTCATCATTGTATTGTCACATTTTGCGATCTGTGTGGCTTGTAGGCACAGGGTGCAGCGTATCTAGGGAATCTGGTGGGATAAGCTCATTTGTACTTACATTCATCAGAAAAGAGATAATATCCACAGATATACAGACGGTTTGAGTAAAAAAAGGATCACATAATCACATTTTTCAAACTGTATTTGATAACTGACATACGGCGTTAATGATGATGATGATGATGATGATTTCTTATAGGCACAGACGCACAGTGTGCAGCTTAGCTAGAGAACCGTGTCGGAGTAGCTCTTTTATTCTTACATTCATCAGTAAAGAGATAATATTCACAGAAGTACAGACAGTTGCATTCATCATTATATTATCACAGTTTGCGATCTGTGTGGCTTGTAGGCACAATGTACAACGTATCTACATGTAGGCAATCTGGTGGGATAAGCTTATTTGTACTTACATTCATCAGAAAAGCGGTGATATCGACATAACAGACGGTTTGTGTCAAATGAAGCCCCAAATATTCAAATTTTTTAAATTGTTATACACTGACCTACGGCGTTAATGATGATAATGATGATTAGTTCGTATAGGCACAGTGTACAGCGAAGCTAGGGAACCTAGTCGGAGTAGCTTATCAATTCTTACATTCATCAGTAAAGAGATAATATGCACACAAATACAGTCAGTTTGAGTTCATCATTATATAATAACTGTGTGCAGCATTGTTTGCGAACCTAGTCGCAGTAGCTTATTCGTACTTGCATTCATCAGTGAAAAGATAATATCCAAAGAAACACATCTACAGTTTGCATTCATCATTATATAATCATATGTTGCGATCTCATGTATTTCATGTATGTGTAGTGTGAAGCGTATTTAGGAGATGTGCTTGGAGTAGCTCATTTGGGCTTCAGGTCTCAGTTGAGGAGACCTTATCAAGTAGGGAAATGTGTCTTGTAGACACCGTGTACAGCGTAATTATGGACTTATTCGTCATTTGTACTTACAAGCATCAGCAAAAAGATGCTATCCACAGAAATACAGACAGCATGCGTTCATCATTATGTAATCGCATTTTGCCATCTGTGCGATTTGTAAGCTCAGCGCAAGGTGCAGTTAGGTACCTACTCTGCCCGGATTAGCTCATTTATACCGTTATACATCAGCGCACAGATAATATCATCACTGGAAGGGCAGCCAGTAGGCGGTAATCATATCATAATCACATTTTACCACATTACTATCATTGCTCATATCAGATTTTTACGTAACAGAAATTGACGACGAATTAATTTTCTGCAGACAGAGATGACGAATGTGCTATATCTAATCACTCATGTCCATTCTGCGGCTGCGATTGTTCAGGATTGGTCTGGGGTACAGCGGCGGTGTCATGGGTTGTATGTCAGACCGACAATTGGAGACGAAACGCTTGATTAGATCTGTTATTGTCATTAGCTAGTTTGTGTACGTACTAGTACACGAATCTTTTTGCGGCTGCCTTTGATCATTGTTTTACAGCTGCGCCACCACAAGGGCAACGGGAGGTTTAACGTTTTTAGCATGTAGACACACAAGGGCGAAACGATTAGTTTAAATCTGTGCCGTCGGTGATTAAAAAGTCTGGCTGGGTGGGGTTTAATCTGTAATCAAACCGCAGTGGATAAAGGCGTGCCTTTAACCCCACAGGGGGCGGATAAAGACCTGTTCTTAATCCAGCGAGGAGGTGGATTTGGACGTGCCCTAAATCGCGGGAGACGATAGATTAGGATGACAAAGCGATAGATTAGGACTAGACCTTAATCCTGCGGGGATAAGGATCAGATTGTGCCATTGATCCCGCAAAGCGATCAAGACGTACCCGTCGAGGAGGTGAATAACGGTCATGCCCAAAATCCCAGGAGACGATGGAATATGAAGTGCCCTTAATCCTCCAAAGCGACCAGGGCGTGACCTTAATCCTGTAAGGAGATAGATTAGAACTTGCCCTTAATTCCAGGGCGTGATGGATTGGGTGTGCTCTGAATCACTTAAAGCGAAGGTGCTTTTAATCCGACAAGGAAATGAGTATGGCCATGCCCTTAATCCCATAAGTCGGTGGGTCACATTTCCAAATCGGCGCCCTGTCGGGAGACGTAAAGAATTATATTTGAAAAAAAATTTAAAAAAAGGTTAGTCATGAGCATAATTTGCGTAGATTTCTTGATTTGCAATTTTATCTTTCAGTCCCGCAAACTGCCCGGCCGGGCCCCGGTTCGGAAATGTGACCTTAGCCCTTAATTCGGCAAGGAAATGGTCTAAGGTCATGTTCTTAATCCCTGGAGGCGATGGACGCGCCATTTATCCGGCTTAAGAACTAATCTCTTACATGCCCTAAATCTCAGGAGGAACTGGATTAGAACGATTAGACGGATCTGTATAAGGACCTGTGTTTGATCTCACACGGCCTATACTACATTACCGTTCTGGCGCTTGCGGCTCCGCTTTGTGCCAGGTCCAGACATATCCTTCACTGATAATCAAAGAAAGGCGGGAGGGCCCAAACGACCGGGGAGCACTCCTCAGGACGGCAACATGACAGGCTCCAGTGGACAGCAAACATATATGTTTTATGCCCCTTCCTCAGAATGCAGGACCTTTGAATCCGATTTCCGGCCCGCGGTGCTCCCTGCACGGTAAATGAAGGTAATTTCTACAGTAAGCCACTTTGGAGGACCGCTCGGAGTAGCGAGTTTAACGTTCCTGCAAGTCACTCAACAATTACAGCGGTTTTCTGTGCGCAGTCTTCAGCAGTTCCCCGAAGCGCAGAATCCCAGCGGATGTGTGTGGGACGGTTATCGGGATTACAAGCCGGGATAGACGTTTATAGGGAAGAACCTACTTCTTCCCGCCTTTCACATCCCGCCTTTCACACAGGACGGCTGTAAGTGGCCAGAGATCGTCTCAAGTGTCTCTCACATCTGAGCGGAGGACTCTTAAGTTAAAGGAAGCGCCTCGGATAAGTCTAGGTTTCCGATTCGAGTCTGAGGCTAATCGATGTCCGGAGATGGAGAACAAACGCCGGTGAGAGAAAGGATCGCGTCGTTAACACACCAGGCAACGCCTTGGGACGTGCGCTCGGTAACGCCGCGTAACGCTAGGGACGTGCGCTTTGTGCGTCAGGTAACGCTAGGAACGTGCGCGCTCCGCAGCGCCAGGTAACGTTCGGTAGCGCCACATGACGCTCGGCACCGCGGTGATTAGGTCAGGTTAACGGGGTTTCCGCGAGGCTAACCCTCCTGCTCACCTGGTGACCGCTCCCTCTGGCCTCTCGCCTCCCCGACAGGCGGGCGGGGATCAACTTTCGGCTCCCTGATTGATTGATTAATTGACTGATCGATTGATCAACTGCCAGTCTTCGCTTTCATCGTCCTCATTATCACCCCCATCTGACCGCCCCGGTAGACTGCGGTGTCGGAGTTATACATGCAGTCACGAGGTTTCTATCATCCAACCTCGTCCCGGAGAGGCACCCAGCGACAGTCGTCGTCCCCAGATTGAGAAGCGCAGAACACGACAGGCGGGATTTGTGTGTAGAGCCCCTACCAGTCTGCGGGAGTCCGTGTGATCGAGTAACATGTCCCTGGTTACGTGGCGTCGCGCCGTGCTGATGGGCTGGTGTGTCCTGACTCTCATACAAGGTACGTGATTTCATATCTGTGCTGCTTGTGACAAATTGTGTATAGGTTTGTATGGGATATATTTCTCACTCAGGCTCTGCGTAAGAGCCACCGATATTGCGAACGGAAATGACTCTTGCACGCCTTAGAAAATAGTAACGTTGGCTCGGGTGCTCAGCTATAAGGACCTCCCCACAGTAGCTGCTGAGCAGGTCGTTGTGATTCTCAGCGTCTACAGAAAATCATTAGTATCGGGGATCGCTGTGACGGGACAATTGGTCTAAGCGACTCTTTGTCAAAGACGGTGCTTGGATCTGGCGCATCAGAACGCTTCGACATAAATACTTCATCACGCAGTATTTGTGATATGAATGTACAAACAATGCTGCGCCCTGAACGGCGACTCCCCCGGTATAAATAAAAGATCAGTTGCCGGCCTGAGGTACTTCATGCTCAGACGGCGCGCCTTACAGCACAATCCCGGGAGGGGAAGAACAAACCCGATCGATAATAAGGTTTTCAGCCGAGCAGTCGGCTCTATATAGCTGGAGACAAGTACCAACAGTTAAAGCTGAAGTACAACAGACACCGCGAGTTTTTACTTCCCCCTATAGCGTGACTGGGGCGCTTTAAAATCCACTTCACTTAGAGAACAACTTAAAGAACGGGGATTCGGCCCTAATAGCCTGCCAGCTCGGCGTGTGGCGGCATTATTTTCTCGTCGCGAACACTCGCCAATTTGCAGGTAATCGCTTCTACAAGCAGTTGTCGGCAATTGAAATTACAAACCGGGCAATTTCTTCACTCGTGCATTTCTTAATGGGAGTCATGTCGGTTAGCAGCCGACAACGTGAGACGCATTTAACGTCACCGGCGCCACACGTACTCATCAGTCAAGGGGCAGCTGTACCCTAGAGGTTACGGAGGTTCTACTTATCCCCCTCTAAACACACTGCCAAAAAGTCAAGGGGGGCATCTACGGGGGGGGGGGTCTGAGTAAACGTAAATGCCCCCCCCCCCTAAAATAAATGCCAGAAAATCAGGGGAATTTTCCCCACAGAGGTGTAACAGAGTTCTTCCTACCCCCTCTAAACACACACTGCCAGGAAGTTAGGGGGGTAGTTGTCCCTCAGGAGTTTACGGGAGGGGGCATACTTACACCCCCCCCCCCCCGAAAACACTGCAAATTTATGTGGTAGTCAGGGTTCTTCATACCACACCCATACGCTTCATAAGATGGACATCAGGGTTTACATTTCGATCGTCAGTTACAGGGGGTTCTTTAGAACTACTCACCCCCTAATAACACTACCATATATGGCAGCCAGGGGGCATGCCTTCCTCAGGGGGTACTTGGGGTGTCCTACTAACCCCAAACACGCAGTCTCAGTGGGGGCACATCTTCCTTAGTTACGGGGGGTTCTACGTAGCCCCTAAAGCATTGCCAAATATGGTAGTCTTCTTCATGGCTTATAGGGGCTCTTACTCCTTCCCCCAAAGCACATTGCCCAATATAGAAGTCAGGGGGCATCTCTCCCTTAGGAGTTACAATAGGTTCTACTTAGCTGCTAACCACGCTACCAAATACGGTGGTCTTGCCGGCGTCACGTTCAGCCGAGGATTATGACAAGTTGAAAGATTTACTCGGTCCGACAGACACTGAATTAATGAACTGAAAAGCCAATTCATCACGGAGAGTGGGACGGCTTCATGTTCTGGGGAAATGGACGGTGCGTAACGTTACATTGGCAGCATGGGGTGGTGGATCTTAAAACACTGGCAGAAATTTAACGTTACATTAGCAGCATGGTTGGTTAGAAAATTTCATTTTTATTTCTTTTAGAATCTTAAAACATTGGCAGAAAAGTAACGTTTCACTGACAGTAGAATCTTAAATCATAGGCAGAAACGTAATGTTAAATTACGCAAGATTACAGTTTCTCAAAAAATTAGATAGAATTAGAAACAGTAATTGGTGGTAGCAGTGATAAATAGCGAATCTCAAAGTTGACAGAAAGGGAGAGAGAGAGAGAGAGAGAGAGAGAAAGGGAGAGAAAGGGAGAGAGAGAGAGAGAGAAAGGGAGAGAGAGAGAAAGGGAGAGAGAGAGAGAGAAAGGGAGAGAGAGAAAGAGAGAGAGAGAGAGAGAGAGAGAGAGAGTGTGTGAGAGAAAGATGCAAACACGAACCGGAATACGAAGGGTCCTAACGCTTGCCCCTGCATGCGATAATTGCAAGACACCGCGTCACCCTAAGGCGGGTCGCCTGAACTACTGCTCCCAATTTGGACGAAGCGTGACCAGAACCACGGATCATTAAACCCAGACCTATCCATGCACCAAGGACGTGCAGTACAGCATGCCCTTACCTTACCTTGGACAATATTCACCACAGTCTAATCAGTGTATAAAACATATGCCAATGTGTTATTCACTAGAACCTTGGACATGGCAAACAGTATACTATATTAGACTCTGACGATTTTGGAAGAGGAGCAAAAGAAACCATTTACATCAAGGCTTTACAAAAACTGCTTTACAAAACTTGAACCTTCTGCAACTTATGAGCCATTGCTCGTCGAAACACATGTTCTATTTTCTTAACGCGAGGTCACAGAAACGGCACATTACTCATTTTTGACTGGAGTTGGACAGTCAAAAATTGGGTCAGTCCACTTTTTGTGTTGGAGATTACAGGTAAGATTTGATTCAGAGTAATTTCTACCAACGCTGATGAACTTTTATGCTAATATCCAGCATAGTCTAATCAGAATTTGCTTGCAACTAATCGAAAACATTCCACCCGAAAATTGGGCACGGCAAAATTGCAGACTTAGTTAATGTCACCTTAAGTAAATAATGACATCTGAACCTCGGCATGAAATCAATATTAAATGGAAGTACACATTTCCCACAGTTTCTAACACATAGGCATCGTCTTATGTATTTTCTACGTGTACAGCTGAAGGTTTGTCACATCTCACTATAATTGAATTTCTACGTAAGATCAACCTAGCCGGATTCTGGTACAGAAGAGGTCAGAAATCCTATTTCCGACAGCTCGACTTTTGGAGAATTCCATCTTCGGGCCAAATTCCTCCTCAGTCAAGTTCAGACGCGCTGCCCATAACCTCTGATGCGCAGCGATTGTGGGTGTCTGGCAGCTCTCTATATTCATAGAAGCAGAATTGGAGGCATAAAGGATACATATGGCGGTTCTATGAGCGTTCATCTCTCTCTGCTAGCTTCAATCTGGCCGTGCACTAAAGAGTGATTCGATCCTTCCCGTACAAATAACATCTGTGGCAGCTTTACTGCGGATCGTATAACATCCGCACGCCGCGTGAGCCGCCAGGCATCGATTTCTCGTTTATGATGAAGAAACTGACAAATTATTCATTTCAGAAAATCGTTTGTTCCTCTCGCGTACGTCTTTTTCTTTCGCGAAGTAAGGGGATACTCTTACGGACATGGTTGGAGGAATTGTTTAATCTCTATTCTTCTTTCAAAAAGTCCCTCAGATATGTAACTTAGCCCTATAAAATTAAGCGGACAAGGTTTACATTTCAAAGAAATAGCTTGTTCCTCTCGTGTACGTCGTATTCTTTCTCGAAGTAAACGGATACTCTTACCGACATGGTTGGCAGAATTTTTTAAATATTCTTCTTTCAAAAATTCCTTCAGATATGTAACTTAACCCTATGAAAGCGGACAAGGTTTACATTTCAAACAAGTCGTTTTTTTCTCTTCGTGTACGTCTTACTCTATCTCGAAGTAAGGGGATACTCCTGCCGACATGGTTGGAAGAATAGTCTAATCTCTACTCCCCTTTCAAAGATTCCTTCAGGAATGTCACTTAGACCTATAAAAGAAAACCATTTGTTCCTTTTGTGCATGTCTTATCATGTTTATTACTACTCCAAGTAAGAATATACCCTTAACGACATAGTTGGAAGAATAGTTTGATATTTCAAATATTCTTTAAGATCTAGAGCTTGGCCATATAGAAGAGTATAAAGCATGCAATTCAGAAAATCAATAGTTCGTTTTGTGTACATCTTATTCTTTCTCGAACTCCTCGAAGTAAGGGGATACCCTTAACGACATGGTTGGAGAAATAGTTTAATCTTAATTTCATTCTACTTTTAAAGATTCTTTATGATCTATAACTTACATCTATAGAAGAGGACATATATTTCAGACAATCTTTTGTTCGTTTGGTGTATCTTTTATTCTATACGAACTGCTCAAAGACGATACTCTTAACGATATGGTTGGGGGGCAGTTTCATCTTTGTTTCATTTTCTTTCAAAGATTACTTCTGGTCTGTAACATAATCCTGTAGAAGAAGAAAAGTAAAAACTGTTTGCTAGTTTCGTGTGTATCATTCTTTCTCGAACTACTCCAAGTAAGGGAACACTGTTAATTAATAATATGGTTGGAGGAACAATTCTATCTTTTGTAATTTTTTTCTCAATTCCCTTAGCAATTTAGTCCTTTAGAGGAGGACAAAACATACAAGTTAGACAATCATTTGTTACATTTGTGTACGTTAATATACATATCTCCCTCCCCTGTCTCTATTCCGAGTAAAAGGAGACCCTCGTAACGACGATGATGCATGAAGATTCCATCTCTGTTCTCTGAGAAAATTGTTTTCAAAACGTCCTTCAGATATGCAAATTATAAATAATAAAAAGCCATGTTTATGTTTTCAGGTTCACGGAACTTTATATACGTTTGGAATAGGCTATGTGAATTTAATGACGCATTTACTTTAACAGTGGCGGAAGTCATTCCGTAAGCCCGTATCCCAGTGTTCCTCACCGCCGTTATTACCGCAGTGTCTGTGAAACGGCGATTCCGCGGCCCAAATTGCGGCAATCCCGTTTGAAGCAGCGGTGCACTTCGCTTAGAAATCCCCGCAGCCTCGGACGGTTTTCTGTGAATGGGCATCAATAAATTACGAAGGTTGCAATGGAGGGTAAATGAATCATCGCGCTCCGCGTGTCACTTAGCTTTAATCTATCACCGCTGATCGAAGCTCTAACCGGTTTATCTTCCGGCCGTGCCGAGCGCGGGTCATTGTTTGACCAGTGCAGAATGTGTCCCTACTTTCTCCAATCATTGCTTATCGACTGGAGAAGGTTCTGTTTGGCATTAGCAGTAATTCCTGCCCGTGAGGGAATATCAGATTTGATATCGGGTGTGCGCCGGGGTTTCTTTCCAATAAAAACAATAATTACGCCGGGAGCAGGGGAGGTAAATTGTTTGCCCTTCAAACTCGCCCCAGCGAACTCTGATAAATAATTGATCAGAGAAGTGAGCTACTCTTTCTGCTTCCGTCCTCCAAGTGGAAACGACTCTCCCCACGAGTTCGGGACCGCGACGCCGCCGTCATTAATATATTTACTCATTTCATTCACACATATTCATCGGGGATTAAGCTGCAAGCTCCGTATGCTCTGCTAAGGATGTGATGATTGTCAAATGTACCGTCGAAAAGATCTGATACTAATCACATGCTGAATGTTTGAAGTTGGTCGTCCAAGTGTAAGTGTAAGACGCATGCATTAGCATTGAATATGTTTTTGATGTCGTTCTTCATTTCATTCACACATATTCTTCGGGGATTAAGAAGCAAGCCCCATATGCTCTGCTAAGGATAAGGGTATTGTTCGATTCTGAAATGTATCGTTTGGAGGATCTGGATAGGGTGTTATCTCGTGACGTCACATGCTGCTTTGTCAAAGCATTAGATGCACGAATTACCATTAAACATGTTTTTGATGTCTCAGTTACGTGACTGTAATTACAACAAAATAATCAAAATTTATCTGAAACTTCGAAGTTTAATCATCTAGCATGTCGGTATTCATATTTTTGTTATTTTCGCTTTTGTTGGTAGCCTTGAAATAAGGATAGGAAAATAGAATTTCAGACCCAACTGGACTAAAATCAGCACTAAGGAACGCGAAGGTTCTTTGTGAAAGAAAAAGCGCTTTATGTCACTAGTAGCTTTATGCCTCTAGCCGTGAGAACCATGACAGTTCAAGGCCTCATAATCACCTGTATGTCAGTGTAGATTCAATTGCTGCATCTTTCTAAAATTCTGGTTAGAGCTATCTAAAGCAAGACTGGACAAGCATTTGGAAAGACATCAAGAGATGCACGGCTTCAGGGCTTTTGTTGGTAGCCTTGAAATAAGGATAGGAAAATAGAATTTCAGACCCAACTGGACTAAAATCAGCACTAAGGAACGCGAAGGTTCTTTGTGAAAGAAAAAGCGCTTTATGTCACTAGTAGCTTTATGCCTCTAGCCGTGAGAACCATGACAGTTCAAGGCCTCATAATCACCTGTATGTCAGTGTAGATTCAATTGCTGCATCTTTCTAAAATTCTGGTTAGAGCTATCTAAAGCAAGACTGGACAAGCATTTGGAAAGACATCAAGAGATGCACGGCTTCAGGGCTCTGGACATCCCACACAGACCAGAGATGACAGTAAACTGAAGAGCAGCCAAACCTGAAATCCCGTAATTCCAACATGGGATTTCCTCCTAAGATTTTACTGTACAGTACTGTACTGTCCTATACTGCACTGTACTGTACTATACTGTACTGTCCTATACTGCAGTGTACTGTACTGTATTGTACTGTACTCTACTTTGCTCTGCTCTATTCTACTCTACTCATTTTTGAATAATTGACTTCAATAAAGTTAAGCCATGCCGGGGACAGCAATGTTGTAAATCCTCTTCGCAAATTGTCACACTTTCGACAACGCAGCCACTTTGCCACAGGCAACAGCCCCTCCCCCCAAATCCCCTGATAAGAACTAGTCCCAATTTAGATGAAGTTGCAGATAGAAATTGCAAATCTATTATAACCACCTGCCTTTAAGTCTAACTGAAGAATCGTGCGATAGCCATCATCACCAGTGCTTCTGCTGTCTCACACAGGAGAGTTGTGGCCTCCAATACATTTTTCTTGATTACCAGTAAACGAGTTGGCGAGTCGCCCGAATCGAGGCAGAATGAGTGTTTAGCCAGACGGAACTGCAGCCCGATGTGTATCGCTAATAGTGTACTCTGGACGATAAGTGCTCTGGACGCACAAGTAAAACATCTCGTCAGCACGTGCCCGAGCGGTCTGATTGGGAGGCCCCAGCCGCAAGTGCTTTCCCCTAATCACTCACCCTCTTTAAATTAAACGCATGACCAGCATTACAATCATTGCTCCATCGCGCGGGGGACTGGTGCGGTCTCGCCTGCGGTTTGGAGCCGATCGAAGAAGTGATTGCGGGGAGGTTTTTTACATCGCGATTCAAGATGCGGTTTCGAAATTGACCACTCATCAAAGCACAGCACTCGGACGGTAATTTCTGTGCTTTCAACTGTTCGAGGTTGTTATAAGATTGACGTACATTACTCTGCGGTAGCTAAAGTACGCACGAATTTTGCTTTCAGATACGAATCATTATACGCGACAAATTGAACATTTCTTCGAAATTAGTCCAAAGCTGTTTGAGTTCTTCTAACACTACCAAAATGATTGCACTTTTTAGAACTGTGCTAGTTTATTTGATGACTTCGGAATGTGCGGTCAACGTCCATTGGCATTGACACGTGCGGTGCATCAATGTCTCTATCATCTATGTCTATTTTCTATTATCGGTGCATCTACTTCGAATATGTCAGTCAGTGTATTCTAATGGTACATTTGACATTCCATACTTATATATACATATATATATATAAAACTTCTGTATTTAAACTGTTTCTGCAATATCACTTAGACACACATGCATAGCCAGACCGGTAATTAATAGTTTGACAGACCGTGAACAAACCTTTACTGAGAATCACATTAACCTCTCGTGTTGATGCACACAGCTGACACCTCGTCCATCTGTCGCCTGATGTTCTTATATTATATCATATATAAAGTTTATTGCAGGTTCTTGCCCGTAGGCTACTTGGAGGTAAATATAACATGACAGGACGAACAGGACAGACAATTGGTAACTATATAACATGTGACTATTCTAGTCTAAATACTGACACTATTTCTAATATATTGGGTTTGACTCCTTTTTCCAAGAAATCAATTTTGGCCGTTTCCTCTATTCACCAAGCAGAGGCTTTGATCGAGAGGGGTAGTTTTGTCCGGGATTTTTTTACGTCCCTCTGAGAGAAGAGGGACGAAAAAAATCCTGGACAAAACTACCCCTCTCGATCAAAGCCTCTGCTTGGAGAATACGTTTCCTCTCCCTCAAAGATATTGTTATTCTCCCCACAGCACGACTCGAGGCGCAGTGATTAAATATCTCTCCCCCAGGCAAACACACTTTCCGCCCTGCCCTTCTCGTAGTACGACATGTCTATGATGATATTGGCTGATGAATTAAACCTGCCGAAAGTCGCCCGATGATATTTTCTGCGGCTGACACCCTGCGCTGATCGACATTTGGTGTCCTGGAAATCGATGAATTGTTGTCAGAATTCGGAAGAACGTAACAGACCATATCTCTTAGATGCCACAGGCATTCTCGTTTACCAAAGCATCATGACACTCTCAGCTTGTAAGGTGAAGGATCCTTGTGTAGTGATAGCAAAAAGAGACTTTCATTTACAAGAAAACGGGCACCCCAAGAACTCTGAGTTATAGGCTTCATCATCACCTGTTTGTCAGTATAGATTCAATCGCTGCATCTTTCTAAAACCCTAGTTAGAGACAAGCATTGTGGACATGACACTCCTAGCTAGCTTGTAAGGTTAAGGCTCCTTGTGTAATAAAAGCAAACAGAGACCATCACTCACAAGAAAACGGGCACCCCTAACCCCTGATGGTCGCTAGTGAATAAAGAAATTAATTTGGCCGTTTCATCTCCGAAGCTCCCTCAAAGATCCAGCAACAGAAGAGCGTGTGATTAGTTATCGCAGCTGACTTGTAAATTTAACACAGTTTACGGGAGTTTCCGGGCCTACATTTGGAATAACACAGTAAAAGGGTTTAAGACCAGAAAGATTAAGTGCACTGTACTCACAGGTTTATGGACGGGAGGCTTAAAGACAAGATAAAATCTTTCTTCCAATGATTTTTACGATAATTAAAGTGCAGTATGGCTATGAATTTGGGGATGTTATAAAGTTAACGATGGCGTCATTACATGCATATCATCAGTGAAGGTAAGGAACTTAGAGTCAATGTTACGGTAAAATGTTGCCTCGAACCTTCGCCACGTTTTACTAGAAGTTGGTTTATTGTCACGTGAAGATCTTTAATACGTCTTATCTCAGCTTAGACCCTCATGACTCCCTTGGCGAGGTAATTATTGCCATGTATATCCAACTTTAAGAGACCAGTAGTTATCATCGTATGTTGCACTGCGACAAATTAGGTCCGATAGACTATTTTCCGGTAAGGTAACTACAACCGACTACAACAAGTTTCTAGGAAGGTTAAGTGCTGCGTATTTTTTCAGTAGGAAGGGGTAAAGACTTGTAAATTCTGAGGATTTGAAGAAGATGGTGCTTCGCCCCGGTCAGCCGTTCTAGTTATGGTTAAGCTAAGATCGGCATTTTTCAGGAAAGATAGGTATTGTTATCTTTAAGTGTGACCCGCTATTTTCCAGAAATACACGTGTGGCCCTCTATTTCCTGGAAACGTAGGCACGACTGACGATTTTCCAGGAAAACAGGTCCGACCCACTATTTCCTGGAAGGGGCAGCTGTCGTGACCATCTTCACCACAATAAACACCGCCATAAAACTCATCAGTAAACCCCCGTCGCTACCTGAGTGGTGGCACCAACCGTCCCTCCATTGACCAGGTTGTAATCAGCGAGCCTTATGGTCAACAGACGGCCGTTAGATCGGGAATTAGTGCGTGGAGGACTCGTGCTGGGAAATATCGACAGAAATGTCGGGGTGGCTTGGGAGTTCTTCTCTTTAAATAGCTCGTTTTCATCACCTTTGTCTCCAGGTCGTACTAAAGCCAAATACTGCTTATGTCGCTGTCAACTTGTAATGGACACTGATCATGAGTCGCTTTAAACATGTCAGGCACAGAGTCTATTCCCCAGCTCCATCTGGAATACGTTTTTAAAGCCTACATAGGTTCCCAGGTGGCTAAATCGTTTTCCTTTATAAATAGTTCGTTTTCATCCCTTCTCCGTCGAAGGCAGGGCTGTACAAGTGCTCCAGAGTGCTTATGCCGAGCTAGCAAACGTTAAACCTGTCCAATACTATTGGTCACATCCCAGATCATATTTTTGACCTGATGGCTCTAAATGTTTTCTTTATAAATAGCTCGTTTTCATCACTTCTCTTTCGACGCCAGGGCTGTACAAGTACTCCGGAGTGCTTATGAGCCAGCAGCCGTTAAACCTGTCCAATAGTATTGATCGCATCCCAGATCATATTTGTCCGGATGGCTATAATGCCCATCCTTATAAATAGCTTCCGTCATCACTCTTCTTTCGACGCCAGGGTTGCACACATACCAGAGAGTATTTATGTTCCAGGAAATGCTTAAACTGTCCAATAGTATTGGTCATATTCCTAGATCATACTTGTCCGGATGGCTCTAATGTTCATCCTTATAAATAGCTTCCGTCGTCACTCTTCTTTCGACGCCAGGGTTACACACATACCAGAGAGTGTTTGTGTTCCAGGAAATGCTAAACCTGTCCAATAGTATTGATCATATTCCTAGATTATACTTGTCCGGATGGCTCTAACGCTTATCCTTATAAATAGGCCTTCGTCATCACTTTTCTTTCGACGCCAGGGTTGTAGAAATACCAGAGAGTCCTTTTGTTCCAGGAAATGCTTTACCTGTCCAATAGTATTGGCCATATCCCCAGATCATACTTGTCCGGATGACTCTAACGCTTATCCTTATAAATAGGTCTTCGTCGTCGCTTTTCTTTCGACGCCTGGGTTGTACAAATAGCAGAGAGTATTTATGTTCCAGGAGATTATTAACCTGTCCAATAATATTGGTAATATCCCTAGATCAATTTGTCTTGATGGCTCTAAATGTTTATTTTTGCGAAAAGCCTTTTTTCGTTGCTTTTCGTTCGACGCAAGGGCTTTACAAGTACCCTACAGTGCTTATGAACCAGTAACCGTCAAGCCTGTTTAATAGTATTGGTCATATCCCTAGATCATATTTGTCGTGATGGCTCTAATGTTTATCTTTATGTATTATCGCTTTTCTACAAACGGAATACCTTATTATAACGAGCAACATACTGTCAGATTCCCGTGTGGCTTTTGCATTTACCTTTATGAATAGCCCGTTTGCATCACTCTTCTTTTGATGCCAGTGCTGTTCAAATACCATAAAGTGCCTATTAGCTTGTAAACATCAAGATTTCATCGTTGGCATTCCTATATCCTATACATCATGTCCTTATGCCTCCAATGTTCATCTTTATAAATGGCTTGTTGCTATCACTTTTTTTTATGCCAAGGCTGCAGAAAAATCTGTTTCTTTGATCTAGGAAAAGTTACGCCTTTTTTTGACGCATCGCTAGATCATACATATCCTGAAGGCTCCAATATTTATCTTTAGAAAAACCATAGAGAGCTTTATGTGCCAGCAGATCTTAAACTTGTCCAATACTATTGTTCATAACGTTAGATCATATTTGTACGGATGGCTCTAATGGTTTATTAATAGCGCATTTCTATAATTTTTCTATCGCCAGCGCTGACCAAATATGCCTATGAGCTAATAAATGTTAAACTTGTCCAATAGTATTGGTCATATATCTAGATCACACATTGTGGCTCTAAATGTTATCTTTGTAAATACGTTTTTTTATCGCTTTTCGTCCGATGTCAGCGCTATACAAATACCACAGAGTGTCTATGAGTTAGTAAACGATAAACCTGTATTGGCTTCATCGCTAGATCATACATTTCCTAATAGCGCCAATATCTATCCTTACAAATACCAGAGGGTGCTTATGTGCCAGTTAAACGTGCAACCTGTCCACTACTATTGGCCGTATCAATATATCATATTTGTCCTCATGGTTCTAATGCTTATCCTTATACATAGCTCGTTGTTATCACTATTTTTTACCACCATAGATGTGCAAATACCAGAGGGTGCTGTATGTATAATGTGCCAGTAAAGGCTTATCCTGTCCAATAGTATTGGTCATATTCCTAGATCATCTTTCTTCTGAAGGCTATAATGTTTATCTTTATAGATATCTCGTTGTTATCACTTTTCTTTTGATACCATGGTCAGCGCTGTGCAAATAGCAGAGTGCTAATGTTTCAGAAAACGGGCAATCTGTCCAATAGTACTGTACACATCCCTAGATAATACAACTTGCCCTGGTGATGGCCCTAAATGTCATCTTTGTAAATGGCTCTTTTTTATCGCTTTTCGTTCGACGCCGGCGCTGTACAGATACCATAGAGTGTCTATGAGCTAGTAAACGCTAAACCTGCCTAACAGTCTTGGCCGCATTACTAGACCATATTTGTCCCGATGTCTCTAATGTTTATCTTTACAAATAGCTGGTTGTTATCACTTTCCTTTTGACACCATCGCTGCACAAAACCCCAGTGCTTATGGGCCAATAAACGCTAAACCTGCCCCAGCAATATTGGCCGGATCGCTGGAAGATCAAACGTTGCAGTTAGAGGAGCTGACGACTTGCCCGATGGCAGAGATTACCATCACTGATCCCACAGGATAACTCCAGGCGCTGTAAAGGCTATAATGAAAGGACGCTGGAAGTACATTCATAAAATAACGTGTGTCACGACGCGTGACGTGAATACGAACTCAAAAGTTTCAGTACTTGTCGCGACAAGACTTTTAAGGGATAGATTTAGTCTAATCCGGACTTTTGTGGGACAAAATCGAATGGTGAAGATTCACTTACACCTTATACAGGACAAAACTGAGCAACAAAAACATGAAGCTGCTTTATATGGTGAACTGTAGAATTCAACCTCTTATAGAATAGTCAAGTTTTTCTCTGGTGATCTTAACCGACTTGTCTGTGCATAAGATGGGACAGGAAGGTTTTAACATTCAGAATCTTTTTTCTTCACTCTTGGCAGTGTGTACAGCTTCTTCCGGAGTCAACCTAACCTTACCGGAAGTGGCGTACGGCACCCTGGGTGACCCCGTGACCCTCCCGGCCACCTTCATCACCGACAGGAGGGTCATGAACATCGCCTGGTACAAACTGGACCCCAGAGAACCGACTTCCCGCACGCAGATCTTCTCCTACTACCCTCCCCTCCAAACCAGGGAGTCGTACGGAGATTACGTTGGCAGGACTTCTCTGGAGGACCAGGCGTCCCTGAGGATCGCCCGCACCAAACCGGCAGACGAAGGGAAGTACATCCTGTCCGTGTCTGTGGAGGGGGTCGGCAGCAGCGAGGGACAGGTCCAACTCTTTCTTATGGGTGCGTAATATAATTTAGTATTGCTACTTCATACAGACCTGGAAATGTACGTTTCACCAAGGAGGTTACATGGTTTTACATACAACGGGACAAAATCAGACGTTCCTAATATTAACGTTTCTAAAGTTGAAGCTGGAGTTAATTTTGTTTTAAGGGCAAGGAAATACTCCCCAAGTTTCTACAGCCTTACACAGTATTCTTGGCCCATTACTTCGTAAACACGTAGCCTTGCAATCACGTGGACTCTGGTAGTGGGTCAACGGTGCCTGGTAGCTTGCACTGATACTTCAAGTGGATTACTCATCTGGGTTGTAGAAAGTATTTAAATCTAATCTAAATAATGATGAGTTTTACTGATTGCACAGGCAATGCATCCCTTGAACTTCAGAGTTTTGGTATAAAACCTGGTTCTGCCAGATCTTTCCTTAGCCACTGACGAAAGATAGCGGATGCTGTCTGAAACATCTGTTTCAAAATTTTATCCAGTTGCTTGAGTAACTTTTTTTGGCGTATCCCTTGAACTATCTCATGTAATTCTTTTCTTTTAATGTATTTCAGGCCAGACTAAATGTTCATGCCATGTGTTCTCTTTTTTTCTGACCAGTCCCTCCTACACTGAGAGTGGGTCCGTCCAACCCCTACGTCACCGCCTGGGGCAAACCAGCTCTGCTGACATGCGCAGTGCGGGGTGCCAAACCGAACGTGACGTCACTGCACTGGGAAAAGAATGGCGTGACGATTGACACGTCAGGGTCTCACACCAAGTTCGTCGGCGGGAACTTACAGAGACCCGCCCTGCATATACGTCACGTGGGCAGGGCAGACTCTGGGGTGTACGCATGCGTGGCTGATCACGTGGTGACTGTCGTCAGAGCAAGCCTGGCCCTGAATGTTTATTGTAAGCATTCTACACTATTATCAATCAAAACGTCGTGCTTATTTCTATCAAGCTGTCGTTGTCAGATAAGGCACAACCACCGCTGTGCATTCTCGGGTAGTTTACGATAATTGCTTGCATAATTGATATAGCGGTATAAATAGGCTTCGCTAACGTTCTTATCAAGTTACCGTTATCAGATAAGGCTTACACAACGTGACAAACGTACGTTCGAAGGAAATAACATAACAATCAAAGCCATTATAGATGTGGAGGCATGAGGATCTATCATGTCTCCGCGTGAAATCAATCCGAACCTATCAGTGGCGAGGCGTGTTCATTACATGCCCTACTGACAAGCCTGATAAATTATACACACGCCTTTCAATTCCAGTCATCGCTCGCAGATAAAGTATTCAGCGTTAATACACGCATAAATCTCCTGGACTATGTCGCATGAATCATGAGCTATAAGCCCCGTGACAGCCGACCCGACTGCGACATCGCTGCGACCTAACATTTCACAGATCGTTCAACGAATTTCACTGATAAAACAAAATCTTTTCACTCTACATTTTGAATGATATTCCAATAATGAAATCAAAAGTTACACAAACCCAATTAAGGTCGCAGCGAGATTGCCTTCTAATGTAATGGTGGCCTAACGATATGAATATCAACTTTCTTTCTTCAGCCAATTTATCAGCCAGTGTGTTTTGTTCTCTTTTCAATCACACTCTTGCATTTTGCATGATTGTCCAAATGTGACCGTGATGTCCACACAAGTGGAATTGTTCGTTTGCTTTCTTGAGATCTCCATTAGTGTAAATTTTACAAATTTTACACTATTCTTCCTGGAGTCTACATGGAATACAATCAAATCAAATCAAATACAGGGACAAAACTTATACAATGATTAGACAGTAAATGAAACAAATCACATATGATGAACTTAAAAGTGAGCGGAAGAGGTCAACTTAAAATAACGGAATCATAGTATGGATAATGTGTATAAGCATGTAACCTACAAGTAATAACAATTGACAATGTAGGTCGCAGCGATATCCTTGCGAAATCACCGTCCAATAAAAGAGGGTTCTTTACGATATAGATCACACACATGCACACACACACACACACACACACACACACACACACACACACACACACACACACACACACACACACACGCGCGCGCCCTTCGTCCCGCTCGGGACAGCATCTATCTTGCCCCAGCTGTGCGACACGCCAACTAACATTGATCCGCACAGATAGGATTACGGTTCATGGCTAGATTATCCCCGGGGTCGGATCGATTATCCTCATAGCCACATTGATTCCCGTCCCCAGTCGATAGCGCTGTCAGTCCCGCAGGGGGCGCACGTGAACTGATAAGAACGCCAAGAGCGCAGAGAAGTTCTGTAGCTTTAAGAGTCATTGCACGAGAAAACCAGGCAAAACCAGGCAGAGGTGGGAAGATGGGGGTCGGCCAAATCGGCTCAAACTTTGTATGTGTCATAGGTATGTGGAACTATGAGCAGCCATATAATTAAAACCCTCCAGCTATTTTTCGTTATGGTGTTATGGGACCCCCCTCTGAGACCCTCAAAAACCCAAGAATTCATGGCTGAAAATTACTGAAATTGCAATGGCTACCCTGACAAGTCTGATTGAGATACGATTATAAATTTTATATTTCCATATAGCATGGATTCTCTAGTTTTACCTGCCAAAAGTTGAAGGTGAAGCATTGAAATTAAGAGGGTGTACTAGGGGGTTACCAGGACCAATAAAAGCAGACTTTTCATCTCTTTGAATTTTAGTCATTTTTAAGGGGCATTATCTGCCCTGGGCAGTGGCTTTGGAGAATGATTTTACTGTTGCTGGAGAGAGGAACATCTACTGATTCAAAAACAAGCGTCGTAAATTTGGGCCACTCATAACGCGAGCCGTGAATGGGGGCTATTTATGGGGATTTTTCGGGTTCGGGGCTATAATAAATCAGGTTGTGACGTCCCACTACGGGGTAAGTTATGGCAATTTTTTCTGCCCCTGCGTGAAAAACCATGCATAATTGCCATAGAATACTAGCACAAATCAGAAATGTTGAGTTGGGCTCTACATGGGGGATATGAGGATACTTAAAAAGTAAATTAAGCTTGTTTTACACATTTTACAGCTCTTTAAGACTTAGTTAGTTCCTCACTAAATAATTACATGCAAACATGTATTCATTCATTTGATGGTAATACTTCAAATTAAAGGCTATGTATGGGGGTTATCAGAACTCCACATTTTCCCTGGAACACACCCGTGCACATGGGTGCAGAGCTACATATACTATATTTGGACAATAAAGAATTAGACTATAACAAATGTCAAGAACAATTTGAGATTTCAGCTAAATGTATATCATTTTGATGGTCAATCAGGATCAGTACAGGTATCATACTGAATTCAACAAACTGCAGTTCGTAGATTATCAAACTTACAAAGTGTTCTCAGAAACGAAGCCCATTACTGTAGCATGTAATGTAATTTTCATTCCCAGGGTTACACACACCATATCAAAATTTTGATACTACATGTATCTACAAAATGCATGCAATTCCTAAAATTATGTCATAGGACCATTGAAACAGTTATAAGCGTTGAACAGATGAATACCATTATGCAAAAATTGAAGTCCAAGATCATGCACATAAACTTGTTCTTCACTCAGTCTGACTCTCAAGAAGGTGATTAAGGAGGATATTGGTTTACAGGATGATGATCTTTATTCTGATCTTGACATGGACTTGAATGTAAAGAAACTTGTGTCACCTCACGGAGGATGAAATGAATGGGATAATACAAAAATATCAACTACTGCCATCATCTATCATTTGTGAGAAACGAACACCTGCAAACACGCCAAATGTGAAGGGCTGATCGAATGCCTTGAAGCTGATAGGAGTGACGCATCGCAATTTCCACGTACTTGCCACTTGCCAGTAACACGACCAGTATCCGGGAAAGCCTCCTACATCTGCCAAGTGGGAATCATTGTGCGCATCTGTACATGTTGGGCTGTTTCTATTTATTTATTTATGTCTGTTTTCTTTATCCAGGGCAGGCGCACTCAGTGCTAAACGCACTGCTTTTCAGGCGTGCTCTGTACAGAATAACATAAACAGACTGATAACATAACAAGGAAATAACATGAACTAATGAACAAAAAGTAACCAATTAGTGATATATATACACAACTGAGCGTGGCAGGCCGTGTCTGGAGGTCAGAGGTCAGCAGTGCTGCTCTACTAGCTTTTTAAAAGTTAGGCCCGACGTGGCCACTCTAACTGTAGCCGGCAAATCATTCCAGGCAAATGCACCCCTGTACGCAAATTTTCTTCGGCCGAATTCTAGTCTGACATTCGGAAGTTGCAATGATAAGTTTGAATTATGTCTTGTTCTATAGATGTTAGATGTTCTGTCAAATATTTGTAAGTATTCTGGCACTTGTTGGTGAATAGATTTAAAGACGGTTTGAAGGAGGTGCATTTGCCAGCGAGATGCAATGGAACTCCAACCTAAAACAGATAATTGTACATTATCCACATGTGCTGTACGCGACAGACCGAGGACAATTCGTGCTGCTCGGTTTTGAAGTTTCTGGACATTGTCAGAGAGAGATTATCCACAGTTGGCCCAAACAGTATCACAGCACTCAATCTTTGGAAGAACCATACAGTTGAACAGTATAGAAAATGTCTTAGGTGGTAAAATGGAAACTAAACGTCTTTGAAATCACTCCTAGCCTAGATGACACTGCATTGCACAGTTTGTTGACAATTGTATTCTCCAAGTTAGACAGGGGTCAAACCAAACACCTAGATATTTAAAACATGAAACTACTTCCAAATACGTTCCAGAAAGAGTAAGATTTAGTTGTTCATTACCTAGGCGCAGCCTTCGTATAGTGCCAAAGAGCATAGACTTGCATTTACGGACATTTAGTGTCAGTCTGTTTGCATCTAGCTACCTCTTAATATTGCGAGGGTCAGCATTTAAAACTATGGACTTTTCTATGTTATGAAGCATTGACTTTTTGAATTCACTATTATCTGTATTACGGTAATATCACGAGCTACAGTCATTGGCTGAGTTCTTCGAGAATGCTTGATACCAAATATTGAATGTTCTTTGAAATTGATAAATTGCAACTGCAATGTACAATCTGTTGATTTCATTATGATTCATGTACTGACCCAAATTGAGAAGTATATGTATCTAGTTTCAAACTGTTCCCCGACATTTGTTATGGTGACTGTCTTGTTTCTTGATTTTCCATATAGCTGCGTGTACCAGTGATATCACATATGTGGGGTCCTGATAACCCCCATACATAGCCTTTTTCACTATTGACCACTTCATAATTGCACATAATTTTTTAGTAAGTAATTTACTGATTGATGTCTTAAAAAGCAACTGTAAAATGTGCAAAACAACCTTAATTTACTTTTTAAGTATCCTCATATCCCCCATGTAGAGCCCAACTCAACATTTCTGATTTGTGCTAGCATTTTATGACAATTATGCATGGTTTTCACGTAGCGGCAGAAAAAAATTGCCATAACTTACCCCGTAGTGGGACGTCACAACCTGATTTATTATAGCCCCGAACCCGAAAAATCCCCATAAAGAGCCCCCATTCACGGCTCGCGTTATGAGTGGCCCAAATTTACGACGCTTGTTTTTGAATCAGTAGATGTTCCTCTCTCCAGCAACAGTAAAATCATTCTCCAAAGCCACTGCCCAGGGCAGATAATGCCCCTTAAAAATGACTAAAATTCAAAGAGATGAAAAGTCTGCTTTTATTGGTTCTGGTAACCCCCTAGTACACCCTCTTAATTTCAATGCTTCACCTTCAACTTTTGGCAGGTAAAACTAGGGAACCTATGCTATATGGAAATATAAAATTTATAATCGTATCTCAATCAGAATTGTCAGGGTAGCCATTGCAATTTCAGTAATTTTCAGCCATGAATTGTTGGATTTTTGAGGGTCTCAGAGGGGGGTCCCATAACGCCATAACGAAAAATAGCTGGAGGGTTTTAATTATATGGCTGTTCATAGTTCCACATACCTATCACACATACAAAGTTTGAGCCGATTTGGCCGACCCCCATCTTCCCACCTCTGCCTGGTTTTCTCATGCAATGACTCTTAATTGCATAGTAACTAGATTTAAGGCCACGGTAAGTCAATTGTAGCCTCCTTCGAAGACTTCTGGAGCGGTAGTGTTTTTTTTGTGTGTGTGGCAGCGCTGATTGGCGATTTTCAACATGGGCTAAGGTTCTCTATGTCGGGAAAGGGAGCTGGCCCGCCCCAGAACCTTAGCCCATGTTGGAAATTGCGAATCAGCGCTCCCAAAAAATAACCGCCGCCGTTCCGGAAGTCTGCCAAGGAGGCTAGTATACCCCAACTTGAATTCTACTGCAAGAGTGAGAAAGAAAAAGCAGAATGGGCAAAAAAACAGCAAAATACCTGAATTTTTAAAATAGAGAACATAAACGTTGTAACAAAAAATGAAGTGACAGAACTTGGTTGGTATCAAAGGCAATGTCCTTTAATCCTTTGTAAGTTCAGAAAATGAAGACTATCATCACTTCTTCCACTGCTCATGGCTACCACACCAGTCTCTTTTACAGCTACACTCAAGCTAAGGCACTACCGGTGGGGAACGAAATTTTTGGCCTTTCTTTCGAAATCAGGCTAAAATCAATGCGGGCGTACGCTGATGCCATCCATAAAACTCCCTTGCTGTGGCCTAAGTTGATTTAGCGCGCTAATGGACGGGACTGAGGCAGTCCTGACAGGCTAGCACTGTAAGACACAGTTCTGTGGCGGGCGTTAATGAGTCGGCTCTTTTATCCCGCAGACAGGGAACAAGGGCACTAATCACGTTATCAGTAAGGAACAGCTAACAAGGGCACTAATCATGTTATAAGCAATGAAAGCTGACAGTAGAGGTGACAAGGACTGGCATCTGAACAAATCAGATTAGAGCTTACCGCGCAGAAACTACCGAACACTCGGGTTTCCACAGCAATGTACAGTACCGTAGATCAATAGCTTCAGGACCTGCTATCATGTCAAAGCCACTCCGTTTACAAGTTAGTGTCACAAGTTCTGCAATATAGTGACAGTCAATTTCAGCAGGCTCTTCTCGCTCTTATCTATTTTATATGACGGAAATTGATGCAGCGGGTCTCAAACAGAACTACTTATGCAGCAGGGCATTTATCTGACAAGTTCCATTTTATGTACGTACACATTAACTTGCTGTCAATGCGAAGAGTGTTGATACGTATCTTGCCCAAGGCCCTGCTTAGGAAGGCATGGAACTGGGCGTGAGGCGGTACTGACCTGACCCACTGGGCCGGGGAGTTGTACAGACTTTCTGGTAGGTTCGACCCCCTTGGCTGGTCGGTGGTCTAGACTTCCGGACAGGATTGACATGGTTGACCCACGAGGTGCCGAGGAGGAGGGGGGGGGGGGGGAGTGCACAGACTGGCAGGCAGGGTTAGGGTGAGCTGGGGATACAGACGTCCGGGCAGGTACAGCCCGCTGTGTGTGTGTGGGGTGGGGGATGGGGGCTGGGGAATATTACCTCTCAGGCAGGTTCCATCTATTGTGCTGGGGTTGGGGGGGGGGGGGGGGGTACAGACTTCCAGGCAGGTTTGACCCGCAGAGTATTTCTGACACTGACGTCACGTGCCCATGCCGTGATGAAAAAGTGGGTCATTATTTCTGAGTAGAGCTGTAGTCCCATTGGTTGGTTGCAGATCCATCGTCAGTCATGGGTACGTATTTCTGATACTGTACTAAAGAGCCCATGTGGTGTCCACGATAGTGGGTCACTGCTTCTGAAGAGGGTTGTAGTTCTAAGTTCCTTTGATTTCTTGCAGATCCGTCGTCGGTTCTGAGTATCTCCTACCACATCACCCTGAGCACTAGCATTTCCCACTCCGTTTCCGTCACTGAAGTCCCTTGTCCGTGTCGTGACGGAAACGTTCAATAATTCTGAAGATGACTGTAATTTAGAGTTATTTCGATTTCTTGAAGATCCGTCGTCTGTCTTGAGTATTTCCGACCCCATGACCGACACGTGCCAATATCGTTGAAGAAGAGTGCATGGGCCATGGTTCTGAGGAGGCCCTCCAAGGGCTGCAATACTAGACCATACTAGTATGTATTTCAATTTGATCATGAGTTTCTTTGGTTTCCTGCAGATCCGTCGTCGGTTCTGAGCATCTCCGACTCAGTGACCGCCACGGTGTCCGACCACATCACCCTGCAATGCGTGGCGGACGGGAACCCCCCTCCCAACATCACCTGGTCACGTGACGGGGTGTGGCTGGCCAGCACCTCCAGCCGCCTGACCAGGGACGCCTGGACCTCCACCCTGCAGCTGCGTGACGTCACGGTGAACGACAGCGGCACCTACTGGTGCAGGACCAGCAACCGGGTGGGGAGGGGTTCCTCGAGGTCACTGCAGGTCACCATCAGAGGTACGCAGTTTCTGCAGCAGTTGTAATATTATACTATAGTCTGCAATGCAAAATATACAGTGTCCCGTGCCTAAAGTAAAGGTCAAGTTGTAAGACTCAAGGTGACCTCACATAATTATTGAACGTCCGATAGAATGTCGTTCTGTGCCATGCTACCGAAAACGTGGTACGCGGTTCCTGCTGGAGTTGTAATATGATATTCTAGTCACTGGCACTGCACTGCATGATCCACTGTGTCCACACTGCGTCAATGTCATGTTGAAGCAAGGTCACCCCATATCACAATCGGAGTCCTATAGAATAGCTGTCTTTTGTTGAATCCTAATGAAAATGCATCACATTTGGATAGCCTGAACGAATGTTGATTTAAGTCACTTGTTAATCAGTATTTGTCTGCAGATGTGTACAAGATGTTTACAAGTTTTTGAAAGGTTGAAAAGGTGAAATAACGCATGGCGTTAACAAGGCTAAATGGTCCCCCTCCCCCGTGTGACTCAAGATTGTACTAGGTCTGCTTTAACTGCTTTTGGCGTTGCCCCACAGAGTCCAGACTGGGGATTGGTATCTCCACCCTAGCGGTTGTGGTTGGTGCGACAGACAGTGTCCTGGCGATCGTGGTCTGCGTGGCGCTGTCCACCTACATCGTCCGGAGGCGGCGGCTTCAGTGCGGAAAGAAACGGATCCCGGTTTACCCCAAGGCGGCGAGACAACAGCCAACCCGCGTGGAGGGAACAGCAGAACCTTCACCGTACGCAACAACACCCTACGTCACATCACCTGCTACGTCACCCCACGTCACAACGCGCTACGTAACCACGCCTGCTACGCCAGGTTACGTCACAAGATCTACAACATCACCCCACGTAACAACACCTGGTACGTGATCTTGTGTAACAAAAATTAAGCAGGATAGTTACATGAATAGGTGTCTCCTCTGAGAATTATCATAAATTTGCATCAGTAATTAACAAGTGTCGTTGCAGGTCAGAGGGCAGAATTATCCTGCATATATCGATAAAGTTAGGAAGTGTGGTCATGATAAATTGAAGGTCTTGCACCAATCAACATCAGCTGTAAATTCCCTCGGGCCCATTTACCGATTTACCCCCGAGTTGCACCGAATTTTACGGTGAGGAGAGGACTTGCGAAAATTCTTCGTGGAAGGAAGAAAAAGGGAAAGATGTCCTATAAAAACGACTACATTAAAATATTGATAAAGAATCCATTTTTGACGATGATTTGTTAACAACCAACAGACAAGCCGACGAACGGAACAGCCTGCAACGGCGGCATCAACACCATCCGGAGAACGATGGGACAGAAAGGTGGGTCTGTCAGAACCGTCCCGGCATGCTCTGGTCGTTTGGCTCTGCTGTTTGCTGTAGCGAAACAGCTATTTCCTTTTGTATCTTAAAGTGTGTGAGACTAGTCTCTAGCTGCAACCTGCCTGAGTGCTTCGACCAGGGAGTGGCCCATTGCTCTCTCCGTTATATTCCTCCATGTTGCACAGTCCATGGCCCTAAAATCTGCTACCTCCCCCCCCCCCGTCCCCCTCCCAGGGGGGTGCTACTTTTAAACTAAGTCCTGTGTCTTTCACGATCTGGTCTTACCAACTCTTGGGGTCTTCCGCTGGGTCTGGAGTTAGCAAACTCCTAGTTGTTAGCTTTTGCAAACCAATTAATCATGTATGTGGTGGTCTCCTCATTATATGACCAAATATCTTAGTTCTCCACATGTACAGGAAAGCACAATTCAACCCTGCCCTACAATGACTTATATCAATAAACCATTTGGTTGATTGGCTGACTGATCGTGGCCCGTGCAGCGAAGATGTAACCCTCCGGCCATACATGAACATGCAATAAGGATGATCATTAACCCGCCAGAAGGGGACCGCAGCGCGCATGTAGATGCAGTAAAGGTTGGACTGACAAGTCTGCGGGCAGAAGGGATCATCTGGCCCTGAAGGGCTTTGCCGAGCTTTGCATCTTATGCGCATTTATCATCTACCGCACTTCTGCCCTCCTGACCGTATTCATCTACCGTATGCTATATTTCAAACTTGGAGAGAAAAACTAAACTTAGATACTTACATGCATTTAAGATGTCCATTATCTATTTTGGCTCTTATACAAGCAATACTGAGTTACGATGATCACCGCCAAAATTAAGAGGGTAGCTCAATACATCAATGATGAAAAAATTTCGGCAATTTCAAACATTTTCGCTGTTGAAGCAAGGTGCTTTATTACCTCCATGAAGTATTGTTTTCGGAGTGTCTGTGTGTGTGTCCTCGTTTCTGGGTGTGTTTCCGGATCTTTGTGGTTAGCATAACTTACGAACCTCTGAATAGATTACGGTGATATTTGGTATGTGGGTGTTCTGAAGACTAAGGTCAAGGTATCTAGATTTTGGACCCCGCGGTGTGACATAGGTACTGCAGCAGAACTTCCGTTTTTGTCATCTTCTGTCCTGGGCATGCTAACTTTGATTTACGCTCTGCTATTACCAAAATTAGAATTAGTGCCCATCCCCTTGAAATTGAGAAAGGGCGGTACAAGAACTTACCTGTGTGCGAAAGAATTTGTAAATACTGCATGTCAAACAAGGTGGAAGACGAAACACATTTTATGTCAAGTTGCCCATTCTACGACCACGAAAGAAATGAGCTTTTTAAATACGCCACCTTTTTCCATCCAAATTTCTCCACGTTTTTAGACGAAAAGAAAACTACTCTCTTAACATCACGAAACCCACACATTACAGAAAAAGTGGGATCATTCGTCTTCCACTGTCTCGCAAAAAGAAGCCGAACCCAATAAGTTAGAACTTAGTGTCATTAGTTAAGACTAGAGTAGTCATATGTTATATTGTTCATCATTATCTGTCCGTCCACTCTGTGTTACGTATACATGTACATGTACTTGCAATTAGCCTACGGGCAGGAATTTGCAATAAACTAAACATTGTCTTGTTGTGTTGTTGCTGATGCCTTTTGCTGTTGTGTTTCGCAGAAAGGCGGCATGCCCGCGCTGTTTACTCCTACCTGCCGCGGGAAGAGAACGAGCTACGGCTGGAGGTGGATGACGTCATCGAGGTGCTGGAGGGGGAAGATGGCGGCTGGTGCTTGGGTTACCTGAGGGGCAGGATAGGGCTGTTCCCCTCCAACTACGTCAGGTTCTCCTTCTCACCAAAAGGTGAAAAATTCCAGCAGATTCCATAACAGCTACTAAAGATCACTAAGTATGTTCACGTGACGTCACAAGCTCTAAATATAAACAGCCGCCGCCATGTTGATGGTGTGAACTAGATCCAAGATGGCGACTGGTCATTACGAACGCACAGCAGTCACTTGTATTGATGGTCCAAAGTTCTCCAAACATTCAGAGGTAATATCAGGCACTTTAAGCTCAGGGAAATCAACTGGCCATGGATGAAACTGATTTTCTTATATACGATGATTCTATCATCAACATGGCAATGCACTTTAACAACGCACTTCAACAACCACCATTGAAGACTTACATGTAACATTTAGGCTTTGTGTAAGTGGGTTCGTGAGTGTCGCCGGGCATCTTGAACCAACTAGCTGTCATAGTGTGACGTTTTGCAATGTTATGTGATCTTATACACATGCTTCCTGACAACCGCAGCATAGTTCATCCACACTGAGCTTCCAGCGGCACCAATAAACCGGTGACATTATACAGCAGAAGCCTCAGAAGACGGGAGAAAGACGTGCGTGGTTTAACCATGAGCTGTGCCCGAAGCTCAAGCCTGTCCTCATTACTCAGAACCAGACATGACACGATACACCCGAACATGTTTAAATCATAAGTGAGACGAGGATTTTCCCGTCACTTGGTCTGCGCGTCAAAATGGCCAGAGCAATCTTACAGGAACCAAACGTCGGAATGGTTGTCATGGTTGTAGAAACCTATTTTGAGTTCTCGATTTTCGTAGCCCAAAGAACGATTTTCGTTTAGGGTCTTCTTTACTTTACTTCACATGAACGCAGCATCGACGATAGAAGAGAATGGGCGATACATGAATAACATGTTTGGTCGGCAAGTTAATAGATAATGGATATCACCAGTTTCCACCAGTGATGGTTAAAAGTGCAATCGGTTTGATTCTAGTTATGCCAATTTTGTTCTACCTTTGATCATAAATCACTTTATATCTATGTTTTGTAATTCAGACATTCAGATATGCCAAAGGAAAGATCAATAGATTGTACAACAACGACCTCAGAATGGGAAGGGGCAGGTCTCGTCTACATATCGTTAATACAAGAGTTGTGCCTACGGCACAAACGGCTACTTGTTTTTCTAACGCAGAATCAAACATACACCTGTCTTCACGACGCGTAGATTTGTTTTCCCTATTGTTTTTTTTTTCCATCACCTGTGCTGCAGCTTGAGGATTACCGCGCTTGAAACCGTATAAAGCCTGGTTAGATACCATATGTCAGGATATAGATTCTCTACCCTGTCTCTAGAGATCGCAACCTGAGTAGAAATCCCAATTGAGGTCTCTAAAAAGATATTCCGAACTTTTCAACTTCTCTTCATGTAACTTAAGGTCAATGGGTTGACTTCAAAGTAGGATGTCTAAATGAGAGGCTACCCTAACATGTTCCTGGCAGCCTGATCGGAATCATTATTTACAGAGACGCCGATCGGGATCTCTACCGGTATAATCGGCGATTCTGCCAGACCGCGAGCTCTACTCTGACACAAGAACAAATAGATTCAAAAACAGTCGAATCCTTTACATGACCCGTCTTTTAAATGAACAATTATATACACTTTTGCATACAGAACATTTTCGTTTTGCTATTCTTTGCGCCAAACTGTACATTTTCACGGTACACATTATTGCAGACCTATGCTGATCTGGCCAGTTGTTTAAGTGTGCTTAATTGTCATTTAGTATGACTATCAAATGTAAGTTTCTACCAATGAAAAGTTATTATTTGTATAAGCAGTAGATAGCCAGTTCTAAGTGCTATCTGTACAACAAGTACGCAATTCAGCCAGCCTGCTATATACCTTTTTTTAGCAATAAACCTTTCATCGTAATATTCTGGCATAGTGCGGATCAATATGAATCAGATGCGGAAGAGCGTTATTCTCATTTCCTGTCTCATGTTATTCCGTCCCTAGCTCTGCGCATCGGGCCGGACCACCGGACGCCTGCGGCCGGCAGTTCCTCACTTCACCCCGGCAGCTTATAACACCGGCTGGGCGACTGTACCTGCCAACGGGCGAACACATTAAAACCCACCGCCTTGTGGCAAACTTTGGAATATACACGAGCATCCTATAACATTGAACATCTGATGATACCACTTACACGAGGGCATTCGTCTTCTAACAATGTTTTGAAATGCGAGATCATTTCATCCTGCTGCGCCAAATGACCTGCTTTGTGTGTGCGGCCGTCTGTAACTAGTAAGATCCACTATCTGCTGTTACCTTGGAAACCATCGCCAGCGGGCTTTCACACCAGTTCACGTGGATTCTAAGTGTCTTTTGACTACAGCTAAAGAATCAGCTCTCAAATCGCATATCCGCTCACACCTTCACAATGTCAAGAGAAAATCTGTCGAAAGGCACTCTTGGAGATTCAGTTGGTGCCAGGATCATCAATTTCTAAGACGGATGTCTTCAATCTCCCCAAACATCGACGGGCATTCTTGGAGTGATTTCAGCTTTTTAAGAAGCCGATGCCGTCTTGTCAAAACCTGCTCAATGCATGAAGCATCCGCATGGTTACCTGGATCTAGCCGGAGCTGAGGCTGCCGTGGGAAGTAAGTTGGTTGTGATGCATTCTCATCGGATTCGTCCTTGGACTATTGCCGCTTCTAACGTACTTTCGCTTCTGAACGTATGAACAATGATTGTCAATCGTTACTTTACTACGTTCACTTTGATTGCATATTAATTCATAGTTTTTGCTTAAGACTTGATGAAAGAGGATTCTCGTAAGTCACTGACGAAAGGTAGGGGATGCCACCTGAAACGTCTGACCGTTTCCAAAATCTATCCGGTTGCTTGAGTAACTATCAGAATTATCTTGCGAGCGAGTGATACGTGTCCCAAAAGTCAACATAAGGCAACCATATCGTTTCCTTAGAACCGTTTCTTTATTAAATGCCTCAACGTCCATTGACAAATCATCACACAATTCGATCAATCTCTTTCAGGGAACACGTCATCGTTCAGACTGAAGGTCCCGGATGTCATGACATCATCGCCTGACGAACACTTGAACTGGTGTCTCCTTGGCCCGTGTTACACCATCTCTCGCTGTCAGGAGATAATTGGCCCCCTTGCTGGCCATTTGCAGCTAGGAGCTTGATTTCTAGTGTCTACTCGGACGTGGGTGTTACTTTGCAACAAATACTGTCAACATACAGACCACTTTCGGACTACATCAGCTTTCAATCTCTCAACCATAACGGACGCCTTATCATGCATTATATGCTCCATGGACTTCACGGTCGTTACAGACAGTTACTATGTATCAACGACCTGCCACCGGGTAACTCGTACCAGCATTTTTCCATCTGTAAACATCAATTCTATGAAGTAAGGATTATTGACGATATTTACACCTCGACAGAACTTTCTCCTACCCAGTGCCTCATCCGAGGCCTGTACAATATACTTAGGGAAGGCTGAGGTTTCTACTTTTATGGACATGGCCTCTAACTAACTTGATTAAATCGCACTTATAGAGGCCCGCCAAACATCCGTTACAGCCTCGGACAACGCCGTTGACAACGGGGTCTGCGTTACATAGACTACAGCCAACAGTTAGCCAATCAGAGAATCGCTTAAATGTCTTCTTTAGGTAAAGTCGATTCTCTGATTGGCTGACAGCTGGTTAGAGGCCACGCTCACAAAAGTGGAAACATAAGATCGCTTTAGCAGAGCCTCCCCAGGGTATATCGTATAGGCCGCGGGTGAGGATATGCGTAGGAGAATGTAATAGAATTACCCAGCCCGCCAGCTGTACAGCGCTGCAGTCTGCGCCTATCTGTCTTGGTTTATCGGGCGATTCGTCCAGAGGCCTGAAGCTGTTGCCATCCACCACATGGTAGGCGATCAGATGGGACTATAACTCACTGTATCCGGTGTATCTTTAAAAACCATTTAGAAAATCTACCATGTAAGCCTACAATCTGTTTATACGGGTAAGGTCGTTTTTCTTAATAAAAGAGTGAACAGATACGATAGAATTTCTGACGTTTGCCGCCGCTCGGTAATAACATCGTTTTCATCTGTTACGCAAGGCTATTCATTTTGCACAAAGAAAGCGCCACAAGTGGTCTTTTATCAAGTAGCTTGTCCGTCGGCTTGTCACAAGTGGCTCCGTTCAGAAGATGCGGCTGTAGCGCTCTGTATTCAGTCGGCCATCCATTGCATCTGTTTTATCTGGTACATCTCGGAACACGATTGAAGCTGGTGAAAAAGCCCTCATGAAATGGGCAACACAAATCTGAACGTTTTCCTCTCGCTAGTTTATGTGGGCGAGGGGCAGCTATGGGCACGCCCCCTGCCGTGAACTTGCGGAAGTGCAAGATATCTTTGTTTTGCTCTGCGACACTTGAAGTCCTTTCAAGGGCTTCAAGAACCATATATCTGTTTCTTTTGGTAATAAAACTATACATCCTTACCGAGGCTTGGTGTTTTGAAACATAATACCCGACTCGTAGCGCCTTTAAATCACTTAAAATTTTATTGCACAAAATAGAACGGATATCATAGTTCTAAAATCATTATGCAGCAGCCAATTGGGATACCAACTTTTCCTTTCACGCCTATGATCATGTTAGGCAGATATCAACAACGTCTGGTAAACAATTAGATTATTGTATGTACAAAATTCCATCACGTTATCCAACCTGTCCCCAAACCCTACCCCTTTTGTTGCTTTAACGAAAAGTTAACATTTCAAATGAGCTTCGAAGACATTACAACATTTCCACATCTTACATCCCATACGTACAAAGGTGTTGGAGACACAGGGTCTCTCAGCCAAAACTGCTTTGAATATCAACAAGCCAAAATTGACAGTGTCATTTCTTCTTTGCAATGACCAAATTAGACTGCTAAGATTAATCCACGAGAGAGCTTTGTCCTTCAGAACGTAGATTACTATTACATGTACCTGCTGCCATTGCCTCCATAAATCAGCAAGCCGGGGTATTGGAGTCACAGCGTCTTCCAGCTAAAACTAATCTGAACAAGCTAAAATCGACCTTACATCTTTTCCGTTGCCTTTTGCAATGACCTATTCAGAATGCTAAGACTCTACGTGATCGTCAGTCTCGTCTTTTAGATTGCAGATCATTGCTACATGTACATGTACCTGCTGCCATTGCCCTCAGGAATCTGCATACAGGACACACGGCTTTTTCAAGCTGAATACATACAGCTAGCGGGAACCGATACTGTATCTTTTCAGTTAGTCAATGACCCATTAAAACTACCAACTGAAAGACTCTTCGTTAGCGACAGAATTGTGTTTAAGATTGCAGATCACTGCCTTGATGTACATGTACCTGCTGCCATTGCCTCCAGGAATTTGCTCTGTATTACTGAGGTGTTGGAGTCACAGCTAAGCCTGATCTAAATACAATCTTGAATCGACCTTGTGTCTTATGATTTGTTGATCAGATTGCTAACTTACAGATTCCACGACTGCGTCGTCCGTCAGATTGCCGATCACTGCTTCATTTACATGCTACCATTGCCGTCAGGAATCTGCTTCATTGTTTACACCAACAACTTCAATGCCACCCTGCATATTATCACGCCGCCGTACATGCCCTAACATGGCAAACCATCAAAACAGAGACTGTAGGGTGGCATCCGGGCTAGCTGTTCAGTTGGGCGTGCAATCACACATCAGTACAGGCTTCAGTCTGCTTAACTACCTAGTCATTACATAATCGATGTCCATTAGCATTGGGCAGTTTTGATGTCAGTAGTTTCAGGCTGACTGGTTAGAGTGACACTAACACATGCAGGCTAGCGCTGATGACCTCAAGCAAACAAATCAACACTGCTGTCTGCCAATTACAGTTGATTTCCATACTTCTTAACTGTTGCTGCCAGGAGGAATCACGGCAGATTACTGCTATTTACCACTGTCTTCAGAGCATTCTTTCTTGTTCACTCCCATGTACAACGTCAATCATTATTTTTGGAACATACATGACCCTAACCAGACTGGTACCCAGGCCAGTGCTGGCTACGTTTACGGAATTACACTCACAGAGCTAGACGGGAAAAGCGAAGTCCGATGGAACTGGCTACATACGCAGCTATTACATCCGCAGAGCAAGTGATGTCTGGCGACGTGTCTTCCACGGTTTGGAACTGGCTACATAATTATGCAGCTATGACATCCGCAGAGCTAGACGGGAAAAGTGAAGTCTGGCGACGTGTCCTCCACCGTGCGGAACTGCGACCTGCGCAGGTCTCGTCTGGTGCACTTCGGACACGGTCGGTTTTCTGAACGACATTTCGCGTGGAACACCGCCTTACACCGATCGCACTGCGGAAAAATCAACGGACAAACAACGCATTGTTACCACCTTTGATGTACGTCTCTCTTTGTTAACCATGCAGCTGGCAGCTTATAATGTCTGCTTCTACAGATTAAGTTAAAGATTGGAGTGCTACTGCCAAGAACACTTCGGGAACACACTTTTAGGCTAGAGTCTGTAACCCATAGTTACAAGTTAGGGTGAAAAATTGAAAGTGATCCTAAACGAGTTTAGCTCAATGAGCTCAATGAAGAGGTTAAGCTACCCGGTATACTCTTCTCCTGGTCTTGACAGAGAAGGCAGATGATAGTACAGTATTTACAGGTTAATTGTGCCGGGGAAATTCCCCTTAGTTCTTTCCGTACAGTGAACAGAGGACAGCTTAACATCCCGTCCTTAAAACTCTGTACAGTATTCTAGGGAGAGCAACACAGCCTGGATTCAAATCACGACCTCTTCATCCTGAGGTAGGATCACTATAACCACTGAACTACACATGCACGCTATTATTAATATTGGGTGCATTGCCATGGCCAGTATCTCACTACATAACGTGACAGGTTTTCTACACCACTAAAACCATGCCTTGTGAGCATACTCACCCTGACAGATCAGTACTTACCCTGACAGTGGACTCGGTCTCAAACGGGTAGATAGGGTTAGGACTGTTGCAGACCTCACATAGGAACCCTTTCTGGCTGCACAACTGGGGGGAGGGTGGGGAGGGGAGAAGTTACAACTCTACTGGCTTCACTCCTTCCGACATAAGTAGAAGAAAAAGCAGGTCAAACTCGAAGCAGAATGCTTGAAACAACTAAGCATAGTGTTTTTTTTAAGCAAGTAGTGCATTCTCACCTGGCACTTGTAGACGTGCTTGGTGGCATGTTTGACAACCTTTTTCAGATGCTGCTGCAGCTGCCCTGACGTCACCTGCAGCAAGTCCTGAACAAAACATATGGATGTCTTACATAGGCTACAGGTTCCATCTGGTGGCTACCAATGGTACTGCAGTTCTGTGTATACTTTGTACATACATGTACTTCTTACACTAGAAGCTCCACCTAGTGGCTGTCAAAGGTACTGCATCTCTGTGTACATTTTGTACATAGTACAGTATGCACTTTGCACTCAGACTTCTTACGTAGGCAAGATGCTCCACCTGATGGCTGTCGAAGGTACTGCAGTTCTGTGTATACTTTGTACATACATGTACTTCTTACACTAGAGGCTCTACCTAGTGGCTGTCAAAGTTACTGCATCTCTGTGTACATTTTGTACATAGTACAGTATGCACTTTGCACTCAGACGTCTTACATAGGTTAGAGGCTCCACCTGGTGGCTGTCAAAGGTACTGCAGTTCTGTGTACACTGTAGGTACATAAAAATACACACTGTACGGGCATCTTGCACAGGCTTAGAGGCTCCACATGGTGGTTACCAATGGTACTGCAGTTCGGTATATACTTTGTATATAAACACTACACACTACACATTCTTACATAGGCTAAAGGCTCCACCTAGTGGCTGTCGATGGCACTGCATTTCTGTCTTACTCTAATTGGTGCAAAAATTAACATGATTTTGACCCTTTCCATGTAATTTGTAAATGTTTTGCATCAATTACAAATGTGTATGACAATCTTATAGAGAGAGTCATGAGGTACAAATTGTCAGTCACATGTATTGTCAGGTCTTTGAAAACTTACAACAACAGAGTACAGGTGGATCCTGTCCAACATGTAGTCCTTGGGCCAGACTCTGGAACATCAGGGAAAAGTACATTGATGAAGGTTAGACATCCAGGTAGTAAGATATGCCAAAAATAGTTACTCAAGCAACTGGATAAAACTGGATAGAAACTTCTGACTGTTTCAAAATTTTATCCAGTTGTTTGAGAAACTATTTTCGGTGTAACAGGCAAAAGTACAATGTATGCATGCAGAATTACAATGTGGTAAGTATCAATAGTTTTACTGGTGATACATAGGTTTTGATAACGTTTATAACAATTCTAGTCTTACAGGACTCCATTGGAACTCATGTAACCTCTAACACTTAAAAAAAGCAGGGAGATAGAAATTACGATATTAACACATTTATCAACCAGATAAGATTAGCATTTCATTTTTCTCTATAAACTTTGAAATTAATCATTATCTACTCTAAGATATATATTCTGAGACTCTTCTTTTCTACAGTTTGAATAATTTTTGTCAGAAAGTGGTTTGCTTATTGATCTAAAATCTGACAGACTTTAAAGCTGAGTTGTACCTTTTCCTGAGATCCTCAGCGACTGACTGGTTACAGGTGAACAGGTACGCCTTCACATACTTCAGCTGAAGACGCAGGGTCTGAGGAAGTATAGAAGGACAGGTGGTAAGGCCTTACTGTATGTACAGATGAACATATGCGCTTTTAAATAGTTTAATCAATATGTAAATCAGTTACAGCTACAGCGTCAAAAGATATAGGTTCTATGTCACTATCTTGTACCCTCAGGATTTTTCCAGGATCTTAATGTAGGCTTCGACTATTGTGTGACCTCTGACATCTTACCTTCACTGATATTTTACCTTTAACCCCTGGCATCATGATTTCTCTCATCTTACATTTATCTCTGACACCTGACATTGATGTCTGACACCTTATCTTGGCCTCTATTGTCTTACTTTGACCCTTGACATGGCTATCTGACATCTATCATTCACCACTGACATATAACCTTGACCTCTGACATCTTACCTTGACCTCTGACATCTCCTTGATGTAGGTGTAGATGTCGGGGTTGCACTCCTCCAGGTTGATGAGCGGCTCCTCATCTACTTGTAGCAGGAACAGCTTCGTGCTGTGGGCAACTGGACACAACAAAGGTTACACATTATGAAGCCTTATTGTGCACATCAGGAATAAAACTGTGTCCATGTTGTGATACATGACATTCGATAATTGGTCATAAGAGGTGCCACAGCAGATATGCTGGTACATGTGTAAGTCAATGAAGAAACTCCCTTGCTCTGTTCAACAAGGCGCAGTGAACAACTTATTGTACCGGGGTATTCTGTTTTTAGGACGGTGTTCAACAGTTCAGATTGCTCACCATTGTGCTTCTTAAAGTGCCTGTTTAAAGGACTGCATTTCTTCATAGCTCAAAGCACTCACCCTTGTGCTTCTTGAAGTTCCAGCTTTTAGGACTGCATGTGTCGCACAGTGCACCCACTCTTGTGTTTCTTCATCAACCTTGCTTTAACCCTGCAAGTGTCAGGCTAGTCAGATGGAAACTTTAATCTGACTGTCAGTGACTGACCTAACACTTGCAGGGTTAAGGACTGTGCCTACAGCAAATTGCACTCACCCTTGTGCTTCTTGAAGTCCCAGTTGAGGATGATGCGGGCAGGGATGATGGCTTCCTCGTTGACATGACACTCCTCACAGTAGTAGCAGCCGTCGTAGTTACACACTCGGTACTTCCCAAAGACTGGAGGAAACATACTTTAATCAACTACTGTACACAGTAACAGTAACTGTTAACTCATTTTTGCAGGGACAGATATCGCTGCAGTGCAATGTGAACCAGTCAGAATTACCCTGAGGAAGAAGACAGGCAGTCACTGAAACATTAGTTGAATAAAGCACTTGGTTGTGTGCAAAGAGTCTTTTATTTATTTAACTATTTTGTGAGGCAGTTCTTCTTCTTCCCCTAAACTCAAAGCAGGGCTCGAAATTCAGTTTTGGGAATAGGTGCACTGGTGCACCCAACCTAAAAAATTGGGTGCACCAAAAAAATTTTGGGTGCACCACATAAAATAAAGTAGAATGTAACTATTGTAAGCAAAACCTAATGACAAACCTAATTCATACTGTTCTTCTTCATGCGCGTGAAGGCACGCGATCTCGGCACACAGTTTTGAAGCTTTCAAAATCGAAGTTAACTCAAATTCTACCATCAAAATCTTAAACAAGTACTACAACAAAGATTTTATTATTTTCTTGCACTTAGATGTCAAGAATATGCTGTCTACTAGTGTGCAGTGATACCTTTACACATTAAACCGTACAAAAATATATAGGTGCACCAGTGCACCCACAGTAAAAAATTAGGTGCACAGCTCCAAAATTGGGTACACTGGGTGCACATGCACCCAGTATTTCGAGCCCTGCAAAGCGAACAGCTTGAGGCATTAAGAATGATGATTTTTTTGGAAGCTGATGCAATGCACTCACAGAGCTTTGTTACAATGCACACTTAAAACCTTCTTTGTGTTTATTTAAGGAAAAATTTTACTTACTGAGTCCAATCTGCCTCTCACACTCCTTGCACTTGAAGTTCTGCACGTCCAGTCCCTTCTCTCGGCCGATGGACGTCAGCTGGGCCATCAGCTCCTTCGTTCTCTGGGAAAATAAAAACCACATCTGGGTCGTGTGGCGCAACGGCGTAGCGTTCGACTCAGAACCTGAGTTTGAATCCTGTCATGTCACCGATGTTGTGCCCTTGGGAAAGGCACTTAACACGACTTTCCTCACTCCACCCAGCTGTAAATGAGTACCTGACTTCGGTTGGGGAAAGTCATATTGAGGTCACCTGGTGGCGCCAAATGGCAGCCTCCCAGACCCTTGCGACAGTTCCACAAAATGCAAGTGTGGATAAGATCTATATTTGTTGTGTATTGTGTGAAAGCTGTAATACCCTGCATGAATTCAGCGCTAGAAAGGCTGCCATTGCTGGTAATTTCTGACCAATATAAAAAACATTAATATCTTCATCAGCAAAGCTGACAAAAGAGCCACCCCTCCTATGGTGTTTACACGGACAGACACCATGTACAGCGCATTTTTTTATGTATTAAAATTGCAACCTTTTCCAGCTGCATCCAAGCCCAATGAACACCAACAGCTGCGATTCAAGCCCTCAATCTCCTGGTCTATAAACAGGGACAACGGTAACATACAAACGATGTATATCGATGTAAAGTAGCACACCAGGTAAGATGTTAGGTAAATGTATATTTTATGATAATTATACTTACAGGGTCAGCATGGCCTGAGGTGACTGAAGAGCCCAGTGGCAGAACCTGAAATTATATTATCAGTCTATGATAAACTTTCTATGGATTACATAATATTTCGTTTTTGTGCTACAATCCGATTTAGGGTGTCCAAAGGATCTCAGCAAATTGTCTATATTATTTATTAAGGTTGAATCTTTACAATCCTGTTACAGTTACTGTAATGATTAGCAGTCTTCAATAAAGAAGGAAACAAGCAGTACAAATCTGTTAGAATGTAATAATGAAGAGTGTTTGCAGTTTGATATGATAAAGAAGCATGCAAATGTAGAATAGCAACGCAAGAAAGGAAGTATCCCACACTCTGACAAAGCATGCAAAGGTAAAAGTACAACAGAAAAAGGGATGTATTCCATGCTGATACTGATACATTTATCATCATGCATGACTGAATTACCTCAAACTCTTCTCTGTCTAATTCATCACTTTCTTCCAAATGGCTACTATCAGGTTCCTAAGGAACAGATTTCAGGGATCAGTTCATCAGTCATTGGTGATCACAGGCAAAATCAACTTCATCAAGCAGGAAAACTTTGAAATGACAATGTAACAAACATTAAGCAAAGCAAGGAGAGGAAGAAACTTAAATATTGATGGTATCGCTAGCTTAAACAAAATCTGCAAAAGTAACTGATGAAAACTCAGTTGGGTAATCGTCACAGGACTATTCAAACCTAACGATTTGTTTTGTTAAATACTGTAAATCATCAAATTGCTTCAATCTATTCTACTGTTAGTACTACTACACAGCATAAATAAATCTATAGAATAATACAAATCTGTACATTTCTACATCTACACAGACCTGTGTTGTCAGTGTGTGTGCACATGTGTGTATGTAAGTAGTACAGACCTGTGGCTCCAGTTGTGACTCCAGTCCAGGGTCAGGCCCAACCAGTGTCTCCAGTATCTCCTGCATGTGTGTGTGCGTTTGTGCGTTTGTGTGTGTGTGTGTGTGTATGTGCGTGTCATCATCATCATCACAGACCTGTGGCTCCAGGTGTGACTCCAGTCCAGCCTCAGGCCCAACCAGTGTCTCCAGTATCTCCTGCATGTGTGTGTGCGTTTGTGCGTTTGTGTGTGTGTGTGTGTGTATGTGCGTGTCATCATCATCATCACAGACCTGTGGCTCCAGGTGTGACTCCAGTCCAGCCTCAGGCCCAACCAGTGTCTCCAGTATCTCCTGCATGTGTGTGTGCGTTTGTGCGTTTGTGTGTGTGTGTGTGTGTATGTGCGTGTCATCATCATCATCACAGACCTGTGGCTCCAGTTGAGACTCCAGTCCAGCGTCAGGCCCAGCCAGTGTCTCCAGTATTTCCTGCATGCCCGGGGTTGTGGCCAGGCTGCCCTGAGGCGAGTAATTCTTCAGCAGAGAGTCGAAGCTACCTGGAAGAAAAAACAACAGTGGAGTCAAGGATGAGCTTCAATTGCTCCAACAATCATACACAGATGTATTGGAACAAGTTATTATTAATTAGGGCCAATATGACACCAGGAACAATATTTGAGAATACATCGTGAAAAACAATATTGAGTATATCTCAAAAATTAAAACAGTGCAACATGCTAAAACCCTGGCAGCTTATAATATAGTGTGTTGGTAATGTACATGTAGGTACAAGCTTACATGTCGACTACATTCAAGTTTTAACACAAAGCAGCAGAGTACCTACTAGGAGAGAACTCAAGACTACAAGCAGGATGTTTGAAATGTGTCAAACTTTATAGTATATCATGTATTAAGTTGATATCTAGGGCTGTCGAAATTTGCTAACTTTCTACATTTGAAAAAAGCAGTGTTCCGTACCTCTAGACGAGGATGGTGCCCTGTGTCTGCCGGGGTCGGGAGGGATGCTGTCCTTTGTCCCGGCTGACGACCAACCAGATCGCACCCCCAGGCTGTTGCCATAGCTACCGTATCCTGCCACACTATCCTCACTGGAACCAGATGTACAATTTGGATATCAAAAAGAGATGTTTAATATCATATGACTTACATGTATGGACTTATTCATAGCAAGCATTGAAGACCAGTGCAATTTTATAAGCCTAGTGGATAGAGAACTTGTTTTTCATTCAGAAAGCTGCAGTCTTAAACCCGTCAGGTTATACCATGGCCACAGACGGTGCATATACTGCTTTTTTTGCTTAGCACTCAGCACTTACAGGAAAGAGCCTGGAAGTTGAACACACACGTGCACCACTACACACCCAAGGGCTATAGAAACAGAGATGGGTACCACCGCTATACACCAATTGGAGTGGGAAGGATCTTAAGTTTTATTCTAAATTCTAAATTGCTGAATATCACCGTCCTAGAAGGCTCATACCTTTCCATGCTCTCAGCAGAAATTTGCCCTTGTTGTTGTGAAGCCTGCTGTGCTGACGAATCTGCTGCTATGTTTACTGTGTTCTCTCCCTCGTCATTGGAGGACGGGGATGTGATGCTAGCTTCTGTCTCAGTCCTGCTCCTGCTGTAGATGTCGTAGAACATGTCCTGAGAGGTGAGTGTTTCTGACCTCGTCTCTTTCTCCTGTTTGCCATGTGGTTGGTTCGACGTTTGCAAAGGCAGAGAAAAAGTGGACTGTGCTGGCAATGTACGCTGAACAACCTGGGTTTCCACAGAGCTCTGCACACCCCTAGAGAGATGAAGGTTTTCCTCATCGTCTGCAGTATAGCCGCCGACTTTCTCCACAGTTCCTGCTGCTTGGTACACAGCACTGCTCGGAGTGGCAACCGAGTTGCTTGCGGGTGTTGGATCCACTGAAACTTGAGAAGTCTGATGACTTGTTACATTCTCAAAAGTCTGAGAACTGGGAGTCAATGTTTGAACATAGTCTTTAGACTGCAGAGACGCTGAAACTCCCTGCATCTTCCCGATGCCCTGAGAATCCCCCGAAGACACTTCACTTTCCACATCCACTTCCTTGACAGCGTTCTCAGAGGTATAAGAAGATGGCTCCGTACTCCTTAACAAAACCTGACTGGTGTCTTCTTCTTGCACACCTGATGTTGTCTCCACAGGTGTGGTTCTCTTGCCACCATATATGATTTGCTCTGTATCTAATGTTTCCATGGTAACGGAGGATTCCACTTTATCAGAATCCCCCTCAGGATCCAGAATGTCCGCTGTCTTCCGTGATGACCTCTGACCTTTACGACCCGGCCTGACCTGCCTGACCTCCTTGGCTGCCTGCTGTGAGGGCAGGGTGGGGTCATCACCCTCGGTGGCCTCCATGGCAACTAGATAGAATAGAAGAATTTGGTATTAGATACATGTATTCAGCAAACAATGACATGTAATTTCAATTATGCAGCCTACGAAGCCTGTGAGGAGGTTATTCTGGACTTACCAAGGAGAGGACAGATTGAGACCCTCAAGAGCCTGGGGCAAGACTAACTGCCAAACTTACCATCAGGAGAAGATGGTGCATGTGATGCCGTACAGCCTGATGAGCCTGATGGGAGACTATCAGCCATACTTACAATTGAGCACTACTGCAACAACAGCCTAAGAAGCCTGGGGGGAGGCTACCTGCAAGACTTACCATCAGGGGAGGTTGGAGTAATGGCCTCAGGAGCCTGGGGGAAGACTAACTGCCAGACTATCCACCAGAAGAAGATGGTATGAGTACTACGAAAGCCTAAGAAGTCTGAGGGGAGGCTACATGCTTGACTTACCATCAGGTGAGGTTGGTGTGACGGCTTCAGGTGCCTGCTGGGGAGACCATAGCCCAGCCAAGGTCAGAGAGGACACACCCCAGTCATTCAGCACGCTGGAGTTGTAGGACAGCTGGAACTGGAAACCCTCCAATCCTGGAGACACATCCAATCAGAACACAGGGATGATCAGTTTCAGCCAATCAGCATATAAGAGCAAATAGCTGTGACCAATCAGACCACTGGGTTCAAACAAGTTTGACCAATCATAATACAGGGATGATCAGATTTAACCAATCAGCACTCAGGAGCAAACAGCTGTTACCAATCAGAACACAGGTGTGATCATTTTCAACCAATCAGCACACAGGATCAAATGGTTCCAACCAATCAGAATACAGGGACAAACAGTTATGATCAATCAGAACACAAGTGATAGCTTTCAACCAATCAGAACATGCACAGGAGTGAATGGTTCCTATCAATCTGAACCCAGTCAAAGACAAACAGTTCCAATGTATCAGATTCTGTCTCTAAAATAATGGTGGAAACAAATCTTGGTTTTCTAACAATGTGATGACCAACCTTGCAAATGGTTCTTCATGATAGTTGGATGTTCCTCATCTCTAAGATAGGCAATAGATCTGTAGTGGGACCTTGGAAAAACATTACACCATGACAGTCAGTACGTTTTCTGTCTATCACGCTTCATAACAGGAGTTTGGCATAGAGTGATGTGTACATGTATGTGGTGGTAAGTCAGAAATGTTATCGTTAATAGTGTCACAATCATTCATAATAGATGCAAATAGATTAATAAATCTGTTGGTTGTTGATTAAAAGAAACAGTTCCATACTGGAAGATAATAAAATCAGACTCTTTTGTTACAGTATCATCAAGTACATCAAGTTTCAGGGAGCACAAAAATCATGTTTTCATTTTAATTCTTAATACAAATGCAGTCATTTAGATTTTGTGCAATGACTTCCAAATGTCTGAAAACAAAGGAATCACATGTACTCGTGAGGCCTTTTCCAAACACTTTGCATGGCGAAAAGACATGATATACAATGTAGATAGACACTATCAGATACAATAGTATACAGGACAGACTCCCAAGCACCTTTGACCCACTACTGAAGTCACATGACAACATATATTGTATGGTACAGACCTGAGGAGGTCCTTGTCCCTCAGCATGGCTTCAGCATAACTCTCCATCAGTCCATCGTTTAGGGCAAGTCGGATCCATGCCTACACAAACAAATGTACAATAAAGGAACCTCATTACTAACACATTCGTGCGTGTATGTAAGTGTGTGTGACACTGTGTGTGCATGTGAGAGCGTGTGTGCGTGTGTGTGTGTGTACATCTATGTGTGTACCTTTGTATGTGTCTGTGAGAGTCGAGTGTTTATGTCTAAGTTTGTGTATATGTGTGTGTGTGTGTGTGTGTGCATGTCTGTGGATGTATGTGTATACATGTATATGTGTGTGTGTGTGTGTGTGTGTGTGAGTGTATGTGTGTGCATTTTGTACATGTATGGGTGTATGTGACTCTGTGTGTTTGTGCAAGGAGGTTAAATATACCTCCTTGGTTTGTGTATGGATGTCTATGTATTGTATATATGCACGCACATGTGTGTATGTGTGTGAGTGCATACAGTATGTGCACCGCCTGAGCATGACTATTGTGTATGTGTGTGCGCGCAACCTGTGTGTGCGAAATGTGCACGCATGTGTGCATGCTAATGTGTAAAAATACTATGTAATATGTACTAGGCAGTTGTACTTGACAATGATTATGTAGAACTCACCCTGCACTGTCCGATCTCCGTGGTGATGTGGGCGAGATGGTTCAGCTGGGAAACCACGTCCTTGTGGGTGAAGTGCATCACAAAGGGCCAGAAACTCTGCACGGTAAAAATCTTACATTGAAATTTTGAGAAACAAATCGTGCAGGTGAAACTTCAGCTTGAAATTGAAACTGTCATATTATGTTCAACATGATGGATAACAATGTAGCAAATAATCTGGAAGTTGTAAATACATTTTCCATCATTTATTCACCTTTGCTGTCATCATATTTCTTTCATTGTCTTTCTTTTCTCCATGTAATTGTTGGACAAGGTCATAATTCATATGAACTAAAAATCATGTGTACTTACCATGACAGGCCCTTTCTCTTCCTTCCCTGAACCAAATATCCCTGAAATCTGCAGACAAAAATACAATGATCAGTGACAGTCATGAACTCACTGGTGTTATACATGTACAATTGAAAACTTAGGGTAAATCCAATTCTTTGTAATACAAAAAATAAATGTACCGGTTTACAGTAACTGTCAGACTTGAAGATACATCTTCATTAACAAAAACTATTCAACTAAGACAATTAAACTCCATAATCTCATGGCAGATGTTGGGTTAGAAGATGAATGTCATGTTTTGTGACTGCCATGTTTCTTTGACAGCTTGGCCATGGTGTCGGTAGCGGTCATAAAAGCCAGGCTCAAAGAAAATGTGACTGTTACAGTCTTGCATGCACCCGAACATCTGCAAAAACTTGATCATGATATATAGTCTGCTGTAGGTATTACTGATGATGAGGAAACCCTCACCTTAGTTGCAAAGGAGGCCTTGAGCCCGTGGAGAAAGATGGCCTCCAGGACGTTACAGATGGCGTTGCCATGGTCCCCGCTAGATACAACACAACACATCACATCATTATTGGCATCTCTTGTGATATCATCATGGCACCAGTTTATAATAACCAAACATGTGTGACTCTTTGAAGCCCAGAACCCGAAGAAATGTTCTTATGTTGTCTCTATTAAATCATCATGATGTAAACTTTTAATAGTAATACCTTCGAACTGCTGAGTCTGACCCGATGTGCTCCTGCTGCAACTAAGGAGAAATAAATACATTCAATGTTTTGATACAAATGTTAAACATTTTTTGCAATGATCTTTAAGATATCTGCAAAGAATTTCACAAAGTGAAACCAAGACAAAACTTTACAGACTTATAACAAATGGATAAGTACGGAAAAACAGACCATTAAAATCATTTAAATGACAATGATTATCATTAAATAATACTAAAAGTCTGATCCATCTACTCAGAGTACTGAACTAAAAGTACATGACTTATGTATAATTTGTAGGCTGCATAAATTATGATAATCCTCAATGTAGTGTTTTCTGTTTATAAGTTCACCAACCCTTTTGATGGTTCTGGACAGCTGGCTGCTCAGTGTGTGTTTGATGACTCTGTGTTCCGCCTTCTCATCCTCTGTGGGGCCTGATCCTATCAAAACACAGAACAGTACAGCCACGTTAATAGTCATCCTACATATATTACACACATCCTCAGGTACAATGCATAATGTACAACAATGTACAATCATGTAGCTTGTACAGGATGTACAACCATATTTTATTGTACAATATAACAATAGCACATTTAGTACATATACAACTTGAAGTTACAATTATATTGAATGCAAATTGTACATAAATATGTATTACATGAAATCATTTAATGAGTGCAATACATACACATTTATGAGTATATATAAAGTGGCGTTACAATGTGTATGACATACAAAAGGTAGTCCTTACAAAGATAAACACAGTACTGCAGCAGCAAGACATGACTGTGCACAGTAATCTCAGATTCTGATGGGTATTTTTTACAACAGGCCATGTTGATGTCCCCATATATGGGGTATAGGCTAACAGCAGCAACAAACCATACAATAACAGGAGTGTTGACTTTCACTGAGGGCAAGACCTTCATGTACTGAGGCCAAGACCTCCATGTAGTCACCAGACAAACACAATGGAAAAGAATAGTCATTTAACTAATAGGTAACATTAGACGAGTTACAATATAACTTACTGTAAATGCATTTAAGTTCGCGTGGTTTTTATTTCGCACTAAGTTCACGGCAGCGCTATAGTTACTTACTGCTACAGTATTGGACAAAAATGTTCGCGGTGGTATTAAGTCGCCGCGAAAACCGCGAACATAAAACCATCGTGAACAATTCTGCATAACGTACAATATTCTCTAACCCATCAATGTCGGCACCTAAAAGTTAGTAAAACTCCTTGTATACCCGGTGCAGATGGCTTATTTGGGATCTTCGCCCCATGACCAACATCAATAAACTGTTCGACAACCAGCAGTCTTGCAGAAACACTCAGCTTTTATACGCCAAAATATATTACTCAAGCAACTGGATAAGATTTTGAAACAGTCAGACGTTTCAGACAGTATCCACTGTCTTTCGTCAGTGACTAACGATAGGACTGAGAACACCAGGTTTTATACCAAAACTCTGAATAGATATGTTAATGAGGTAAAGACAATTTAGGATGTCTTGAAGTAGTCTTCAAAAAGAAGATTGATTCAAGACAAAGTTTATGCCAATAGTTCAGCTTTTATGATGGATCAGGTGTTGTCACTGCCTTTATTTTAAGTTTCAGACATTCATCTATTGTTACACTGCGTGTCACATTTAACAAAAAACAACCATAGACAAATTGGAGTTGCATACCGTTTTTAGTAAGATCACGGTGTTATACTTCACATGTGACACTGCCTTGCTGGTAACATCAGTAAGAATAGTATCAGGGATCCGTATACTACTGTTACATGGTATTGCATCAATCAGTCAGATCTTTGACCTCCCCTGTGTCCTCCCCTCGACAATTAAACCATTTGTGAACATTCAATAAGAGCGGCATTGAATTGCAAACCTTTTGTGTAGGATGGTGTTGAAATGCACACTTGGCGCCGCATTGGTAACACCAACAAAGAGTGATCCGTAACCTGATAGATATATACCCTTGAGAGACGTACAGTGTCATGTGAATGCTGAAGTTGGGGAAGACGTCTTAGATCCTTCTGCGCGGTAAGGACCATGGGAGTGTATGTGGCGATGGTGGTCCTGGTTCTCCTGCTGCTGCTGGCTCCAGGGGAGGGGTTAGACATCAACATCAACATCAACAACAGAGCTCGAGGGTCCACACTGGGAGGATGGGCAGTGTTAGACGCCGCTAAGGTGAGTCAACGACACCCACATGTTCCAACACACATACATTGCCCCTATGTTCCAATGCCCCTATGATCCAATGCCCCTATGTTTCAATGCCCCTATGTGTTCCAATGTCCCTGTGTTCCAATGCTCCTATGTTCCAATGCTCCTATATAATATTATGTTCCAATGCTCCTATGTTCCAATGCCCCTATGTTCCGACACCCTTATGTTCCAATATCCGTATGTTCCAATGCCCCTGTTCCAACACCCCTATTTTCCGACACCCCTATGTTCCGACACCCCTATATGTTTCAATGCCCGTGCTCCGACACCCCTATGCTCCAACACCCCCTATGTTCCAATGCCCGTGTTGAACCGACACCCCTATATTATACTTGTACGTAGGTTAATTATTTTGTATCCCATTGTTTGTTTGCATGAACAGTTGTACAGACCACAGTTGTACAGACCTTACGGAAATCACTGTACTTTATTTGTTGTGTTGATAAAGATTTAAATATGTTCCTACATGACAAAGTACAAAATGTTTGTCGGGGTTAGGGACACATTGCCCCCTAAAATTGCAACTGAGGTACCCTATGCTGGTCATTTAAGGGTTAAGGGAAGGATCATGTCTGACCTCTACGATCTTTCCGGCATAAGAACCTGGCCCAAATAAGTTGGCCAAAGTATGGCAACAAGTCTTCAACATAATAAAAAATAGAAGTATAGAATAAAAGTTAACAATCTAAATTACTAATACAATACAGTAAGGGCTAGCATAATTTTCTTTCTTTAGTTATATTATCGAGTGGGGCTAATCATTAGTTTCGGTGTCTTTTCTAATGAGAAAGTAGTCGTCTAAATATTTACCTATTTTTGCAATGTGGGGGTTGTTGTATCTAAATATATACTCAAAACAATCTGCAGTATCAAGACTCTTTAAACTTGTTGTACTTGATTTGAGAAAAGTGAATAACTTATTACGTAATACATCAAATCTAGAGCATTCCATGACAAAGTGAAATTCATCTTCAATTTGCATTGGAAAAAATGGGCAAAACCTTGGCTGCATTATGATATCTGCCCATCTCTATATTCAACTTGTACTTATAAGTATGTCCCATTGGTCCCTTTCCAGGATGTTCTCAATGCTAAGTTGACCAGCAAAGTCGCTGAGTTGCAGAGTCAGCTTGACCTTGAGACAAGCCAAAATGATGAACTGCAACAACGCCTCAATATTGTGACTAACGAACTTGAGTTCTGGAAAACTGGTAAGCCTTTAGTTAAAGCTATTTTCATGACATCTAAGTTATCCATGAAATGAAAACACCAGATCTTTTTTTTGTTTAAAGTTCATCCCCTTTGTTGTTGTTGAACAAAGGTGTGGGAACAGCACATCATATTCTGACAGTGTCTCCATATTTTATAGAAAGACATGTAATTATAATTATAAAACAAACATGTCCACTCAAGTCTGGGGCATTCCATTAAGTTTGACATGTATAGCGTTAGTCTGCAAACATTTGCAATTTAAGTTAATATACACTGTCAGTTAGTGACTGTTACAATCATGACACTATATAAAAAAAGTTGACAAAAATGAGAATCTTGAATATATATTTCAGAGAAAATGAATGACTTCACATCCCTTTACAAGTAGAATAAGAGTGAACTATTTCTACTCCCTACAGCCCTCGGCATACCTGATCCAGGCAGCACACCTAGCCCAGGTAACACACCTGGTCCTGAAACCACACCTAGCCCAGAAAACACACCTAGCCCTGGAAGCACACCTGGTCCTGAAACCACACCTGGTCCTGAAACCACACCTGGCCCAGCTGACCCGCCTGGTCCTGAAACCACACCTGGCCCAGCTAACACACCTGGTCCTGAAACCACACCTGGTCCTGAAACCACACCTGGCCCAGCTGAACCACCTGGTCCTGAAACCACACCTGGCCCAGCTGACCCACCTGTTCCTGAAACCACACCTGGCCCTGAAACCGCACCTGCTCCTGAAACCACACCTGGCCCAGCTGACCCGCCTGGTCCTGAAACCACACCTGGTCCAGCTGACCCACCTGGTCCTGAAACCACACCTGGCCCAGCTGACCCACCTGGTCCTGAAACCACACCTGGTCCTGAAACCGCACCTGGTCAAACCAGTTCCCCTGAGCAGCCACCTGCCACCTGCCCCAGCAGTTATGAACAGTTCGAGGACAGGTGCTTCAACTTCTCCACCGGTTACAGCAGCTACGCCGATGCCAGGTCCGCCTGTCAGGCTGCCGGCGGGCACCTGGCTATGCCCAAGGACCCAGAAACAAACGACTTCCTGGTCAACCAGATCTACAGCAGGTACCCCCCTGGCTCCATGGTCTTGTTCGGCCTGACAGACCAGCTGCAGGAGGGAACCTGGGTGTGGGAGGACGGGGCACCGCTCAATGGCTGGTCTGACTGGGGGCTCGGGCAACCCGAAAATGTTACCGCTGACTCTGATTGCGCTTGGTGGGAAGCTTTTGATGCCTATAAGTGGTATGATGCAGAGTGCTCGACCAGCCAGTATTATGTGTGTGAAGTGAATGCTGAATAACAGATGTTGTCATATAACTAATAGCTGAGTACACAACAAGCTGTACCAAGCTTGAAATAAGTACTAAATACTGTTTGAAGTTTTGTGCACAAACAGTGATTATGTGACTGTGTTAAGTAAATGCTACTGTTGTATTATAGAGTACAGATTGAAGCTGTACCAAGAACACTGTTTGAAGTTTTGGCATCAATAAATGTTTTCTGTAAGTTGTCTAGACTTTAAACAGCCAACCTTATATAAACTTAAAGCTAATGCATGCATTGAATAGACATATGTAGTCAAGCTGTGCCAAGTACACATGCAGTCATGCACTGTTTGATGTTTTGGTGTCAATAAACTACTAGTAAAGGTTTTCTGCACAAGTCATGTAAGTGCTCTAACAATCAATGGATATCATGTATGAAGTAGCATGCTACTTAACAGTTGCATTACATGTTTATCTGAGTTCACAAGCTGTACCCAGTACACATGCACTGTATGAATTTTTGGTGTCAATAAAGGTTTTCTGTGTCATCACCATTCAATGTGTGCAAACCAATTATTGAATCAGATGTCAATATGTTTGCAACAATGAATACAGACAATGTTATTTGTAGTTCAAGACTCCTGTTTCTACAGTCTAAGTGTTAGCAAAAATAAGTTCTGAATCAACATACAGTAATTCAATCTATCGTCAGCAGCTGGGTACAAAAATTTCATGGTATAAGGAAAATTGGCATTTTCAGTGAACTTTAACTTCACGTTGGTGTTACATGTAAGATATTTATAGAACAGATGTGTGAAGGAATAATAAATGATAAACAACAGGTTTTTTCACGGTGATGATAAGTTCATGACACAGAGGTGACCATGAAAACAGTGAATATAAAGTTACAGTGAGAGAAACAAGAATTACAGTAACTGTAACAAGGCTTCATAAAACACTCTCAATAAGCCTCCTCCATGGGTATCCTGGGTCCTCAACCAACAGCAACAAACTGTTACAGTTACTGGACAGATGAATAAGGGTCTCATTGAGTTTCTCCCATTGGTTTAAGAGACCAGTACAGTGTACAATACATGAACCTAGGAAAAAAATGGGGGGAGCATTGCGAGGGAACAGAGCATGACCAAGCGGGGGATAGTGTGGAAAGCGTGCTTCCACCTTCCACCATGTTGAGTTTTAGAGTATTCTTAATTATAAGGAAGCACGAGGCATTCTAAGGCTTCTTGAGGGTCAAAATTACTGTCAACGAGGTCACAGCTAAAGACAGTGGCCACATGTGACCTACTAGCATCCCTGGTCAATCAGAATTTTATGCTTGTCTGAGGATCTGCTCCCCAGGGTAAGAGGGTGCACAGTCATGGGGGCATGTAGCACCTTAAAGTTTGTTTCCCCCTTTAGAATGAGCCCTGTGTACCGTCCACATAAAATACTATGGCAATCTATGGTAACTTAATGATGACTTGTTTGCTTAACAAACATGTCAATCAACCAACTTGGGGGAGGTACATTTTGTAATACCAGGGCATTGATTTCAAATGGTTTTATAACACTGGCTGTTGGCCTTCTTCATTTTCTGGCCCTTTTAACAAATTAAAGAGCTCCAGACAGTCAGACAATGGAAAGGAGTTAAAAGGAGGTATTTTTTTACACATGCTAACATCAACATTATGTCTCAGACTATCATCGGGTATCATTCCCAAACAGATGAACAAAAAGACCAGTTTTGAATTTCTAAATTCACACACCAAGCCTCATGACCCACAACCCATAAAGTCAGAGCTTTATAAAACTACTTAGTGACCAGCTTGGTTTCCATGGCCCCATCTGCGTCAGCTACAGAATGTTCACATAATACCACCAGTCTTGAGTTTCGGATGGTTTTGTCACAATTTGTGTGGGATGGTGTTAAACTTCACATTTTAGCACTGCATTGGCAATGTCAACAAGGCCAGTATACAAGGTACCGTTCCCTTGTGGTAAGGCAGTGCCACACGCAGTTGGACAGTCGTTGGTAAATCATCCTGCACAGAAAGAACGTTAACCAGCCATGGGTGTAAAAATGCTGATTCTGGTCCTGACTGCCTTGGTACACTTGCAGCAGGCTTCAGGGCAGGATGGGAATCCGATCAACATCCACCTCAACGTAGGAGGCGAGCAGGCAAGAAGCGTTGGGTCCTACACGAGTCAGGTATGTGCTGTAGACAGGTCTATTCACTCAAAAGACGTGTTTTGTACAAAATTAAATGTACTTTTCTTTGTCATCAGTATCACTATCAGTCTACAAAAAACTCCTCTCTCTTTCCAGCTTTTGCTTTGAATGGAATAGACGTTGTGGTGGCGTAATGGCAGGGTCCAAGAGGTCCTGGGTTCAAGTCAATTAAGTGTGACGTCTAAGTGAAAACTAAGAAATAGAAAGCCAATTGGCAAACTATACAGTAACTATTAACTATATAACTACAGATACTATAATGATTGTTACTGTACATGTACGTAGGACAAACAATTGCAGTAAATTGTACCTCTTTGTCAGATATTGCACGGTACAAGTACTAACTTGATTTTTTAATACAATTATTTAAAATGATATGGATCGCAATTTACTACTAAGTCTTTAAGTCAATGGTATGATATAATTATCAAGTACATTGTGTAAAAATGTAGTGTAGAACACATCTATATAATACAGTATATACAAATATATAAATTATATGAAAGTATATGATATTAAATAATATGATTTTCAAAGTCTATTCAGTAACTTTTACATCTATCCTGAGGAGCTCATGGAGGTGGAGAAAGAGCAAAAGAGCAGCTTGTGAGATACCTACTAGTACTGTGAGCACACCAAGTCTAAACACATCAGCCTCTCCATGTCCAAGAGTATAATATGAATTTCTGCAGCTCACTTATATCATGTCAGTCCAGACATGTACAGTGGGAGGGATAAGCTGTAAACCATGCCTTCATTATGCTTCACATTTGTTCCAGTATGCTGCCATTGCTGAGCTGCTGGAGCATGTACATGTAGGAGACCTGGGAGGAGGAGGAAGCGAGGGAGGAGCAGGAGCAGGAGCAGGAGGAGGAATATACACCAGTCCACTGGAACAGGTTCTGAAACTATTCCAGGACATCAAAGCCACCAGTCAGCTGGGAACTCTGGACATGACAGATGCCGGGCAGGTTTGTTAATTTCCAATCCAGATCTAAAGGGTGGGTAATGGTGCATTTAGACTAAAAATGACTTTTTAGTTGGATAGAGTACCAAAAAAAGGAATCGTCAGTCACAGTTAGTGGACCAGTTTGGGAATTGAACCAAAATAAACTTACACTTATTAAAGTCTAATATGATATATAGTTCAGTCTAAAATAAAGCTGGCAGATTCAAGTCTCTTCCCTACTTTCTATTTTCACAAAATCTTACTAGTCGTTTTCCCTTTCCTAATCAAATGCACTCAAAACCCAAGTATAATGTAATGGGAGGAGTTGAACTGGTTGACTAAAAATTTCAAACGCTATCAGGCGGAACTGGAGTGGTGCTCTTTGTCTATTTTCTACATCAAAATGTTAGATGAATAGTTAAATACATACATCCCATCGCATCCATTCCAGGACATGGTCATCGCTCTGTTGGTGGAACAGAACAAGGGGATCCAGGAGCAGAACAAGGAGATGCAGAAGCAGCTTACAGGTCTGACAGGCCAGGTCAAGAATCTCACTTTGGACCTCTGCCTCACCAAAAAGAGTGAGTACTGACATGCACGCATACTTACTTTATCTTCAGCACAGTTTTTTGTTTGTATTGCAAACCCGGTGAACCACCTTATGGCATGACACACCAGGTTTGTACTGAACAGTACAAGCTGCATATCTGGACAGATTTATTTGATCCACTCACAACAGGAAGGACCCCTATTCTTTTCCATAAGCATGTTGGGTTCTTTTACAAGCTCCAGGTGTGGCTCTCCTCAAACACGGGACCTCCGTTTAAGGTCCTATCCGAGGGACGTCCCTAATTGAAGCCAGGTACTCATTTTCATTTGAGTGAAGTGGCAAAAATCATGTTAGTGCCTTCACCAAGGGCACAATGTAAACGAGACAAATCAGGGGACCCCGGATTTGAACCCAGACCTCCGGGTTCTGGGCCAAACACTCTGCCACTGCGCCACCGCGATGCCACAGGCTTTTTAACATCAGCTAATTCGTCACAGTTTGATGTAAACATAATTATTAAAAGTACACTTCAACCTGTTTTGAAGTGCTGGAAGTGTGGTAAAAGCAGAGAAATTTAGCTACATTTCTTTGTCTTGCTGAATCTTTAAAAACAAGCAGTTAAGGTTGTGGAAATGTTGTGTCACAGTACTAGTACAGTTGAAAGTTGGTAGTTACCACACGGCTAAATGGACATCTGCCTCAGTCTGTATGTATATTTGCAGGTAAGACTGCCCTTCGGTGTAACACACCAGCATTATCAACAATTCTCTTCGACTGGTTTGGGCCGTGTCTATAAGTAGCTAGTAGCCAGCTATGGTATCAAGGCCCAGTCTTCTGGCATTAGTAGCATTTCTTACGGAGCATAATTTATATAACTCTCGACATTTCAGCTTTAGTTTAACCTCTTAAATCTGGTCGGCTGCTTTCTGGTCTACATTCTTGTGATTCTGTGACTCAGGAGTCACTTCGTTAATGTCAGGTTCAGTCTCACAGTCTCACTTATAACTTAAGTGAGTTATAAGGTGTTAAAAATGATTATCCTTACACAAGGAAACAGTCCTGTCATTGACGAAAGAAAGTGGATGCTACCTGAAACGTTTGACCGTTTTCAACATCTATCCAGTTTTTTGTTAATGAGCAACAGTAACTGTTTTCTTGCATATCTTATTAGTATACCTAGATGCCTATTTTACTTTTAGTCTCTAACCTTCAATAATTGCAACATATCATTATTCTGCAGCCTGCTGTAACAAGACCCTAACCTGTCCCAGTGGGTATGAACGGTTCTGCGAAAGGCATGACATGTGCTACAAGTTCTCAAACCGTACTGACATAAAGAACTATGCCCATGCCAAGTCCGCCTGTCACCATGCTGACGGTGGGCGTCTGGCTATGCCCAAGGACCAGGCAACAAACGACTTCCTGGTCAACCAGATCAGGGCCAGATTCCCCAATGGACAAAGCTGGATCGGTCTGACAGACCAGGTGCAGGAGGGAACCTGGGTGTGGGACGACGGAACAACACTCGGCTCCTGGAACAACTGGAATCCAAACAACCCTTTTCATGGTACTGCAGGAAGTTTTGTCGACTGTGCTATGTGGTCATCTGGACATGCCTACCAGTGGTTGGATATACCTTGCAATGGTGAGACCCATTACATCTGTGAGGTGAAGGCCACTGCAGCTGCCCCCTAGCCTAGTACAGGTTCACTGAGCTGTGCATGCAGCCAGGAGAGGGCTTGAGCTAGAGGTTGATAAGAGTTGAGGCTGTCAGTCAATAATCTGGCATGATTTGGTCCAACATTACAGAGCTGTGTGCTGTAGAAGTGGACATTTATGTGCTTGAGGTGTGTTCATCTTATCATCTTTCTTGCATTTGATATTCTACACATTTCATGATGCTTTGTATGAAAAGCTATGATTAAAACTCACACTGCAACAAGTGCAAGTACTGTAATTGCTGCAATGCCAAATTCTCACCATTGATATCCATTCACAGCTATCATGTGACATGTGACATCTAAAATGGCAGACAAACTTAAAGAGTCAGCTTAAACATTGTTTTTTTGTTTGTGAGGTATCTGTATGTTTAAATCTTAACTATATCCTGAGTGTGATTGGACTGTGATAATTCCACTTTTATATTAAGCTACCCCTGGGATTTAGTTACATGCATACTAGCTAATTTGTCATTACACTGTTGAATCTAGGGAGGCATTGGAATGTGAGTGTCCTTTACATTTTTGTTTAAAATTTGGTTTTATATTATACTGAAATGTAAACTTGTAGCTACTGCTGGGGTAACTTTTACTTGCTTGTGTAACTTGAAATTTTGAATGAGTGTTTGTTATGATTATAATAATAACATTATAATATCATAATATTGTCCTCACAACATATGACATACAGACAGAGAAGGGAAAACCAATGCTGTACAATGTACATGCAAAATGTACAACATATAATAAGATTGAATGAACAAACAAACAAACAAACATATATATGTTTGAAAATGACAGAGGATATAACATTAATGTATAACTAGTATAGATCAGCGTCCACATTAGTGCAAACATTGCACAACACAGAGAGATGAAAAGTAAACTTATAATTCAGGATTGTCACTACCTATATTAGTAAATAACATCCGATAAGATGTTCATACATGTAGATCTGAATGAAGAGATCTTGAGAAGGCATCAAACATGTATATGAAATACGAAGTTGGTTTGAGCAGGTACTGAATAAAAAAAAATCAAATGAATATTTTTTGGTGTTTTTTAATAAAGATATTCTAGTGTCATGATGAATTTTAGTATTCCTTTTATGTGTCCAGCTGAGCTCCAAATACTGTAATTTAGTGCAAATTTAATCATTTATGTGGGGAAGGGAGGAAATTTTGCTCTGTTTCATGTTCAGGGTTGAAAATCCACTCAATAGTGGGCTTTGCAGTAAATAAGAGGATGATTATAGTAGTAGAGTCAATTCCACATTACCGAGAGGGTGTTTGTTGCCTTTTGTTCTAACATTTGTAAAACCTTTGTAACAATCTAAGGGAGACTGTTTAGAACAATTTCCAAGCAACATTCATTTGATGTTCTAAATAGTTTCTGCTGTGTTCCAACATGTTAGACAAATTTCTAGCATTGCACATGTTATTTGTATTATTTTGGAAACTGTTGGAAAATAGGTTGATCATTTGTTCCTACATGTTCTAACATTATAACAACATGGTATAACTGGGTCAGTGGGATGGGAACAGGGCAATTCACACATCCCTTCAAAGTATAGGGGATTAGGCCTGGGTGCCATGCATAGACACCTCAAGACAAAAGTCTAGACGTGAAATCTAAAAATATACAGAGGCAGACAATAGAGTGCGATTAGCACCTACTTTTATGGGGGCAATAACCCAAATCTAACATTTGAAAAATGATGCAACTTGTTCCAACATATTCGAACAGTGAAACAATCACATAGATGTTTGAAAATTGTTCTAAATAAGGAGATATTTGTGCAATTACTTTCCAAATAGTTCCAACATATAAAAATAAGTTCAAACATGTTCAAACTTTCATTCTTGACTGTTTGAACAATTTAGAACTATTTGGCTGGAATAGTCTTTTATCTAAAATTGTTTGAACTCATTAGCAATATTACCTGAAAACCCTCTCGGTGACATGGAATTGACTCTACTGTAATATACTGTAGTGATACAACGAAATTGCATATTCACAGTATCATGGTTTCGCAATGGAGTGGTCAATGCACATTTAAATGCCAAGATAAAAACAAGTAGGAACGATTAAAGATTCACAGTTAGTTTTTCATGGCCACTCACATCTCTTTAGACCCAGGGCCTTAATAGCTAGACTGCTAGACTGTTCACTGAGCCATCAGTGAGTGACCAAATTTCAATTTGTGGGACGCTTGATTTACGAATGAAGTCACCAAGAGAGACAATCGACTCATAATAAGACAAGCAAAAGACTGTCATTCTTCAGTAACAGGGTCATTCCCTGGTGGCACAGATTGCCAGAAGAGGTTGTCAAAGCCCCTTCAGTGAACGCTTTTAAAGCCATGTTCAACCGCCTTATGTAGTGTAGTGAATGGTTTATTGATAAAAAAACACATGAGAACAAACGGCATTGCAGTATAGATACTGAATTGCGCCGCAGCTTACAATCACATATACAGTAAAGTCGACACGATCAGAGTACTATGTACAACAGACGATAACAGTTCATATGTCCAAATGATCGTTGACTAATACAATTAAAAGCTAGATTTCAGTTCGACATTACTACTAAAAGCAAGGTTAATGTCCAGCCGGAGTAACAGATAAGAGTTTTTGTCCGCCAAGGAGTTGCGCCAGCGCAGGTTTGGCACTCGTGGTGTAACGTTTAGTACCTCTGGCTTGAGAGTACTGGAGTGAGTTCCTCAACAGTCTGCCGTGCTGTTCACCTCGAGTCGGAGGTAGCCAGGAACAGAAACGTGGCGATTGTCTCACTTTGTTTGCAAAGTTCACGCAGAGGTCGTGTCTGCGGTCAGAAAGAGTTTGCAGATTTAATCCTCTCAGTGTGTCCGTATACGAGGTATACTGGCGACCCAATATGATCTTACAGGCACGTTTCTGAACGCGTTCCAGTCTGTTGATTTGGCTGTTGTTGAGGGCGGCGTTCCAAACTGGGGCTGCATACTCAAGGAGCGGTCGAACATACCCGCAATAGATGGCCGTCAGGTCCTCTGTCGGAAGGCCAGCTCGGCGCAATCGGCACAGCAGAAAGAGGCGCTTGCTCCCCTTTGATACCATACTGTCCACTTGTGAGTCCCATCCCAGGTCGGACTGGATCTGAAGTCCGAGAAGTCTGGCTTGTGTTACTACAGTGAGTGCTTGGCCTCCCAATGTAAGGACTGGGGGAGGTGGGGGTCGTTGCATAAAGCAAAACTGTAGAACTTTGCACTTCTTGGGATTCAGCAGCATATGGTTTCTCTCTGACCAGTTGTCTAACTCGTGTAAGTTGTTCTGCATGGTTGAAGGTGAGTAGACCGGTCGGATTTCCCCCAGGTTTAGATCATCGACATACTTCCAGTAGTCGCTGTTTAGTGTCCCAGCATCGTTGATCATGGCCAAGAAGATCAAAGGCCCTAGCAGAGTTCCCTGAGCCACCCCACAGGAGAGTGACTCCCAGTGTGATAGTCCATGTTGGTAACGTACCCGCTGTCTTCGGCCCGACACAAAACTGCATACCCAGGGCAGAAGGGAAGGCCGCGCCCCCATTTGTACGAGTTTTGTGATAGCTGTCGTGTGACAGACTCTGTCAAACGCCTTGCTGAAATCTGTCAGTACAAGGTTACCGACAGATTGCTTCCTCTCTGCGCCTTTGAAGAAAAAGTCAAGGATGTCTACCAAGCAGTGGGTTGTGGAAATTCCTCTGAGGTTCCCGAACTGTCTGGGGTCCACAGTAGGTAAGATGTCGCGGAGGAGCCATGTGAGGACGAAACCCTCCACTACTTTGGCGAACTGTGATGTTAGCGACACTGGTCTGATCTTGTCCAGGTCTGCTGGTTGTTCTTTCGGGACGGGGATGACGATCGCGTCCCGCCACTCCGGTGGTACTCTGCCCTGTCGTAGGGATGCATTTGTGATGTCGGTAAGTGGGGTGGCGAGCTCGCAGGCGAACTCTTTGATGAGAGTAGGCGGGATGGCGTCAGGACCTGGAGCCTTGGTCACCTTTACCCTTTGCAGGCGATGGTACATCTGCCATGGGTCAATCTGCGGCGGTGGAGTGGCCGGTAAGAATGCTGGTAGCATGGCTGTGTCCAGAGGAGGCAGAGCCTGGCAAATGGTAGCTAGGTGGGTGTTGATGGCTCCAGCGATGGCGGTCATGTCTGTTGGGTCCACACTAGGCACGTGGACAGTGGGAGTAGATTTGGAGAGGTTTGCCAAGCGTCGCACCTGTTTGTGCCACTCAGACGGGTCTGTTCTCTTCAACCTCTCGACATGATCACTGTAGAAGTCTTTCTTTGCACGTTTACATCCGCGGTCAACCTTGTTCCTCAGGAAACGGTAAAGTACCATGTTGCCTTTACTGTGTGCCTGTTGTCTCCTGTGGATCAAGTCTTTAAGCAAGGCTGACATCCATGGTTTGTCCTTGTGATGTAGAGAGCATTTCCTTGGGGGGAAGTGCTTCTCTATTGCAGAGTTCAAGGTGCGGTAGAAAGCAGCGGTTTTCTCCTCCACTGTGTCACTTTCCAGTACTTCACTCCAGTTGTGCGAGGTGATCCATTGGCCAAACGCCCGTATACTGGAGTCTGGTAGAGGACGAACGACGACCTGCTTTGTTTTGTTTGGCATCTGTGACCGGACTCTTGGCTGCCACCAGACAGCTTTGTGGTCACTAGTTCCTATCGGGTTCATGACCACAGGGGTTAGGTAGAAGGACTTGAGGTTGGTGACTATGACGTCCAACGTGGCGTCCCCACGGGTAGGGGCGCTGACCACCTGTTCCAGTCGGTGTGACAGGACGAGGGGCCTGTGGTCGAGACGATTGTAGTCGCCGGCAAGTATTAGACCAACGTCTGGGTTGTGTGTTTTCAGAAGGTCGACTGTGTTGACCAGATGTTCAATGAGGAGTTGTTGATGCTTAGAGTTGGGCGGGATGTAGGTAGCACACACTGCAATAGCTGGCACCTGACGTGGGAGTCGCTTGGGACGGACCCACACCCACACACACTCAAGTTCTGTTGGTACTTGGACTTGAGAGATCGGTCTTGCCTGTACATTCTCGTGGATGTAGATAGCAACTCCACCTCCTCGTCGCTCCGTTCTGCTTGTAGAAAAGAGCGTGTAATTGTCAATGTTCAGGAACTCACTAGGCATTGCGGTGGAAAACCAGGTCTCCGTCACGATGGCAATGTCAGCCTTGTACTGATGTACTGTAAGTTCAAACTCGTCTAGTTTGTTCATCAGCGAGCGAGCGTTGCACATGTAGACAGACGGAAGACCTGTAGAGGTCCTTTGTTTCGGTGGCTGTAGAGGTACGCTAACTAGGTTACTGGCACCTGCATTCCTACATGTCTGTTGTTGTTGACGAAATTGCTGGGAAAATTTGCATGTGAAGGAACCAGAGGGAGGGCGATGGCCGACTATGGTAGAGATCTTGCGAGCCCTACCTCTTCCAGCTTTTCTCCCTCGAGGTCTGCTTCTCCACAGTAATCCATTGAGTTGGAGTCTGTCCTTGATAGTCTTGCTTGCCCATGGATCCACAGGGGGCATAGAACGTCGCAAGCTTCTAAGGAAATCCAGGGAGTATCGGAGGACGCCAGAGGCCGCCATTATCCCAGCTTGGCACAGACCGCGTCGGAGATCCTCGGTTACACGTCAATAATCCAGTGGAAAACGTCAGGTTTCGCTTCTGGACAGTCCTTGCACGTTCACGTAACACACAAAAACATCTATATTGCACAATCCCATAAAAAACGTTGGTTGAAGACACCAAAAGCACTCCTGTAGGGGAGAGGTACAAAACCGCGGCTGCCCGCTACAGGAGCGCCACCTAGGTTGCTACAGGAGCGCCACCTTATGGAAAGTCATCCTGTAAAATACAACTTCAGAGCCCTGGACCACCCACAGAAGACCACAGTGTCAGTCGGCTAAAGAAGTGTTACAAAGGAGCGGTCTAAACTGGATGTAAAGCATCCTACCTGACTGTAGACTCTACTCTACAGTACTCATAATTGAACCAAGCGTGATCAAGCACCAAGAAACAACGTCTAATAGACGTTAAATAAGAAAAACAACAAGAAGAGTTAGACTATAAATGGTATTATGATGCAAGATGTCAAATGACAACAAAATACACAAAACGCACGCGTAGATATCGATGGCCCCTTCATTAGTAGAGTAAGGTCAAAGTTCAGCCTTGCCTTCGTTCCCGAAGCAGGCGCGCTAGGCGGTACGTTCATAAAAAATAATGATAATAACCATTACAACATAACTTGGAGAAAATAGATGTTCCCCGGTATATGGGGACAATGTGGTACAAATATCCTTCCCCACCCTAAGGAGCTTTAAAAAGGTTTAGAACCTCTTGTCCACTCATATTCACACGGTTCTTTTGACAGACGACAAAAACAAAGATGTCGGTGTTACACTTAAAAACGCTCATAGTGCACACAATTACAGCGTGTCAACACCTTGTTACTATCCTTACCTTTTAAGAAGTTCATGTTGATGTTCTTGAGCCAAGATACGCCGACATTAAGGATGCTTGTGGCTGGAGAAGTCTTGAAGATCGCAGTCAACCCTGAGATCGTCTGATGTTCGACACCTTGGCGGCCATTTTCCTCACCTGGAAGTACCCACTCTATCGTCGAGGGAGAAATCGAACATTTCTATAAACTTTTCGTTTCACGTCATTTTATCTTGTAAATTCTAAATATTTCTATAGTATATAATATGCCATGAAATAATAACACCAACTATTGACGTAAAGAATACAACCTGGTAATTTTAAAGGGAGTTTTATTTATAACCCCAATCAGTCAGTGGAGCATTCCAAGATGGCGACGGGTCTGGATGGGGAAATCCGCAAGCTCCGCAAAAAGCTGCGACAAATCGAGAATCTGGAGCGGATGGACCGAGATCTGACCGAAGACGAGGAAACGAAGGTTTGTCTCGGGATTCCATAGATTCTGCGGGCCTGAAATATCCACAGGGCGTGCGGGTACGCCCTCTCATGGGGCCGACCCCCAGCCGAACGCCAAGGTTGTGATGCGGTCATGTCGCAGTTGTATTTATAAATATTTCTGCCTGTCGTAACGTTTTGACGTCGCCCTTAATTTTTTACCTACCCGTCTGGGAGGTAGCGGGACTCTGGCGTCACTTGTAATCACGTTTCTGACGATTTCCGCGAAGAGGCTTCATGAATAATTTCCCGGTCAATCCATCAAAACAACGATGTGCGTCCTGGGATGGGAAAATTTATCTTCGGAAGATTTGATTCCCTTGGATGGTGATGCTAATTCACTTACGCCCCGGTCCCTACAACGTTGCATACACGCCGAAAAAGATATATCTTAATCGACGTCATGGAATAAGATCCTGACGTCGCCAAATGTTGCATACCGCTGCTGCTGTAACATCTGACCTCACATAACCCAATTTAGCGTCGTCCTCAGGGGACACTGTTGCGTCACGTTTGGTGCTTTGTCACGTTTGGTGCCTAGGCACGGTTTGTGACAGTGCCCGCGTGTCACAAACCGTGCCTGGGACAAAAGCATGGTTTGTGACACTCGGACACCGTCACGAATCGTGCCCAACCGAGCACAGTTCGTGACACACAGGGCCAGGGGTCTTATCCCATACTGTGCTTTTGGGCGGAGCTTAGTGTTTTGAGGGGGAGGAGTCTGCCCAACGCGTTTTTTCCCTGCACCCCGCCATCTTTGTTTTTTTCGGGGCGCTGGGATGAGAAAGAATCAGCGTAATTCTCGCTCATTGAAATACAGCTCGCGCTTGTCTTGGATGATTTGGACTTAGAGTTGATGTGGCACAAACAGACGGACGTCTCATCACGAATTTCTACAACAGAAATCCGAACCGTGCCATTCACGACTGTGTCCTGAGGCACTGTTCGTGACAGTGCCGGAGTGTCACAAACCGTGCTTTTGCCCCAGGCACGGTTTGTGACACTCGGGCACTGTCACAAACTGTGCCCAGGCACGAATTGTGACAGTGCCTGAGTGTCACAAACCGTGCCTGGGGCAAAAGCACAGTTTGTGACACTCCGGCACTGTCACGAACCGTGCCTGGTCAGTGTCCGGGGCTACAACTTCCCGTAGCATTGATTTAGATCGGGCGAGCTGACTGCCTCGGGACGTCGAAGTAATCGGCAAGTGGCCCGATCCTAGTCTAGATCTGGTTTCCCTGGATAGAATAAATTTAGTCTTACAAATTTTTTTTTTTTTTAGCATCTCTTATAGACACTGTCTTTTTGTGCCACTTCAATTCTAGGTCTAAGTTATTCAATTATTATTTTACAGAGCGAGAATTACGCTGTTCCTTCTTACCTCAGCGCCCAAAAAAACAAAGATGACGGGGGGTGGGGTGAGTGCGGTAAACAAAAACACGCTGCCTTATATGGAAACGCGGGCATCACTGCCCCGTCAGTCACAGTGATTGACAGCACTTCCGGGCACAGTCTGTGACGGTCGGGCTGTGTCACGTTCTGTGCCTGGGAAAGCATAGAACGTGACAGGCATGGTGTGTGACGGTACAGGGACACCTTACACCTAATCTCCAAGCAGATGTAAGGATCCGGCGCACTCGTTTATTCAGCAAGCATTCAGGATTGCATTCTCTGTTCCTGCAAGATGTAGTACTGTTTTCTAGCATTGTATAGTTGGAAAAAAAAACATACGTAGAATGCAGAGAATGAGCTGGATTCCTACATCTGCTTGGAGATTACATTACAGTAACATCAGACATGCCTAGCCTTGGACATCACTGCATTTATTTATACTTCTTCAGATGGAGACCAACAGTTAAACATAACATCTGTTAGTGTGGTTTGTAGACTCGGCTGACTTCTGAAAACACATGATAGCAGGGTTTTGTAGGAAAAAATTGCAATTGCAAGGGAGCGGAGCGATCAAAGGGATGGTGTGGAAGGGGGAAGAGAAGTACTAGTTAAGATGGGGCCATCTTAAGGCTTCTTGTGGTGTAAAGTTATTGTCACAGATCAACAGATGAAGACTGTGGCCCCATGTGATGACTTATAGGAGCATCTCTGGTCAATCAGAATTTAATGCTTGTCAGAAGGTCTGTTCCCCAGGGTAAGGGGGCTGCCCCCCTCCCTTGGCCAGGGCATGGGGTTGCAGCACCCTTGTTCCACCTCTTTAGAATCAGATCTGTAGAAAAAGCCTGGTAATAGCAAAGAGAGCACTAGTGAATCATGCAGAATCTATTGTATATGCATGTGTGTATTGTACTAGCATTATCAGATCTGGTGAACAGGATGTAGGGTATTGATTTTGAAATACAGTAACTACTACTAGAATCTGGTGTTCCTGGTTGAGTCATCCCAGTGTTAACTCCTCTCAGTCAATCAATCAATTGATGAGTCATGAATTCATTCTTTTAATCATTCAAATTAATTGTTCTTCACTGAAACCAAATGATGGTCCTTCTATTATCATTGACTATAATCCTCTTTAAAAAAGTCGTATATTAATATGATATCAACTTATATACATGTATATTGATCATGTTGCTCTTTCTTTTTTCCGAAATGTTGTATTTCATGCAATCTTCTAGCAGCATTTTCTTATTCTGTAACCTGGATATATTTGAAGTGTGTATACCTGGATGATATCTGGTGCTTATGGGTCACTGTTTGGTAAAATTTACAAATGAAGTTTGATTATTGTATTTGCTGTCTACAGTCTGAATACCTGCTCTGTCTGCACCTGTCCCAGGTGTAATTTTTATTCCCTCTCACCTGTGTCTAAGAGGTTTGAAAACCAAGAGAAGCATCATGCGTCACCTGTCCCAGGTGTAAATTAATTTCCCTCTCACTCCACCTGTCCCAGATGTAAATTATCATCCCTCTCACAGTGCAGGTATCTAAGATATCTGAGATCCAATAGCAGTATCACAGTCATGTTATGATATTACATGTGTACCTGTGCAGGTATCTACATGTAAGAGGTTTGAGATCCGGGAGAAGAATCATGTGTTACCTGTTGTGTTACCTGTCCCAGGTGTAACTCAAGTTCTCTCTCCCCTGGCCAGGTATCTAAGAGGTTTGAGCTCCGAGAGAAGCTGCACGAGCTGCTGGCCCAGCTGCCCAAGAATAGCGCCAAGGTCAGACCCGAGGAGTCGCAGGCCGTGCTGTTCACCTCCGAGAGCTGCAGCCGGTCGTCCACCACAGAAACCATCCAGGCTGAGGTCTCCGTAGAGATGAAGAGACAACTGGAGGAAACACAGAACGGAGAAGTAAAGGTACGGAACGGTTTGTTTTGTTTGTTTGTTTGTTTGTGTGCTGTTCACCTCCGAGAGCTGCAACCGGTCGTCCACCACAGAAACCATCCAGGCGGAGGTCTCCGTAGAGATGAAGAGACAACTGGAGGAAACACAGAACGGAGATGTAAAGGTACGGAACAGTTTGTTTGTTTGTTTACGTGATGTTGTTCACCTCCGAGAGCTGCAGCCGATCGTCCACGACGGAAACCATGCAGGCGGAGGTCTCCGTAGAGATGAAGAGACAGCTGAAGGAAACACAGATTGGGGAAGTGCAGGTATGGACTGACTGTACGAGGGGTGATCAATAAGTCCTCGGCCTCACCCAGAAATTAGGTCCACAACTCAAATTTTGGGGCATGATTATGTAGTTTGACCCTGCAGCTGTGTGGGTCGAGTTCTTCATGCCATGAATCGGCATAAAATCTTCGAAGACATTGTCAAAATGTTTGATAGAAAATTCCCTTCTATTTTCAACTAAAAAGAAGTGGGTATCTGACTTTCAGCAGAGCAAGTCGGCCCGCACACCTAAAGTCACAGCTCAATTGCCCATGTTTTTATCCTTCTACCTCACCTAATGTTACTGAGTGCCGTCTGTAAAGTAATGATCAAAATGATGTGAAGTTTGGTGGATATTGCTAAAAGATGTCATACTACATAATTATGCCCCAACACTTGAGTTGTGCACCTTATTTCTGGGTGAGGCCGAGGACTTATTGATCACCCCTCGTATGTTTGTTTGATTAAGGGATGACTGGAAGAGACACAGAGCAGAGAAGTACAGGTACAAAGCAGTTAAATTGTCTGCTGAAGTAGCCTTTAGGCAGCAAATTTGTACTGGGTTAGGCAGCAGCAGGGAGTAAGGTCAAAGACCGAGTCAGCAGGTTATCAGAAATCAATCTCTGGTGTTTTCCCCCCTTAGACTGAGAGTGAGGCTGCGGGTGATGCTGACCTTGAGGGTACAGCGGACAGCACAACCCAGCCGACCAAGGCACAGAAGGTCGCCCCTGCCAGCGCAGATGGGGCAACCCCGACAGCAGGCCCAGCCACACCCACAGAGCCTGCAGCACCCGCACAGAAAACAGCCCAAACAGCAGCGAAAGGTACAACAGTGGGGATACAAATATACACTTGGCTTTTCTAAACAGAGGAAGAGAGGTGCTGTGCCCTCATGCTTTAACCATGTGCCCCCTTACCCTGGGATTGGAGCATCCTAGGATGATGTGGCCTCAGTATTCAACTGTGATCTAGCAGTAATTTCCCCCCTTAATTAACCTTAGAATGCCCAATTTAGATTGAAATTCTCCAGAAGCTGAACCCCTATACACACGATGCATGTGCTATGCTATGTATTGTTAGTGGAGGAACATATTTCCAAGAGTTTCCCATTTACATGTACTTGCAGTGAGTTGCTAAGAATCTTTGGTCTTCATCAGACAGGTATATAAAAGTCATTTGCTTCATTACTACATTAACCCCACAATTTTTGCTATGATTGTTATTTAACTTTTACTGTTAGCTGTTTATTGTTGTTTGTTTATTGTTGTTTAATGCTGTTTCCAGATGCCCCACAGCCGAAGACGCCCGAAGAGAAGAAGCAGGCCCGACAGCGGCAGATATATAGAAGTTATTTGCTTCAGTACCTGTTTATTGTCGTTTGTTTATTGCTGTTTCCAGATGCCCCACAGCCAAAGACGCCCGAAGAGAAGAAGCAGGCCCGCCAGCGGCAGATGTGGCGCGGGATGCGATTCTCCGTCAGTCTGCTGAAGGGTCACGAGGACGTGGTGACCTCCGTCAGTGCTGATGGGTCACTGCTGGTCACCGGCAGGTCAGTGTTCTGCAGTAACCTTTCACCTTTGTCACTGCTGGTCACTGGCAGGTCAGTGTCCTGCAGTAACCTTTAGCACTCTGAAGTAGCTGTTTGGCACCCTATTCCCTATTGGTTACAGACTTAGGCAGCAGGGAGAAGGTAAACTTTTTCACCACTGGCATGTCAGTGTCCTACAGTAACCTTTTACCTTTGTCACTACTTGTCAGAAACAGGTCATTGTCCTGTGGTAAACTTTAACCTTTGTCACTGCTGGTCACCGGCAGGTCAGTGTCCTGCATTAGCCTTTCAATAGATAACAAAGTTCTTTGTACACAACCAGTACATAATCACCTGCCAATGTTTCAGTCGACTGTCTGTCACCTTCCTCAGGGCAATACTAACTGGTTCTACTTCACACTGCAACTAGGTGGATTATCAGGGTTGTTTATGTCAGAAAATCTACCCCAGTCATGAACAATACTGTAGGACAAAAATACGTATTTGCAGTGATTTCACAATGGAGAAGTGCTGCAAAAGTACTGCTACTACAGCAAAGATTTACAGTAGAATTTGATATTGTTTCACTCTAACATTTTTGTTTCTGTTTCGCTGCAGCCGCGACACGACAGTGAAGGTGTGGGACATGAAGAAGGCGACAGAGAAGCGCAGTCTGGGCGGGCACACGGGGACAGTCACCTCTGTCATACTGCTGTCACCCGACGAGAGCAGACGCCTCAGTAAGTCTTTTTTTTCTATGCGTAGCCCCAGTCCTCAGCATTAGCAGCTGGGCTGTCAGCTATTCCCTTGACAGGACGCTGTCGTACAGCACTGAGGGGGGCGTTATTGGGTTGGCCGACTACTACCCAACAGGAGTTATATGGCATGGGTCTGGAGGCTGCCATTTGGCGCCAAGGTGACCTCAATACTACGATTGCCCAGGTGCGGCAGTTTTAAGTCTGTTAGTCCTTTTGTAATTTGGAATGTCTGACAATGATATTTTCATTATATTCACAGGTCTTCTGTACGATCTCTTCTCTGATTGGTCGGAGAAAGACAGGCTCGTGATCAGTGGCTCCACAGACTGCTCCATCCGACTGTGGTCCATCGGAAGAGGTAAGAACTTGTTTTTCTTACAGAGGCAGATAACGTGTGTGTGTGTGTGTGTGTATGTGAGTGTGAATGTGCATGTGTGTGAGTGTGTATGTGTGTATATACATGTATATATTGTGTGTTTGTGGGTGCACATGTGAATGTGTGAGAGTGTGTGTGTATGAGTGCACTTCAAGGAGTCCATGTCCATCCAGGTTGTGTGTGTGTGCCTGTTTGTGTGTGTCTGTGTCTGTGTGTCTAACTAATTTTATCCTGTGTTTCCCCAGGTTGTGACTTCAGGTCCATCTACACCTACAGCTCCGTCCAGAGTCTGTGTTACTCCGAGGAGGAAGGACTCATCATCTCAGGGTCAGGTAAGGACACACCTTATATGGTCATGTTTGGAGTCAGGTAAGGACACAACTTACATTGTATATAGCCATGCTCAGGGTCAGGTAAGGACACAGGCGTTACACAGCCATGTATGACCATTGTTCAATGAGCTCTAACCGCTTGCTCCACCATTGAAAGCATTTCAGTACACCACAAGGTTCTGCTCTTGCTCATATCATTACACTGTACAAGTACCATCCTCAGAGTCCTTCTGCAGCAACAGCTTTGGGCACAAACTAAAAAAATTTGAATTCTCTCTGAAATACATCCCACAAGTATTCAAAATCCAAAAATTCACCACCATCTCCTACTAGTCCTAGCGTAGTCGCGTGTATCTTTCACAGTAGGTTAGTTCAGTGCCCAGATGCAGTCTCTAGGCCTTACAAACTCATTAGAAAAATATATAGAAATAGAAGGGATTCCGGTTTTTTTAAGTTTCTTGATCATCTTTGCCGACTTGTTTGTTCCAAAAGTTTCTTGATCATCTTTGCTGACATGTTTCTTTCAAAGGTTCTTGACATGATGACAATTCTTATCGATCATTCAATGGTCATGTTGACCTGTTGTGTTGCAGACGGTGGGAAGATTCAGGTCTGGGACTCTGAGAGCAGAAGTAACGTCCAGTCCATCCGGGGGCACAACACATCCGTTACCTGTCTACAGGTCAGTAGGGTTTATATTATAACAAACAAATAAACAACACATGTGCACCTGTGATCTGTGCAACTGTATTACAGGTGGAAGGGATCCATGTGGTGAATGTGTGTAAGGCTGGTATGTACATTAAAAATTTTACATGTTAGTGTGTTTAACATGTATTACTATGTTTCAATTGTAGGTGGAGGGAACCCATGTTGTAAGTGTGTGTGAGGCTGATGTATGTACATGTACATATATGTAAGTGTGTTGAACTAAGTTACTGTATTACAGGTGAAAAGAATCCATGTGGTGAGTGTGTGTAAGACTGGTGTACAAATGTATGTACATGTAATGTGTTAAACATGATTCTGTTACTATGTTATGGGGGGGTACCCACGTGGTAAGTTGAAGCTTGTGTAGGATTATGTACATGTTACTTAGTACATGACTTTGTAGTGTGTTTAACATGTGTTACTATGTTGCAGGGGGAGGGAACCCACGTGGTGAGTGTGTGCGAGGAAGGCATTGTGAAGGTCTGGGAGATCCGCGAGCAGAACCTGCACGTTGTCTACGTGAACGAGAGCGTGAAGTGCGACCCTCCGGGACCGCTGAAGGCGAGACCCATCCTCTCGCTCGCGTACGCCAACAACAAGATTTACTACGGTGACGACGGAACCAACATTAAGGTCCTGGACTGGAAGTCTGGTAAGCTCTCCTGTGAGCAGTTCGGATATGTATCAATCAAAAATGTTTATAGTGACCTCTAAGACTTCTTTTTTTTTTACATCAGTTTTTATTGATTTTTCATATCACCAACAGAAAACAACAGAAAAAAAAAACTGTATGGCACATAAGTCAAACAAACAGTCACTCAATAACGTATACACCATAATCTGCACAAAACCCATATAAAGTAAAAAACAATAATGTACAATTTATCTTAACAAAAACTTTTGAGTCAAACCTCTTCTTTGTGGTCCCTCTGGCAATGATTTTCGTCGACGGCCAAGCATCAAGTTTGTGTGTTTTAGCCAAGCACACTGGGTCACCCCTACTCTCAATAAGTGCTGACTAGTCTTGTTGTAACTTGTGTTTTGCAGGAACAGTGCAGAAGCTGCCGAACCACCTGCGGGGGTTTGGGTCCACTGACAGCATGGTCGCTGTGGAGGGAACACTGCTGGTCAGCTCAGGTTACGACCTGGACACTGGCATTGGATATCTCAATGGTACGTTTGAAACACTAGTACTGAATATCTTATCTTGCCATGACCTTGACATTACCTGTTTGAACTTGCCCCCTCAGTTTAAAGCCTGCCCAGTGACGAGGGCCTGGCTTCTCTGTGTGTTGACTACCTGACATGACCTGTTGACTTTGACATGACCTCGACATGACCTGTATGACCTTGTCCTCTCAGTGAACAGCCTGCCCAGTACCTGGCTTCCCTGTGTGATGACGAGGTTGGGAGACTGACCTGTTTAACCTTGAGTTGACCTGTTTGACCTTGACATGACCTGTATGACCTTGCCCCTCAGTGCGCAGCCTGCCCAGTGGCGAGTACCTGGCTTCCCTGTGTGATGACGAGGCGGGGAGACTGACCTGTGTGACGCACACGAAAGTCACCAACCGGCATCGCTTCGTCACGGGAGGGAGCGAACTGTTGGTCTGGGACCAGGCACTGCCGACTGAGAGGTTAGTTGTACTAGATTGATAGTTGTACTAGATTGATAGTTGTACTAGATTGATAGTTGTACTAGATTGATAGTTGTACTAGATTGATAGTTGTACTAGACTGATAGTTGTACTAGATCGGTTTACCTCTTTGAAAATGGCCATGTCTGCTAGAGTTTCTCAAGGCAGGGTTCTTTGCCTTTGCAGTAGCTTCATTCAAAAACCCTCCACTCAAATGATACCCTGCTGCCCTAGAGGCCTTTACTGCAGCCTTAATGTGAAAAACCGTCCACCTGAATGTGTCTGGGGCCTTACTGTGACCCAAATTTAAAAAAAAACTCTACATATTGAATAAGTCCCTACAGCAATAGTACTTGTCCTCATGAATAACTCCCTGCTGTACCTGGGCCTTTACTGTGACTTGATAATAAAAAACCTCCACTTGTTCTTCCAGAGAGGTGATTGCTGCCCACTACGAGGAGACGTTCGCGGGGCCGGTCGAACACTCGGAGGACGAGAGCGATGAGGAAGAGGACGGGAAGGAGGACATCGAGATGGGGCGGCGGAGGCGGCATAGCAGCGCGCAGCTCGCACAGGACGCCTCCTGGTGCACCGTCATGTGATTTATAGCCAATCAGGATGCATCCTGGTTCATGGTCATGTGATTTATAGCCAATCAGGTCGCATCCTGGTGCACAGTCGTGATTCACAGCCAATTAGAATGCATCCTGAAGTGGTGCACAGTCATGTGATTTATATCCAATCAGGATGCATCCTGGTGTACAGTCATGTGATCCACAGCCAATCAGGATGCATCCTGGTGCTCAGTCATGTGATTAATAGCCAATCAGGATTTGTCCTGGTGCATGGTGGTGATTCACAGCCAATCAGGATGCATCCTGATGCACGGTCATGTGATTTACAGCCAATCAGGATGCATCCTGGTGCATGGTCATGTGATCTTCATCCAATCATTGTGCAGCATTCTGTGTGAACATGTGATCCCATCAGGCCAATCGGGAAGCTTCCTGCTTTGTGATCACATGATCCATAGCCAATCAATCCTGTGGATTCTGTTTTTGCTCTACAGACGTCCTACAGACAAACAAATCTTTGTGTTCCACTCATTTAGTCTCCGCAGGAATGACTCCACAGTAAACAAGACTGGAGACTGAGGAGGATGGTTCTTATCTACTTCTTCTGTTTTAAACTATGTGAGAAGTAGCTTGAGAGGCACAGGGGCTAGCTTAGTCCAAAATGCTCCAAGCCCTAAAAGCTAAACTGTAGCAGTTAAAAAAAAGGACTGGAGAAAAAGCTGAGAGATGCAAGCAATTCAATATGATATTAAGTCTTCAGTATATTACAGTGACTGTATTGTCACATTTTCTGCTGCAATTTTTAAGCTTTCTACTTTTCTGACAAGTTTTTGTACAGTTTATGTAAAATTTGTGCAAAACAGCATCAATAGACTGTTTAAGATAATTTTGCTGTTAGGCTGACATGATGTTTTAGTAATGTTTTATTGAAATGAATGATTTTGTTTAGAGAGTGACAGGGAAGATTGTATGTCTGGTACGTACTAAGAAAGTGCTCCTGATGTGATGGGTCTGCCTTTATTTGTGTTCACATTCGTCTTTTCTTTTCGTTGTCCTAGGATTTAAGCAACAGAACCAACTGTAGATAAAGATCTGTTGCCTTTCGTTTCCGTCAAAAGACAGCAGAATTTTTGTACGAATACGAACAAGCATCACATCCATTCGCCAAAAATAGTTACTCAAGCAACTGGATAAAATTTTGGAACAGACATTTCAGACAGCATTGAATGCTATCTTTTGTTAGTGACTAAGGAAAGATCTGGCAGAGCTAGGTTTTATGGCAAAACTCGCTATAAAACCTATTTCTGTCCGATCTTTCCTTAGTCACGACGAAAGATAGCGGATGCTGTCTGAAATATCCGACTGTTTCAAAATTTCATCCAGTTGCTTGAGTAATTATTTTTGGCGTATCTTATTACCTTGATGTCTAACCTTCATCAACGCGTCACATTCATTACAAGGGTGTCCTCAGCCTTTTGACGAATGTCACGAGGAACATGTTACTGATGTCTTACCAACCCTCTCAGCAATGTGCAAATTGGGATTCGAACCACAAACCGTGTGAGATTGTTGACATGACCTGTATGACCTTGAGATAACCTGTATGACCTTGATATGACCTGTTTGACCTTGACATGACCTGTATGTCTTTGACCATGACATGACTTGACATGACCTCTTACGAAATACTCTCAGGGTTTGGTCTGTTCTAAAAATGAAGTTTGACTGAGTTGAGAGGATGATTTGAGAAAAAATGAGGGAAAACTATAGCCAGACAGACCTTTTTTTTTACAAACTTTCTGTTAAGAGTCTTTCAGAGTCTGGCTCGCCCATTGTATGTATCGGATGCAAAAGTAATTAAGGAAGGAGCTAATGGTGACGAAATTGATAACACAGTTTTTAAGATACAGTATGATTATTGCTGTCATGTGTTGTACATAAATGTATGCAGCAACTCTAATTATTCGATTGCTAAATGGGCAAATGCACCAAATAATTATGCAATTTTTAGGGTAGAGTTAAAGAACCGAGAAGTTGTCAAGACTTGCAACATGAAACTATTCAAGGCAATACTTATTTATGATTCTAGCATGAATCATACTTATTGTATATAATCAGAATTGATTTGAATGTCTATCAGTAGTCGACTTTGCTTGTAGATGAGATGTTTTTACATAGTTGGAGAAGATGTCATTTGGGTATGACTCACAGTACAAAGAGTAAAGGGAACAGTAGAATGAATGCCGGATACAATTTTGGCAAAGTCAGGACTTCTCCAGTTTGTGAAGCACATGTCAGATTTTAAATCAGATTGAAGAATGCGGAATTAGAGCGAGTCTTTAGACCAATCTCAGCCATCCAACAACTTCAGCATTTCAGCAAATAAGAGAGAAGACCCCAAACAAGCTTTCGTTTTGCATTATTTTCTACAGTTTAATGGAAATTTGCTTGGCTGTAGGATTGGTCTGTTGCTAACTTGGTTAGGTCTATGCAGGACCTTAGATAACTATTGGATCGAATACTTCATAATATATAGAAAATAAAAATGTTGAGAGCTAATGTCAGTCACTAGGGCTAACGAGAATGTGTTGTTTTTTTACTTACCGTTACTGCTCTGCTCTGAGTTGGATGAAACTAAAGTATCGAAAATGGTACAGAACTAAGATTTATTAGACAAAGTCCATGTATTCTACCAATTACAAAGACTCTACTACTAGAGAGATGCCTTGAGAACAACCATGGCAGTCTTTATGAGTTGAATTTCTATGCTTCAGTAATTGTAAGTTGTTTTGTAGATTGTACATTTGCCGAAATGCCCAGAGCTTCCACCTATACCATAGCACAGTGGTACGTGTGTTGTGACTTTGTGCAATACTATCATGTAACCATGAACTAATGTGTATATCATGTAATGAGTGTGAGCTTGTCTCTTGATTAAAGAAACACATTGTTACATTTCTGAGATATCTGCCTCTTTGGTGATATTAGGATGTCAAGTTGGTCAAGTGGCAAGGTAGTATTCTGGTTGGTGTAAATGACATCGAATTCAAAGTTGTATTCTTAAGGTTCTAGGTTAGAATCCTTAGTAGGCCCCGATGTTGTACCCTTGGGAAAGACACTGAACACCTATTTCATCACTCGCCTCAGGTGAAAATGATTACCTAGCTTCGGTCAGGGATCCTCCTAGATGGGACATATACATAGCTGGAAACCCTGAGTTTGAGGATAACCTAATCTCAAGCACAAAGATCATAGGCGTCCATCCCAGTGTGAAAGGATCGAGCCATTCTGTCAAGTCTTCAGTAGCTTGTACCAAAAAGGTTTCAATCCCTGCTTGTACCTACTGCACAAAATGTGCATTACGCCTAGATGGTGGTTTACCAAACATGCGAAACCAACAAAGATGTTACCCAGCTACATTAATGTATCTCACAGTGGTCATGCTAACGTTGAATTGGAAAGATCGCTTTATACTTGCAAAATATACTAATTTGGTAAGGGGACAGAATTAACAAAATTGCTGCACAAGACGACAAACCATTACTCGTCAACACAATGGTTTTATTTCTAATCACAAGCCACCCTTACACGCCCATTAAAAGTACAGAATGAAATGTTAACATTTCTGTCTTACTCCAACTGTTATACTTTGACTATATCATTAAACTGCAGATACACACTCAAGTAGAATTAATGATTATACTTTGATTACTAATACATTGCTTTATTAGGTTTATTGTAAGTAAGTACATGTAGTTACTTAATTGGTTACTAATACATTACTGTAAGTAAGTAAGTAATTGGTTACTAATACATTACTGCATAATGCACTTGGATATCTTGCTACAAAAGTAGAATGAACACACTGTGAACAGCCAGATATATGTGATAACCTGGAAATCAAAATTGTAGTCAATCAGTTGTTAGAGCGTCCCTCTGAATACGCCTCTGGAGATTGTTAGCACATGACTAAGTCCTGCAGATAACTGTATAGCTAGATACAAACGTAGAATGAACATAACGCAAGCACACAAATGCCTACACACCATCAATGCACTCCTGAAATTCTGGCTAAATGGTGCCAAATATGTTCCGCACAAAGTTTGCAAAAATGTACTCACTGTAACTGATAGCCATGGTAGCAGTAGTCACTGCAATATTGTAATACCGTCACTTGCAATATTGTACTCACTGTAACTGATAGCCATGGCAGCTCTATGTGCCATGTGTCTGCCTAGGGTGCAGCTGCACCAACTTCGCACACATAATACAGACTTATAGTGCATGGAGCATCATACCACTTGTAGCCATACTGAGCTGTCCACGCACAACAGTCCTCACCAGAGCTGCGATTATCAGGTTGCCCTGGTGACCAGTTGCTCCAGTCGGTGAGCGGCGTCCCGTCCTCCCACACAAAGGTTCCCTCCTGGACCTGATCTGTCAGACCGAACCAGGCGCTGGAAGCACTGGCCGGGTACCTGGTCAGTTGGTTCACCAGAAACACGTTTGTTGCCTGGTCCTTAGGCATGGCCAGGTGCCCTCCGGCAGTCTGACAGGCGGACCTTGCTTCGGTGTAGTTCTTCATGTCGGTGGAGAAGCTGAAGCACCTGTCTTCGAACTGTAGATAACCGCTGGGGCAGGGCCAGGGGTGCTTCTCATGGAAAGCTGCATAATATCAATGGAAACAAATTTACTGTTTTATATGAAGAAAAGGCTGGCGTCTCCAATTGCAATGCTTTAGAAAAATGTCACACATGAATCATCAGTACATGTTTGTTTTTTTATGTCCTGTGAACACACCTTCGCCTTGGCTTGTGTTTACCATCTCTCGTAGGCGGAGGTTAATGACCCCTTCTATGGGGTGGTAGCACTTCGGGTCGGCCGCTCGGAGCGCAATTAGTCAAGTTAGCCTTCGCCTGAGGAACGTATGTCTATTTACAGTGAATATTCCCAACTGCTGTCTTAGCAAAACTAACCAATCTGAATGTTTCTAGTCAGTTAAAGTACATTAAAGGCTTGTGTTTTAGACAACATGCTATAGATACAAAACTACATATGAGACTCACCTTGCTTAAGGAGCGCGAGTTCTGCTGTCAGGTTCCTGACCTGCTCCTGCAACTCTGTAATACGAGCGTCCTGGAGGAGGATACAGCAGACGTTATAATCTATTTTCTCTTGTCAACGTTACTTTTAGCTGAACATATATTCTCAGTTTATAAAACACTACCCTGTTTTCTGTCGCCACTATTAAAGACGCTACACGTACCGTACATGCAGACCTGAACAATATCAATGTATCAAGAGAATTTAATTGTCTGTTCGATGTAATAAACAGTAGAGCACAACGTCTTGTTCGAAGGTCAAAGAGTTTCTGGAATCCCAGGGGTTAACATTACCTTAATCCTTTTCTTCTATTTCTAAAAGACCCAGACCCTCCATTCGATAATGAGACCGCTAACCACGCACATACAATTACAAACAAACGTACCTAGCATGGAAACCATACCTTCGGGAGCTCCCCGGTATCTCTACGGCGCTGGGAGTGGTGCCCACCCGCCCAGACAGATTATCCCGTTCGGGGGTGGGTTTACGGCCTTGGCTTAATTAGCTCGATGGCGGCGAAACTACGTTAATAATACGGTGGCTGCGAAACTCTACATGGCAGCTAAGAAGATAGGTTGACAGAAACGTATCAATGTAGCAAAACTGGGCCCGGTAAAACACACCTATAAGCCGACCCTTAGAGACTGGGACCAGGCTAAAACGTACCTGACTGTTTCCCGTCTCGTCGTTTTCTTCCTGCTTGTCCCCGTAGTTGTGAACATGGATGACAGGGCTGCACACACATTTCTCCTCTGTCCTCGGAGCGGAGCACTCCCAGGTCGGCTGCGCTGAAGACTGGGGCGTTAACATCAGTACAGCAACGACCACGATCACCACATTCACACCCATGACTTGTCCTTTCGGGGCAGTAGGACTTAAGAAGTACTGAAATTCGTGTCCCAACTACAGCGCTGTCGTCTCTCAAGGAAATGACACCTGATATCCTATTTAAAGCTTGTTGTTCATGTGGCCAATGCATTCCCTGTGTGACGTGTACCAATGCAGCCCTACACAGGTGACTCGTGACTGCCAGCATTGTTCAACATTTCGCGGTACAGTAACTATCAGTTGGGGGGGGGGGGGGATTGTAGGAAGACTTCCAGTAGCCCAGAAGTGTCACTGAAGAAAGGTTGTGGGTGCTGCATGAAACGTCTGACCATTTCCAAAAGCTTTCAAGTTGGGCACCCTTCAGGTACTTTATCATAATTAACACTATTAACCCTGTGCCACCGTGAAAGGTGGTTTTCCGGTTATGCGAAAACAAGCAAAGATGTTTCCTAGCTGCATTAATGTATCTCACAGTGGTCATGCTAACTTTTAATTGGAATGAACGCTTCATATTTACAAGATTGGCTAATTTGCTATGGGGACAGAATGAACAAAATTGCTGCACAAGATGACAAATCATTACTGGCCAACACAATGGTTTTAGTTCTAATCACAAGCCACCCTTACACGCCCATCAAAAGTACAGAATGAAATATTAACATTTCTGTCTTACCCTCCAGTTATACTTTGACTATATCCTTAAAATGCAGATACACACTAAAGTAGAATTTAAGAATATGCTTTGATTGCTAATACATCAATAAACTGCAGATGCACTTTGATAGCTTGGTACAAATGTAGAATGAACACACTATGAACGTCCATGCATAAAAATTAAACAACAAGACAAATTCGTTCAAAGACCAAATTATGCCCAACCAACAGACGTTATCAGAGCATTGGTCATCATACAACTTGTAGCCAGCCACGTGTACCTACTTGAAACAATCCTTATTGCCTATTCTGTAACTGTTTTGTCTAGCACAGCTATGCGGTGCATTTTCTGTGTACTATTCTTGTATTCGTCACGAAATATGGTTGGTTGATAGTGATACCAAAAGTTGAACTTGCGAGGATATATACATAGTCTTACGAATTATTAAATCTTTCCAATTACAATCATACCAAAATCGCTTTGTCGTAAATGCTTGTAAGTTTGACCAATACACTGCCTAAACTGACCTACTCCTGATCTTTTGGCTAAAGGCTGTTCAATTTGTGCAAGGACTTGATTTGTGCCGTATACGTTTCTATTTTTAACTTGGAACTTTGTATTCACATTAAACTTGTAGTAACTCATAGCCAGCGCACCTTCATGTAACGTTTCGTGACATATGTCTGTCTAGAGAGTAGCTGCACTGACTTCACAGTTCACACACATAATACTGACTAACAGTGCATGACAGGTCGTTCCACTTGTAGTGAAACCCTGCTCTCCACTCACTACAGTCCTCGGCAGATTGATAATCGTTAGGTTGCCCTAGTGACCAGTCGTTCCAGCCGGTGAGCGGCGTCCCGTCCTCCCACACAAAGGTTCCCTCCTGCAGCTGGTCTGTCAGACCGAACCAGGCACTGGAGCCACCGGGGTACCTGGTCAGTTGGTTCACCAGGAAACTGTTTGTTGCCTGGCCCTTCGGCATAGCCAGATGTCCACCGGCTGCCTGACAGGTAGACCTTGCGCCTGCGTAGTTCTTCCTGTCGGTGGAGAAGCTGAAGCAGCGGTTTTGGAACTTTACATAACCGCTGGGGCAGGTTGCAATTGGGTTCCCAGTACAGGAGACGCCTGGTTGGCCATCGCGCCCATCCCTTCCTGGTGAACCGGCTGCACCTGACTGCCCGTCCCGCCCAGGTGTACCGGCTGCGCCAGGTAGACCATCCCTCCCTGGAACACCAGGGGGTCCTTGAAGACAGTCTAAGAACAACAACACAAAATACAGTCAATGCCACGATTGTCAGATAGTCATAAACCTATACGCACATCTAATGAACGTGCTGGAGTTGCAAGTGCATTGGTTGAGCTTTTCAATTGCATGCATGCATAGCATAGCATAGCATAGCATAGCATAGCATAGCATAGCATAGCAATGCATAGCATAGCATAGCATAGTGTAGTGTTTGGATAAGAGGCAGCTTAATGCCTATGTGATTTTATGTGACTGTTTTTGTTACATATTCGTATCTTTTTCTGTTATCATCATTTCATGTCATTTCGTCTCAGTGTCCAGCTTAAATAACACGTTTAGGTTTATTCAAGATGTTTATATTCTAGCCTAATGCGCAACAGGGAGAAGTGTAGAGAATGGCCTTCTTATATCATCTAAGGATCACGGTTTGTTGTGTTTGGCACTGTAAAAAAATGGATGTAACTCACTTCCAACGGGCATGGTGACGCTATTGGCGGACCTCTTAGACCTGTGGTAGCTCTCTTTCCCAGTCAGCCTCTCCTTCTCAGGGCCCTCTGCCATGACGTCACCATCAGAGCCTGTCCCCTCGGGGCGCTGAAACCAGACGAACGGGAAGTCATTATTATGTAACGAAGGTGTGGACACTACGCCTCTGTTGTATTCATGGGCCTTGCCAGCCAAATAGATTGTTTTCGTATGCATGTTAAGAAGAAACTTAGAATGTCTTTAATTGTTAAAGCATCATTATAGCATTTCGATTTTGCAGTCATATTATTTGAAGTATTCAGTCAGTCCAATATAATGAAATATTGTTTGTGTGGCTTGTCAAAACTTCACCCGAACTCTGAGTTTTAGGACAAATTAGGTCATCTAGAACGTAAATAAATACACGGCTGTCTTAGTATTGTTAGGCTTATAAAGCCAACTAAGAAGTTAAAGTTAAAGTCCTCCCGCGCAACTAAGAAGGTGTAATATAATATTTGTAGCCTGACTAAATCACGTTAAGAATAGTAGCCCTTCCACTGGAAATACCCGTCGAAAAGGGGACCCAGTCATCCCCTGAGAGCGAGATATTGTGTAACTCAGGCTAACATCTCTATAATAAGACATTTATGTTCCTCGTGAGATTTTCATTAGTATTGTATGGGTACAACTAATGAGGCTGATCTAAAGAGGGTATTGATATTGCGATACTTTGGCATCTGGCACGCCCCAAAACCCGACCTCAGGGTTGTCACTCGTGTTTACTCAAGCGTATAAACAAGAAATCTAGAAATTATAGTCAAGCTTAGGCAAATGCTACCTTAAGACCTATAAACTCTAAGAGATAAGTACAACAAAATATTCTATCTGATGTTCAGATCTAAGAAGACTATATCTGTGGATCCCTTTCTCACCATGGAGTCCTGAAGCTCTGCAAAATCCCTGCCGTCCAGGCTTACTTCCTTGTGACGCAGTTTTGTCCCCAGTTCTGCTCTCAGGTTCCTCACCTCCAGAACAACCACCACCAGCGCTACCATGGTAACAATGCTCAGAATACAGGCTGCCATGGCAACTGCCATCGTGATCCACCCATATTTGGGTGCAGAATGCTTAGAAGATAACATTTTCTCAGACGGAGGGCTTGGGGATTTCCTGCAGTCAGTGCAAGTCTGCTGTCGACGTGGCAGTGTGAAGTTGACAAACCACTCTAAGTTACCTACAGTCGGATGGGTCTACCGACCTTTGACCTTTACTTGTCCATGATAGTCTCGGGTACACCTGTTGCCATGACTGATTCGGGTCGGTGTCAATCATAAGTGTAAATCCAAAAGATCTGAATTGTGAAGTTAGCGAAGGTTCAGGATTGAAATGATTTATCATTATTTATCATAAGATGTTCTGGCAAATATCAGGGAAAACACTTGTTCATTTGTAGAAGAAGTTGATTTTGCAAATGTATCTCAAATAGCTTTTTTTGCTGGTTATTGATGACAGATTGAGAAATCAGACATCAATAAATCTGGCATTACAGGTGTTTTTTTAATGATAATCAAAAAGGAATGGAAATTCATCATCTGACTACTCAATAAACACAGAAGCCACTTCCAGAATAGGCTGGTAACATGACATTGCGTGTTATGTGTCTAATGCTATCAGTACCACACAGACACCCATCTCCTTCTTACATGGAAGTTGCCTACCTGCATATTGTCTTGAGTACTTGCTTGCTGTATGTCATGATAAGCACTACAATGGGACATAAACACATTTCCTAAAAGAAAGAAATGTCCTCAAATTGTTATTATCAATAGTTGATGCTTTATTTTCATCAATTTGATTGTCTATCCAAAATAAACAGAGTCCAGATTGAAAGCATATGTTAACATCGCAGTTTGGATCAATTACTATGCTGCAGATATATAAATTGTATATTGGGATGTATAGAAATGTAGAATGAACATACTACGAAAGCTTTAACTATCACTAACGATCTCACAGGGACAGCTTATTAGTCTGAGACTACATCTGATACCCAACTGACAAACTTCAATCTCTGTACTAGCCGTATGTAGGTCATAACCAGTTAACTTGAACTTCACTTTTATTATCTACTAGGGTGCGGATCCATCAGCTTCACACACATAATACTGACTACGAGAGCATGGCTCATCGTTCCACTTGTAGCCATACCCTGCTTCCCACTCAGCACAGTCCTCAGCAGAGCCAGAATCGTCAGGTTGATTGGTGTACCAGTTACTCCAGCCGGTGAGCGGCGTCCCGTCCTCCCACACAAACGTTCCCTCCCGGACCTCGTCTGTCAGGCCGAACCAAGCACTGGAGAGACGGGTGTACCTGGTCTTTACCTGGTTGACCAGGAAGGCGTTTGTTGCCTGGTCCTTAGGCATAGCCAGGTGCCCGCCGGCAGCCTGACAGGCGGACCTGGCTTCTGTGTAGTTCCTCTTGTCAGCAGAGACGCTGAAGCACCTGTCTAGGAACTGTACATAACCGCTGGGGCAGGTGTGCTTCTCATGGAAAGCTGCACAATATAAAAGGAAAGAGATCGACTGTTTTATTAAATGTTTTGTATGTCATCTTTATCTACTTTTCACTCGTTTGTGAATGTAATGATTAGACTGTGTGTTCCTATGTCTATGATATTTCTGGTAGTGGGTAGAACCTGATCTAAATGATTCAAAATCAGAAATTTGTCTACATCAGTCTAACTTTTGGTCCAAATCAGTCAATGATTAAATTTCCAAAGGTCACAACACGATGAATTCAAAGCTCGTAGTTAAAGTTCAGGAAAAATGTAAATGTTTTAAAAAGACAGTTGTTCATAAACTACCCGCGCTTAAGCTAGGACGTTGTAAGACTCACCTTGTTTAAGCAACGTAACTTCTGCTGTCAGGTTACTGACCTCCGCAATCAGAACGTCCTGGAGTGGAAAAGACGGTTGAAAGATCTTTTCGACATTGATTTTTCAGTAGCATGTGGGCTAAGATATATGGACAAATATAGTGCATTGCGTAGCAGAAATATACATTCTTGTACACAACTATACTCGTGTAAACCCAACGTGATAATGGATACATTCACTTTGTACATTGACCTGCATTTTCGTCTTTGTTAATGTTAATGTTGATGTAGCCATTGGCCTTGCCCTTGTAGTTACGTCGAGTGCAATTCTATATGAAAATTCTCAATAACACTTCTCTATATTTGGAACGTAGTCGTTGCCATTGAAATGTGCGCAACACAGTAAGAACTAATAAGAGTTCCACGACCTCATACCTCCGGCAAGTAATTTTGCCTCATTTCAATTCAGATGATTTACAAAAAATTCCGTAGCTTTACATAATCTATGTCATCTATGATCATAGTGACCTTTATCTAACCTACATTGTCCAAAGAATTAATATAACATCATTTGCAAGTAAGGTATTATACACTTTCTCATTAATTTTGCAAATCAGGTTTTAATTAGCATTATTCATACTCATCTGGGAATGCCTTTGGTCATCTTTCCCCAAAGGAATCCAGAACGAAATGAGCCATCAAGCATAGTTGCATCAAACACAGTACAACTTTCCCCTGAAAGTAGATGGAACTATCATACTAAGAAAAGAAACTGTGTAACTTTGCCCCAGATTGGCCGTACCTGTTGAGTTCGAAGTGACTCCACTGTTCCCTGCAGCAGAGCCAGCTGGTTCAACTGAAGAGTAAGATCATATGTCATGGATTAGCTGGTAGTCTAGTAGGGCCGGTCTAGTATGTACAAAGGCAGTGATGTGACTTGCTAATTTTCGGATTTTTGGGGAAATACTGAAGAGGCGGGCAAAAAGTGGCATTATGTGTTAGACTAAGAAAATTATGCACGTGCCGTTACCATTCTGCGTAACTATGTAGCAGTCCCAAAGTGCATATGTCCCAAATTTAGATATTCAAATCTTTGTGCATGCACTTACTAATTCATCGATATGAAAGCTGCTATATAGTAGATTGTTAGTCACCGCAACACATGTCAATCTAAGGAATCAAGTATAGTACTGACCACCCTAGAGTCCGTGTCCTCGCCCCTTTTGTCTCCATAGTCGACGTAGATGGCAGGGCTGCACACGCACGAACGGTCGGCAGCCGTCTCCCCTGAAACCTGCTGCAGCACAGCAAGGGCCACAACCGCCACCACAGACACACACATGATATGTTCTTTTGATGCACAAGTTTCCACGGAGGCCCGTCTTAACTGAATCTAGCGTTGTTGTCTGACAGGGAGACTATGTTTTGCAAGTTCTGACTTGGCATCGCCCGCAGCCATCTGGCCGAATGTTTACGCCAGCAACTGAAATATCAGAGAACTTCCTTTTGAGTCTTGAAACCATGCCAGGGGAAAACCATTGAATACAATGTCTTGGTTTAGTCACGGAGTATTTCGTAGTGCTTTGAGTTGATTCCCCGGAAGTTTATTTGCAGTCCATGCTCATTCTTGTGTGTTAAAAAAAATTAAGCGTTGTGTTATTGAAACGAATAGCTGTCACCAACCAACTGGCAGTACTGTTTGCATGTCTGACTGAGGAAACAGAGAATGGAAAATTGGCATTCATCCCACAGATTAACTGTTCAGTTCAGTTCATCCTCTGTGAGGCGACACAAATGACGTCACAGGTTCCTGTCGAGCATAACAGAGCGGAGTTCATCGTCTTGAAGACCTACATCCTCTTCAGTCACATTCCTAAGTGTCAATGATGGGCGGCCATGTCTACGCTTCTCATCTGGGTTTCAAAGGAGAACCATGCCAGCCATTTCCTGGTGGCGCATATCATGGCCTGCCAGTGACAACCTACGGTTATGACCTGAGAAATCTGTGGCAGGTCACCGTAAAGTTGACTGTTTGTTGTGTGACTCCTCCAGGAAATGTTGAGGGCTGCACGAAGTAGGCGTATCCAGTATGTTACATAATGACTTTGTTAATTTCAAGAAATCAGCCGCATACAGTATGATCGATTCAACATAGGTTTAAAAGAATTTAAGCTTCGTTGACCTTGATATTGCAGATTTACACACTTTTGTTGGGACATGGGAGGCCCCCCATGCTTGCCCAATTCTATATTTCACATCATACATAGTATTACCATAACTACAAGATATTCAAAATCTACAACTTGCTCAATTGTGGAGCCATCACTAGACACTTAGGCCTGAGGCCTGCGAGTAGTTTGTTGGTTAAGGTGCATTTTTAAACAATCAGAACAACCATTTTTAAAAGTGCATTTAAACAGAAACCAATTTCCTGAGTGACACATAATACTTAAGAAGTAGTTAAATTCGTGTCCCAACTACAGCGCAGTCGTCTCACAAGGAAAGGAGACCTGCTGATATCCTTGTTGTTGACGAAAAAAGTACAGTCCCGAGTGTGCCACTGTAGCTCAAGGCTGGTAGCTCTATACTGCCAGTATTGTTTAGAATTGTGTACACTGCACAGTAAATCTCAAATAGGGGAAAGGGCAGCAAGATGGCCTGTAGCAGCCCTCAAGTATCTTATCATGGTGTGCTGGTATTTCATGATCCTTCGCCACAGCTTGTTTGCTTCTTACGAAAATAAGTAAAAAAGCTACTTATGGGTTTCCATGATATTTGGGTTGTGGGCCACAACCCAAATATCATGGAAACCCATAAGTAGCTTTTTTACTTATTTTCGTAAGAAGCAAACAATTGTGGGTATGTTGTGACCTATAAAAGAAATAACGGGACAATGGTATTTTTGTTCAACTCCTAGTATAGAAGCCAATTCTTGCTATCATACAAAAGCTTGCTACACAACAATAGGTAAATCGAACCCACTTCGCATATATCACAAACATACTCAAACAAGGCGTTGTAAATGCATCCATAGCGGTACATAGTAATAATTCAGCTGTACATTACAAATGCAATTCATGCCAAAATTCACCAATGTCGCTGGAGGTCCACGACCTTTGCCAAATTATGTTAACCTTTTTGAACGACGTATTATAGATCTTTCTCATTCATGATGCAAATAAGATCCTCCATTGCATAGATTATATCAGCTGATTATCTTCTCTACAAATAGAACATTCTCTGCAATATAAACAAACTGTAAACTGACACAACCCCGCCATGTCCCTGTAATCCTTGCTATAGTCTCAGCAAGACGAATTATAAGTGCCAAGTCACACGCTTGCAGTAAGTTTCTAGTGAGTAAATCCTGCAAGGGAACATGGGTTTCTTTATAAATATCGTCCAATCTGTTACCACTTGGGCCATCGCAAGTTTCTACGGTTCCTTGGTTCTCCTTGACATGGTTCTCGGAGTTATCAGGCACGGGCCTGGAGCGTTCTTCGGCTACAAGGTTCGCCAGGACCACCCGAAGTGTCTGGACGACCCGGACCTGGGCGCACACGGGTACGTGCGGCTGGAGAGCAGCGGGCTGAGGTTCCACTATGTGGCGGCGGGGGAGAGGGACAAGCCGCTCATGCTGTGTCTGCACGGCTTCCCGGAGTGCTGGTACTCCTGGAGACATCAACTCAAGGAGTTCAGGTATTTCATTTCATTTATTCATTTACAAAGGGAAGATAGACTCAGGCAACAAGGTGTGTATCAAACATTACCGTCATTTCCAGGTGGCAAAGTAGTCTTGCGTGTGTTGTAGTTAGGGTTGCTGATTTAAAATCTAAAGGTTCTGGGTTCGAATTTCTAGCAGGCGTTAATGTTGTCCCCTTGAGAAAAGTACTTTGCACCTACTTCTTCAATCGACTCACTGGTAAAAGTGAATGCGTAGCTTCGATTAGAGACGTCCTCCTGGATGGGACGTTAATCAAACCGGAGGTCTCATGTTTGAGAACAGTCACACATCGAGCACGTTAAAGAAACAATCACATTTATCGAAAAGAAAAGGGGCATTTAAAACCTTGCCGTCCAATCTCAGCAGCTTCTACTTACTAGCAATGTACAAAACTGGTGTGCTACGCTTAAAAAAACACAGAAAAAAACAAAAAAATGCTCATGAACTCAACAATTCCCGTCCTTCATGCTTCATAGCCACTCCCGCTGTCTCGATAGAAAGTTCATTCCAAGTATGAGCATTCGTAACAGTTGTATACCTTTCCTATTTTGCCTGTTTTAAGTCTTATAAGAGAGTAAACACAACCATTGTTAAGTAAATATTCCTTGCCTTCCACGGCATTACAAGTTTTACTAAGATTACTTCTAACTTGTGATGTTGGTGCGCCTTGATTGTTGCATTCAAGCACAATGTTGTGACATTTTTTTGCGATTATGTGTACCTCGTGATGTAGAGTGAGGAACACGAAGAAAAGCAACGTTTCATGGTTTAACATGGTTGTTCTGATTGTTTAACACCAATGGAAAAAATAACATGTTTAAACAAGCAGAGCAACAATGTTTGCGTAGCCTGAAATGGATCCTGTGTCTACAACATTGCAAGCAGAAGGACCTGGGAAAATCTGGCAGACCCATATACAAAACAAGAGTTCGGAGACCTCATACCTCCATGAAGTATTAGTGCCTATTCTACCTCAATGCTATACCTCAGGTCATTTGGCCAAAAGTTCTGAAGCAGTAGAACCGTCTTCAAAAAAACAGTCCACGTATTTGCGACTGAAACGTCGAGGTGAGTCACATTTGCTTGTGTTGAAGTAAAGTATCAAATTTTATCATGGAATGTACCAACGCAAATGAGTCTTTGTGCTTAAGATCATCATCATCATAAATTTTCCTTCACCTGGCCCTTATAGGAACTCCTACCGTGTTGTCGCCCCCGACTTGCGCGGGTACGGTGAGACCGAGTCCCCACAACCGTTCGGTTACCGCGGCTGGCCCAACTTCAGTCTGGCCCTCCTGGCCGATGACGTGCGAGAGTTGATCGAGGCTCTAGGCTATAGCTCCTGCACGCTGGTGACGCACGACTGGGGCGGCATAATCGCCTGGCGGGTTGCCATCGACCGCCCTGATCTTGTGGACAGGCTGGTCGTGATGAACAACCCACACCCTGGTCTCTACATGAAGTACATGACCGCCCACTTCTCCCAGCTCCGCCGCTCCTGGTACATGTTTTTATTTCAGCTACCATGGCTACCAGAGATCTTTTTGAAATCCTTGGACTTTGAGGTAAGTGTACACGAAGAGATTTGGCCAATTTGTGTAGTATGTTTTTTTTATTTATATTATATCATGTTACATTTTCTTGAACCATTTACTATGGCTACCAGGGATCTTTGTTAAAGCCATTGACTTTGTGGAGACAGGCAGCTAGTTACACTCACGATACAGCCGCATTTCGAGTTTGCACCAGCTCTATTTATTATTGATGTTTTCCTGTTAACAGCTATATACAAGGTAACGTTACATGTATGATAAAAGAATTTGAAAAAGACACTATGATGAAATGGCAATGTTATTTTGTAATGAAAAGAAGGGGCAAGGCCATCTGACTTATAAAACATGCATTTGGTTTAAAAGATATGACCCCATAACACAACACATTTCAATTCCTTGCTTCATAGACTATTCATAGTTCTTATGTAATTCTGTATACCCTACAGTATGTGAATGCCTTCATGAGCTGCAAACGCCATGGTGCCATAACAGACGAGGACTTCGAAGGTTTCAAGTACACTTTTGCCAGACCCGGAGTGAACATGTCAGCAGGTATCGGTGCTGCCTGTTGTTGTCATACTTTTTTAATGGGCCTTATATTCAAACCTCACCTATTCACTGTTTGGTTTGCTGTTGCTTTGCAATAGGTTTGGATATCTGCACTCAACCCAAACCATTTCTAGAGCACAAACATCATTACATCAGATTGGGCAGATGCCTACTACCTACTTCAGGAATCAACTTCTCTATTGTCTTTTTATACTTCTGGAAATTAAATTCCAGAACCAGATGAATTGACATTTGGTCTCAATGTAATCTTTTTCCCAGGTAGGACCCAGCCGATGACAGTAATGAGCATAATCTCTTCTAGTCCTCTCGGTCTTGGAAGTCCCCTGCCCCCATATGTCTTTCTTGACTGCCCACTCTATACTTCGTTAGTGTACCTTGTATGCTCTTCTTCCAAACCAAGAATACAACAGCCCATGTAAATGTGTTTCATATTTTGTCACGTAGCCATCAACTACTACCGTGCCGGGATGAAGATGCCCCCTCGCTGCTACAAGGGCACGAAAGTGACGTGCCCCACCCTGCAGATCTGGGGAGATCAGGACGAGTTCTTAGAGGTGGGGCTGACCGAAGGGACGGGCAAGTTTGTACCTGACTTCACTCTGAAGGTGGTGCCTGGAGCCAGCCACTGCGTACAGCAGGACCAGCCTACGGTGGTCAATGGAATCATCAGGGATTGGCTGGAGGAGTAATGCTAGTTCACCTTGATTCGTTCAGGTCTTTTGGTTAGAATCAACAGACACCAATCTAGAAAGAGATTGAACCATCATTTCCTTCTTCTGCATGCCAATATCATAGATTATATTCCTTTGTCACGAGTGCTATACGTGTTATAGTTTCTCTTTAGTCTAGCTGTAAACAAAAATATTGTATTTTAAAACACCGTCCGTCGCGTTAAAAGATCGGACAGAACATAGTACGAGGGGCAGGATTTTGCTTGCAAGGCTGGCTGGCATAGCCTGGCATTAATCCTTTTTGAGCTTGTCTCCACTAGCCTGGAGTCCAGCCTTCTTAGCTTTAGTCCGCTACCCAAGCTCCGCTCCTCTTGGAGGGGAGCGGAGCTTGGGTACGTCGCGGACTAAAGCTAAGAAGGCTGAACTCCAGGCTATGTGTCTGCTTCCCAATATCCATTTATTAGCTAAAACCATTTCAAGACATCCAAGAACCAACCTGTAAGAACCAATATTTGCTAGTATTTGTTACATCACTGCTTGCCCAGCGAGTACAAAGTTTAAAGTATAGATATCTAAATTCGAATGATTTGCATTTGCATCTAGTTAAACTTAAAGTATCCCAGACGTCTTGATAAGACGCATAGGGGTGGCGCCCATCTCCATTTCTGTAGCCCTTGGGCCACACATTTGAGCAAGTCACTGCAGCAAGAGGCTGGTCCACTGGTAGTGATGTGTGTTTAACTTCCTTATTCTTTCCCAAATGAGTGCTAAGCAGAGAAAGCAGTATATGTGTATATGTACCATTTTTGTATGACCCGGCCGGGGATCGAACTCACGGCCTATCGTTTGCAAGGTGAACACTCTACCCATTAAGTCATTGCACATTGTGCCATCAGGACGTTTTCTTATGTATCAGATATTACTGTCTTCGTCTTTTGAGAAAGAATGAAATATTTAATAGCACAATGTTATCAAATATCTAGAATATATTCATTAACATAAAATACGATATGATACGGAAAAAATCAGCGTCCTCATGCATTTCAGTTTTACATTATTCAACCTGTATTTGTTGGATAACTTTGGCGTACATCTAAAACAAATACATGTATTATCCCTACGTACCAATTCTTGTTTTATTTTATTTTAGGACCGTAAAATGAAACAGCATTTTTCTCCAGGCATTTTTCTCTGGGCCTGACCTCCAAGTCGAAGAGAACATAACAACTGACCTCGCTCCAAAACAACGGATATTATCCACCTTATAGGTGTCCCACGTTTATCTTCCAACTCTGCATTCAATGTCGCTCCTGGCCAGTGTTCTAGCAATCGGCTGGTGGAAATGTAGCTTTTACTTCGCATACATAGTAAGTATCAATGTCGCAATATGCATCCACTGGGAGAATACGTCGACCGAACTTAAGTTGATAGATATGCCAGTCAAAAACTTGCTGAACTGCTGACTTAATCATGACTGACTAATCAAATGAACAGCGATTGATAAGATCTTGGTTGCCACAATAGACATTTTCAGTCACATGACCTCCCAGCAGAATAGGACATAACAATCGACCTCGCTCCATAGCAACCGATATTGCCCAGATTATTGGTATCAACTTTCAATCCTGTATTTAGTGTAGCTCAATCAGTACTAGTGTTCTAGTAATCAACTGGAGGGAAGGTAGCTTTTGTTTCGCACACATAGTAAGTATCAAGGGAGCATCCACCATCCTCCCACTTGAGGCCGAATCTCGACCCAAAACCTACACAGTCCTGATTAAAGAAATCGTCCGGTTCTCCTTGTGCCCAGTCGGACCAGCCGATGAGCGGCGTCCCGTCCTCCCACACCCAGGTTCCCTCCCGGACCTCGTCTGTCAGGCCGAACCAGACTATATAGCGACTGAATGCGAAGTACCTGGTTTCTGTCTGGTTGGTTAGGAAATCGTTTGTTAACTGGTCCTTGGGCATACCCAGACGCCCGCCGGCAGCCTGGCAGGCGGATCTGGCATCGGTGTACGTCTTCTTTTCGATAGAGAAGTTGAAGCACCTGTCTTCGAACTGAAGATAACCGTCGGGACAGACGGGTTTCTCCGGTTTGGCTGTGGACAGTGTGGGAATTGTGTAAGCGTGGGTTACGATTTAAGATTCCACGATTTAAGATTCCACCATTTTTCACTTGCAGTGACTTGCACTTATCATCAAAAGAATTCGTGAAATAGCGATTTGATTATATAAGACATTCGTCTCCTTATCATGTAATTGTATAATTGACATATACGACTCCCTATTGTATCTCATGTTGATATCATCTACCTTTGACAATATTATATAGATAGTGCCTTCATGTAGTTTGAAATGGAGCATTGTACAGAATAGAACCTAATCATTGTATAGCATAGAACCTACCTATAGCTTTTAGTAGTTTGATATAAGTAGCCAGTAGTATTTTATTTTTGCCTTACATTGTACCTGTTACAATCGTTGTGCAGTAAACTTTGACTTGACTTGACTATCAATATATTTTTTTGATAGTTTGAGCTTAGATACTTGGGCTTAGATGTTGTAAGTAAGACTCACTTTTCTTAAGAAGTTCCGCTGTTAGGTTACTGACCTCGGCAATAAGAATTTCCTGTAGTGAATACAAGACGGGTTACAAATCTCTTCAACATCAATATTGTCGTAGTTTGTAGCTGATTAGATTGCTAGCTAACATTTATACAAATACTGTACTGTGCGTATATTCTTAGACAATGCAAAGTAAACCTTACATGATAATAGATACATAAACCTTTTTACCAGTGTTTACTTCTGTGTGCTAATAAAAGTATAAGACCTTTCTAAAGTCACTGTCAATAAAGCAATCTTTATATTTGGAATAGTACCACTTCCAATGCAAATTTGCGCAATACAGAAAATGGAAATAACAATTTTTTTTGCTGCAGTATCAAAAAATACCACTAAGGTGCCTAAATCTAATAATTGTCATTTCGCTTCATACGAACTTACGTATTTACCCACCAATCAAAATGTATCAACAGACATTCAAATCTTCTAGCTTAATACTGTTTCTTCACACACATAAACAAAAACATCACTTCCTCCGTGGCCGGAAGATGAAGAGGGTCACAGGCTGCACTCATACATACCTCCAAATCAGTTGGTCAGAAGACTTAAGACCATTTTTCACAAAGGAAAACAGGACGAAAACAGCCATACAAATACAAAACGCTTATTCGCGGTGTTACGATTTTGCGGTTATAGAAGTCACCGCGAAAATAAAACCACCGCGAACATTTGAAGATTGACAGTCCGCATGAAGGCTCATCTGTGTTGGTAGAGTACATATTGGAAAATTTTAAACTTTAATCCAACACCAAGAGTTGAACTCACCATAAATTTTCGCCTGCCAAACTTTGAACATGGCCCTACCTGTTGGGTCCGAAGTGACTCCACTGACCCCTGCAGCAAAGTTAACTGGGTCCGAAGCTGGTACAGCTGAAGGGTAAAATCATAGGTCATGGAGTAGGTTGTAGTATATTACTCTCCAAGCAGAGGAGTGGGTCCGGCAGGTTTTTGACGTGTTTTTAGGCGTTTTTGTCGGGCTCTCTACTTTGTCATTTTTTTTGTCTAGCCAACCCATGACAAAGTAAAAAGCCCGACAAAAACGCCTAAAAACACGTCAAAAACCTGCCGGACCCACTCCTCTGCTTGGAGAGTAGTAGTATATTTGCAAAGGTAGTAATCTGATTTGCTGCTTCTGGGAAAATGTGGAGGGGGGGGGGCAAAAAAGCTCTTTCTGTGGTAGACTAGCAAGAAACTACAAAACGCACAACTACTATTCTTCAAAATGTATCGATATGAAAGTAGACACATGGCCAATCACTACAGCATAGTTCCAGTTCAAGAATGATGACCAGTTACTAGTAGTTGGCCAGGCAAGCTTAAGCAGACTGACCACTTTACTGTCCGCCTCCTCGCCCCTTTTGTCTCCATAGTCGACGTAGATGGCAGGGCTGCACACGCACTGCTCTGTCTTAGGGCCCGGGCAGTTGGGAGTCGTCTCCCCTGCAACCACTTGCAGCAGAGCAAGAACCAACACAACCACAGGCCCTTTCATGATTCCTTCCTTTGATGCTCAGGTTTCCACGGAGGCCCGTCTCAACTAAAGCTAGCCCTGACAAGTACAGGTCTGCACGTCCTGACTTCCTATCGCACACAGCCATCTGTCCATTGTTTACACCAGCAACTAAAAATATCAGGGATATTTCCTTTGAGTCAGGGAAGCCCATTACTAGTATTATAGATGTGATGTTTTGGTTTAGTCATATTTTGCCTTTACGTATACATGCCTTGAAATGAGTTTTGGTACAAACCACAATGTTGACCTCCGTGTAATACTGTAACAGCCGGGAAAAGTTTCCATTGAGATAGTCCACCCAACTGGAGTGGAAGATTGAACACAGCATGACCAAATAAGGTTGAAGGTTCATGTGGAGCCCCGTGTCCGACTGAGCATATCTTATGTCATACACGTAAGTCAACATCAATACGTTCATCTGATAAATCGTGTGGCGCAATCGGTAGGGTGTTTCGCCCAGAACCGAGAGGTCCCGGGTTCGAAACCACTGCTATGCCCCGATGTTGTGCCCTTGGGAAAGGCACTTTACACGACTTTCCTCACTCCACCCAGGTGTGAATGGGTACCTGACTTAGGTTGGGGAAGGTCGTATTGAGGTCACTTGCTGGCGCCGAATGGCAGCCTCCCAGACTCTTGCGACAGTTCCACAAAGTGCAAGTGTGGAGCAAATATGTATCTGTTGTGTATTACTAAGTATGTGATTGTAAACCCTGCAGCAATTCAGCACTGGCTGCCATTGCATGGGTAATTTCTGACCAATAAACCATTATTATCATTATTTTTGTTATAAATTCTAGCCGTTGTGGAAGACCTAGAAACGAGCATGAGAAGAGTAGTAGGAAATGTAGTAGAAAAGGACGGAAATTTGATTTCGTCGGCTTGCAATGTTTTCATCGTTTTCTGCCTTAAATGTTCTGAGTTTGTCAAGTCAGCTATGTAGTGTTTGATTTAATTTTCAACTACCATGTATGCAGTAAAACGTTCCCAGTAAGCTGCAAATACTGCAAAAAACGTCAGATGTCCCCACTGAAACTCAAGCATACTTTGATTGCATGCTCCTTAGATGCCTTTGACCTGAACATCCGTGGAAACCGTTCAGAAGGAATGGTTGGTGGTTTTGCGGACTGGGTATACAGGAGGGAGAATACATTGATAGATATGTAGAACTTTTCTGTTTACATATATTTTTTACATGCAACATTCCCTGATCAGAAAACATCATCAGAGAATTATGAATGTGAAAAAGTTCAAAATTGCCCCGATTGATTCAGAGAAAAATAGTCCAACTGGGCCCCAACTACCGAAGATTTAACGTAGTACTCAAAGGCCCTATGCACAACCCCTGTCTGAACAAACCTCTACAGAATCCAGTCTGATACAGAAAAAATGTAAAAGTAGTCTCGTAGCCATTCTCAGGGCTGTAGAGGTAGTGGGTTGTTATCCGCTGTGTAGGGCAAAATATTAGAAGGCGGAGCTAATCCCTCTCCTTCCACCACCTTTTACGTCCCCAATCAAAGTCAGGTACGCATCAATTAGAAATAGACTATACTAATTACAACTTTATTTGCATAATCAAGGAACCAAGATGAAATAGGACATTACCAACAGCTCTAAATATCTCATGGAGGTGTAAGTTCTCAAAAACCTTGTATAGCATATGGAATATAACTTTCCGCCCCAAGTCCTGTTTTGTTCACCCAGATAACTCCCTTGAGGTTTCATAAAAATTGGCTCAATATCAGAACCTTCTACAATGGGCCTTATTGAAGACCTTTGATCAGATCCTGGTGTTGGGTGGTAGGTGAAGCTTGTTGTATAGCCCGTGTAAATGACACAGGGCTAAATGCCTTTTCCATCTGCATAGTTTCCAAACGCAACTGTGTACATGTAGAATTTGCTGAGTAGGTTGGAACACTGGACCAGGATTGTGCAGACTAGTACTACTGTCATGGCTCCCGCACCTGTCACCGCACCGCTCGCTGTCACGACATCCCTTGATTTTCGCGTCCCAAAGAGGCACTGTGTGCCAAACTCGTGTCGCCAATACGCCCACATAGCTGACGATGAAGTATCTCCAAGGCAGAATGTCAGGAAAAATCCGTTGTTGACAAATTCATTTTTGAGACGGTGTACGGATGTAAGAACTTTTTCTTCGAATTCGTGCCCTGAAGAAACCCGGTCAGTGTGCCAAGCAGTGGGCCGTGTCACCGTTCAACCCACATGGCTGACGAGGAAGTTCACTCCAGGACAGCGTGCCAGGCAGTGAGACTAGTACTGCGATGTCTGCACATTTCTTTGCTAACACAGAGCATTTTCTGTGATATTTCTTATAAACAAGATGCATCTTCACAGGGCCACGCCGGTGCTGGTTCTCGGATTAAAAAGAAAACAAACCAAGCTGAATGAAAGGTCAACGTAATCCAGTGGTCAGTGACCCTGCCTCTGGCCTGGACTAATAGTGGTTATATATATAAGTTGTGAGATTGAACCCCGGTAGCGTCGCTTACCCCATATACTCTAATACAGTACACATTACTGGTAGGGTAGCGGTCCTTAGGATGGGACGTTAAGCCGTAGTTCACTGTTCATTGCACTTGTCGAAAAGAGTTAGGATATTTTCCCCGGCGCAATGAACCTGTATATACCGTATATAGAGTCTTTCCCCTCTGTCCCGACCAGTGAAAGAGTACGAATGTAGTCAACAGTCGGGACTAGCCATGCAGAACTATCATGCAAGGGACCGCCCAGAAAAGAAGAGAAAGGGGTAGGCAACGGAAAAAATGGAGGAATGGACAGGCATGACACAAAGTGAAACATTTACTTGAAATGAACAGAGAGCCGAGAAGGGAGGAGAAAACTGCCTGGTCTTCTGTGGTGCCCCAGCGGTCAAACAGCGTTTAGGAGGTAAAAAGGGGCAACTGATTAATCCTATACCTATATTGACGCCTTTACTGCTTGGAAACTTTTGCAAAAAGACATCACTTTTTAACAAGTGTGCGAGCCTGCGAGGAAACTCTGCCTAGGCTGATACATTTAGTTCTAATTGTGCCCATAAACAATTGAACCGGTTCACATGTGTAGAGGGAAGACTGGTTTGTTTGTTTGTTTGTTTGTTTGTTTGTTTGTTTGCTTGTTTGTGCCTTTATTTGTTAAGTCACTCTGCATTCGAGTTCAAATTCCAGCCGGGTCATACCAGTGAATCAAAATGGCGCCGCTCAGCACTCAGAGAAAGAGTCCGTATGGGAGTTCAAAACACGAACATTAGACACTGCTGTAGTAGACTGTATGTTGCAATGGCTATAGAACTTATAGATAATTTGCTCCCGTCAACTAAACGTGTTTAAGATGTTAGGATACTTCTTGATTTTCGTGTTCTGAAGACCAGACAGCGTGTCAACTATGCCGCGCACGCGGCAGATTACTAGAATCTCTCGAGGACTGCTTGTCACGAATCTAACTCCAACTTTTCACACTTGACCCTGTTTTTTGGCACTCACGCCCTCTTTAACGTTGACTACAACTTGGCTCAATGTCAGAACCCACTTTTACAGCTGTACTTCCAGGAACTCGTGGCGAGATTCAGCATTGTTTTCCCAAGTTGTTGCGCCTCCTTTGAAACCATTCATCAGATCTGGCTGTGGGGTCAGGGGTGAGACCTGCTGTTTAAGCCAAGTGCATGCCAGATGGCTGAGTGTCTACCTAGTCATCAAAACAACAGGAAATGATTTTGCTGGATAGATTGAAGCAATGGAACCAGGCTTATGCCGATTACTGTCACCGCTTCTGGCACACGTCAGGTCAGCAGAATCTGTCAAGGACGGCATTGTCCCGGTACCATTAACCTGTATATACTGTAGCATAGCGTCTGTCTTCTCGATCAGGGGAAGAGTAGCTCAACTGTTCAAGGAGATCATTTGAGCTAAACTGGTTCGTTTAACTTTCACGTTTGTCTGTGCCTTGGCACCTTCCGTCTTCAGGTTTAAAGAAAATCAGATAGAAGTTCGCGTCCAACCTCGTGTGTTAAATTAATTAGATTAACTGACTCGTTCTCCTACTCAATCTTTAGCATAACGGGAACGGATGTAGCTATGCCAGTCAGCATGTCGGTCCTAAATTTTAACTCTCTTCACATGGCTTCATACTAGAACGGTAAAGGAACAGCAAATGTGATCATTTTGTAAGTTTCGGGCAGATTGAAGCTGTCGGTGTGCGTGTGTGTGTGTGTGTGTGTGTGTGTGTGTGTGTGTGTGTGTGTGTGTGTGTGTGTGTGTGTGTGTGTGTGTGTGTGTATGTGTGTGTGTGTGTGTATGTGGCCCAAAATGTCCATAGAATCGAAGAAGGGCACCACACTCATGGAAATTTAATTTAATAGATGATTTTCTCCGGTCTGCCAAACTTTCTTGTTTAGTCGTAACCTGAAGAGGCCATGTAGTGTGCCAAACTGTCTCCGTTCCGCCCAAACATCTGCTGAGTACATTCCCTCCAGGACTTCGTATCAGGAAACTCTGGTGTCTGCCAATTTATTTCGCCAACACAGTGAGTTTTCTGTGAAGTTTCTTAAGGTCATGTCATTTCCGTTGCTATGTCAGAAAGCCTCTCAAACTGAAGCCTGCATATTCATTTTGCCAACACAGTGTATATTCTGTGGTATTCTTTGTGGCATTTTCATTGAGGCGAATAGTTTGGTTTCCATATTCATATTGTCAGCTGGGAAGATTAGAAAAGAGCTTACAGAAACTACATAATTTTGCCTTTTGTAGCTGCCCAGTTGAAGTCAAGGTTCGTGGCTCGAAGGCCACCGAGCCACCTCTCGCTGTACCTGCCAAACTTTCCAATCTTGCACATTTATACTATAACAGTGTCCAATATTTTGCTAACTTTTTGAGAAATGTACCTTCCCAGGGCCGCATTGGTCTATTTTGTTCGGTCTCGTAGTAGCAAGGAAACAAAGCTAAATGGTAGATCAACATAAAATCAGCACCTGAAGATAAAATTGCAGCGTGCGTAGACCAGTGGTTAGTGACCCTGTCTCTGGACTAGGAAGTCGTGGGTTCAAATGGAGGCTGTGGCGCTCACCCCACAAGCACGCTACTGGAAAGGGCCACAGTCCTTAGGACAGGACATGAAACTGGAGTTCTATGCCCATTGTACTTGTCGAAAATGACGAAATTTTTCCTCAGTACAATGAACTTGAAAATACTGTGCATAGCGTCCGTCTCTTCTGTCAAGGCCAGTGGAAGAGTAGCACGACTGTTCACTGTGTGCATTTGAGCTTAAATGGGTCTAGATGACTTTCACTTTTTTCTGTATCATAGTACCCACATCTTTCAGAGTTGAATAAAGTCAGATGCAAGGTTCCTTCAATTCCCTGTTTCAGTATAACTGACAATCGTTAGCTCGAAAAGCCTGTGACTGAGTCAAACTGTTCTGGCGCGCTTACATGCGCTGATTTTCTTAGAACCGCAAGCTAAAAATGTCTCAGCTTGTACTTCCTGTACGCTTGGCAACAATATAAAGGCCGCCATGCCTATCAACTGGAGCAGACTTCAATCCTCGTGCACTAGAAGAACCAGCCATGGGTGTGGCTGTGGTGACTGTGGTTCTAGCTGTATTGGTAACGCTGCAAGTTTCAGGGCAAGCGACGGACCAGGGTGAGTCTCATAATCATAACGATTATTTTCATTTATCTTTCTATTTATGTATCGCCCATACCTATAAGCTATAGGGTTTGCTTCTCGTTGGTGAAATACAGCGATGTAAATTCTTGTATCGAGTAGGGAATATTGCCGTGATGTTTTGGGTTCTGCTTCAGTAGTTTCGCACGGATGGTCGCGGGGGAATTTGTGTTACAGTTTCACGTAGTACTGTGTACCGGGACTGTACCGTAAAAATTGATTCGGTACAGGTCCATATTACCGGATCATGAAGTACCGGTACTGTACCGATATAAATTCACACCAAGTATGTGCGAATTTTGTCACTGATCTCATGGCCTCATGCAACACTAAACGTGACCAAAGTGACACCTTGGAACAGCGTAACTAATATGCAACAGGTCATTCAGGCAGGCCGCGAATTTAGAAACCGTGGCTTTTATTTCATATATAGCTTATTGTCGACTGGAATATATGGGAGCGCAGCACTCATATAGAAAATGTTCACTCCGTTATAGAGACACGGCTCCTCGCGTTCTACCCCGTGAGCATGAAGCCAGTGAACCTGTCCGCCTTGTTTTTATCGATATCAAAAGCACGTAGAAACCGTGAAGCCTTTTGCAAACGTGTGCCATAATTTCCAGGAACATTACTTACTAGCTTCAATTTGATTATATGGCTTATTGCAGAATTAAATGGTTGATAGCGCAGTAATGTTAGCTCTGTTAAATACTCGGCCCCTAGTACGTTACATTGGAACGTGGTCGCTCAGGTAATTCCGATAAGCCTGTTCTGCATTATAAGTGAGTTTGCCTTCCCGGTGATTACATACAATGGAACAACCCCCTTCTCCTTTTGTTAGAGTTGTTGACACTCAAAGACACAAACAGGTGCAGGGCATGTCAATTTGAACATTTAGTTCATATATTTGAAGAACAGTCCGCTTTGTGATCAACATCATACTTAGTTTCTAATGGGTACATATATTTTCGTTTTTTGTGCACAAATATAGATCAACTGTGGTTTTGCTGACTAGAAATAGTCCACTGAGTGTGAGGACACTGAGCTATCACTTATTGCACAAAGGATTTAATCATATACATGTTTACCTGTTCACCGGCGGACTGTATTTAGTTTGAGTAACGCCAACTCCGCTGTCCGAGGGTGTTGGGTGGGCCTCTATAACACCCCCCACAAAACTCCGTTCTGCTGTACCTAGTAATTCGTGCCGTACCCGCTACAAATTCGTGCTGTACCCGGTGATTTTTGCCGTATCCACTTCGGAAGTTTCTTATCGTACCCGGAAATTTATGCCGACCCAGTCCTTTTGAGCGTGTCCGATGGCGGACAGAGTGTTTAGTCACCAGAAAGTTGTGTATAAAAATCCTGTACGTCAACAATGCGCTGTCTCATATACCTATGCTTTGGCAAACTTTCCTGTCCACCTATCCCGTGGGGTAGCGACCGTTGGGAGCGGACCAAAGCTATGAACGCTGGACTCCAGACTACATGTACAAAGGGACCTCTGAAATTAATTGAATTGCTCCTGATCTCTTCCCCAGTGGTGGACTTAAGGGGATCTGTCTTGCTCTGGGTTGGTCCAAGTGCCCTCTTAATACCATCATACATACCTCTGATGTTTCCTGTTATGGCAGCTATATGGATGTCTTCACTAAGCTTGCTCCAGTACTCGTTGGCACACCGTCGGGCTGTCTGTTTGACTTTGTTCCTTGCGGCTCTGAGGACGTGGAGATTCCTCTCGCTGCTTGTCCTCTTGTACTCTGCAAGAGCAGCACGTTTGGCTTCTATCACGGGGGCCATCTCTGTTGACTTGGCAGCAAACCAGTCGTGTGACTGTGTGGTCTTCTTTCCGAATGTAGCCATGGTTGTACGATGGCAAAAAGGCCTACAATAAATAATTCAAAAACGGTGTATGCCAAAAATGTTAATGACGTCCTGTTTGCATATGTCCTAGACACCCCTGTGCCAAATTTCAGGTCATTTGGTTTTAAAACGAGGTAGGCAGCAAGAGCTTAAGATACTAGTATACATTTTTGGTCCGAAAATAGCAAATTCCAAATTGCAGCAAGTCCGTCATAAGACAATTTCAAAGGCCTACATACAAATAAAGGGAAACCATCGTGTACTTGTCTACTCTACACCTTTGCCAAATTTCAGGTCATTTGACCCCATAAACGGAAAAAGTTGAATATACATTGTATCTGACCAAATTGCAGAGGAAGAAGAAACACAACACGAAACAATATAAATCCCCCCAAGGTCTTCTTCGCGATCGCTGCGTTCAGGATGCAATTTTTCAGCCGACCATTTTTATTTCCTGACCTTGTACAATTAAACCTTTTTTTTGTTATAGAAATAAATGGATTGAACGGCTTTATCTGTTTTCCATGTGGCGATGGGCTGGACGGCAAGCTTGTTGTGCCCCTGGTGGTTTTCCACAAGACGTTTGTTCCTTTGTTGTCTTCGAAATCCTTGTTAAATAAGTCTCGATGTATCTGTAGCCATTTGTCTATCTCGTCGGATTGAAGTTTCACCTCGCACATTCTGGTCTTCTCCTCATCTTCGTAGTCGAAAGTTAGTCGAAGAAAACAACCATAAAAGAAGCTTTCCACGAAATCGTCTTCCGGGAGGGACGTAAAACGGGGGTCCCGTGCTCGAGGAGGTGCCTCGAACACGTTAAACAGCCTCATTACCCTACACATTGGGTACCTGCCTGTGGCACTGGCTGCAAATACACCTGATAAAAAGAATGTCACAATAAGGCAGGATTATTATTTCTCTAACACAACTAGCTCCATGTAGCTATTTATACATCCTTACGAAATCAGATACGGAGAGCGCACAACGCGTGCCCGAACTCGTTCGCCATCTTGGATATTTGGCATTCGCCGATCGAAAAAAAAGGCCTCGAAGAAAATAGCTGTGTATGGAATAAAAAAACTTCCGGTCATCTCAATTCATCAATGTTAATATGACGCTGCTAATTTGAGTCCTCTTACCTGCGACAGGTGTCAATCTCGCCCTTAGGAAGGCAGCTTACCAAACAAGCACCTCGAGTCGTGGGGTTGCCCGCCGTGCCGTAGACGGGAACGCCAATACCAAGTACCGCGCTGGTTCCTGTACGCACACAGGAAATGAAGCTAATCCCAGCTGGTGGGTGGATCTTGGGCAATCGTATACGGTTGGCAGGTAGGTGTACATCATGTATAGTCAGTAGAGCATTAAAATGTGTGAACTTATTTGTACACCCAGTAGCAAGTTGACGTGTAGGCTGAACAGCCCAGTTTGAATCGATAATTTGCTTCTAGTGGGCGTGTAGATATATAGTTGACAAAGCAAAGGCTCGATATACGATTCTCAGTGCCATTTACGATGATAGTGACCATGGATCTATATCAAAGTCATCAAGTTTTATATTCTGTTTAAGAACGATCATCCGCTTTGTTTTCAATACCTATAGTGTGGTCATCGCCAACCGCCAGGACAGCTGTTGTCGGAGACGACTCAACCCCTTCAACATCCACATCGGGGATTCCGCCCAGGTCAGCGAGAACCCACAGTGTGGAGGTGACCATCGAATCAACTCAAACCAGCCGTCCATTTCCATCCCGTGTCCGGGGATGCGGGGGCGGTACGTGGGCGTCCGTCTTCCCGGATCCCGCCGAGTACTGACCCTGTGTGAAGTCCAAGTATTTTCGGGTAGGCCTTTGCTACATTAACTTTACAAGTTAGAACATCATGTCTACCTAGCTATTCGATATTTAGCTGGTGCACTGGGGCCGGCGGGGGGGAGGACCATTGAATTTTTTGGGGGCCAGGGGAAGGGCCAACGAAAAAACACGGGAGCCGCTCCCGGTAGAAATAGGATGGCATCAAGGCTATTTAAAAAAAAATCTTTCTATTGTATTTCACAAAATGATACAACAACACATAATACAAAAAAGAGAAAAAACAAAATACAGGAAAATAAACATAAGCCACGGATCAAAAATAATAAGTTAAGGTGGAAACAGAAATGAACTACAACGTAAGTATAAGTAATATCCAAAATTATAGTAATAACAGCATCATTGGCAAATAGATATAACAAAATCAATATCACCCAGGCTATCTTCATAGTGTCTACAATGTATCTTTTTCTGCAGATATCGATGGATGCAATCCCAACCCCTGTGATGCCAATGCTCAATGTACAGACAAGCCTGCTCCTAAGACCGGTGCCACTTGTACGTGTAACGCTGGGTATGAGGGCAACGGAGACACGTGTGCAGGTGATATTTGGGATAAAAGCACATCCTGGATACAAGATATGGTTTCGTCGTTGTTTTTGAGTGGTAGATGGCTCTCGGGGGCAGGGAGTAAGTTGCGTAGGTTTGGACCTTTATAACTTCTTTACAAGTATTGTAGGGATTGCTAGTTTATATAGCAGACTGTTGTCATACAAAATGTAGTGCCTACATCTGATCTGTTTTTCTGCAGAAATCGACGGATGCAATCCCAACCCTTGTGATGCCAATGCTCGATGTACAGACAATCCTGCTCCTGAGACGGGTGCGACTTGTACGTGTAACGCTGGGTATGAGGGCAACGGAGTCACGTGTACAGGTAACATTTGCTATGGACAACTCCTGAAGTTTTTAGGTTACGTTCGATAAGAAATCCATGATTCCAATGTTCTTCGACTTCATGAATGTTGGAAGATTTTCTAGTTTACGTAACGATCTATTTCCATCGTGTTTACAACTTATCTGTTTTTCTGCAGATATCGATGGATGCAATCCCAACCCTTGTGATGCCAATGCTCGATGTACAGACAAGCCTGCTCCTGAGACCGGTGCCACTTGTACGTGTAACGCTGGGTATGAGGGCAACGGAGACACGTGTGCAGGTGATATTTGGGATAAAAGCACATCCTGGATACAAGATATGGTTTCGTCGTTGTTTTTGAGTGGTAGATGGCTCTCGGGGGCAGAGAGTAAGTTGCGTAGGTTTGGACCTTTATAACTTCTTTACAAGTATTGTAGGGATTGCTAGTTTATATAGCAGACTGTTGTCATACAAAATGTAGTGCCTACATCTGATCTGTTTTTCTGCAGAAATCGACGGATGCAATCCCAACCCCTGTGATGCCAATGCTCGATGTACAGACAAGCCTGCTCCTGAGATCGGTGCGACTTGTACGTGTAACGCTGGGTATGAGGGCAACGGAGACACGTGTACAGGTCATTGTTTTTAACGAACTCGCTCAGTGCAAGGCCGTAGCTATAGGGGCCACTCATCGAAGCACTAAACTAATTGTTATTTAAGCAGCATCTCTTCACCCTAGGTCAGAAACATCAATGCTTGAGACAAACATGACTTCACTGACCAATTAGGAAAAGCAGGGGTTACGAAGGCTGGTCGGGAAATTCCCTACCCCATTTAGACCGGAATGTTTTGAGCCACTCACATCGGAGCAATGTCCCTACTCTTTTTCAAAAGATGCGGTGGGTTCTTTTACGTGATCAAGTTGTGACTCTCTTCAACCATGGGACCTCAATTTTACGTCCAATCTGAGGGACGTCCCTAAACAAATCTAGGTACTAATCTGCACCTGCGTGAAGTGAGGAAATTCGTGTTAAGTGCCTTTCCCAAGAGCACAACGTCGTGGCGCATGTCCAGACATGTCTGGGGACAACCCGGAATCAAACTCGGGTCCCCTTGTTTGACAGCCGAATGCTAATACTAGTACATTTGTAATATTTGCTATTGACAACTCCTGAAGTAATAAGGTCCGTTTGATAAAAAGTCTGTACTTGCAATACTCTTCATAAATGTTGCAGGATGTTCTAGTTGGTTTCGTCATTGTTCTTAGTGGTAGATAGCTCTAGGGGGCAGAGAGTAAGTGGCGTAGGTTTGCACCTTTATAACGTCTTTACAAGTATTGTAGGGATTGCTAGTTTATATAGCAGACCGCTGTCATACAAAATGTAGTGCCTACATCTGATCTGTTTTTCTGCAGAAATCCACGAGTGCAATCCCAACCCTTGTGATGCCAATGCTCAATGTACGTGCAACTCTGGGTATGAGGGCAACGGAGACACGTGTACAGGTAACATATCATGCATTTGCTATGGACAACTCCCGAAGTTTTTGAGTTACGTTTGATAAGAAGTTCATACTTGCAATATTCTTCATGGATGTTGGATTATTTTCCAGTCTACGTAACGATCTATTTCCATCGTGTCTACAACTTCTCTGTTTTTCTTTTCTGTAGATATCGATGGATGCAATCCCAACCCTTGTGATACCAATGCTCGATGTACAGACAAGCCTGCTCCTGAGATCGGTGCGACTTGTACGTGTAACGCTGGGTATGAGGGCAACGGAGTAACGTGTACAGGTAACATTTGCTATTGACAACTCCTGAAGTTTTTGGGTTACGTTCGATAAGAAATCCATGATTCCAATGTTCTTCGACTTCATGAATGTTGGAGGATTTTCTAGTTTACGTAACGATCTATTTCCATCGTGTTTACAACTTATCTGTTTTTCTGCAGATATCGATGGATGCAATCCCAACCCTTGTGATGCCAATGCTCGATGTACAGACAAGCCTGCTCCTGAGATCGGTGCGACTTGTACGTGTAACGCTGGGTATGAGGGCAACGGAGTAACGTGTACAGGTAACATTTGCTATTGACAACTCCTGAAGTTTTTGGGTTACGTTCGATAAGAAATCCATGATTCCAATGTTCTTCGACTTCATGAATGTTGGAGGATTTTCTAGTTTACGTAACGATCTATTTCCATCGTGTTTACAACTTATCTGTTTTTCTGCAGATATCGATGGATGCAATCCCAACCCTTGTGATGCCAATGCTCGATGTACAGACAAGCCTGCTCCTGAGACCGGTGCCACTTGCACGTGTAACGTTGGGTATGAGGGCAATGGAGTAACGTGTACAGGTAATAAATCTGCTATTGACAACTCCTGAAGTTAGTGGGTTCCGTTTGATAAGAAGTCCATGCTTGCAATATGCCACGAGCTGTGTGACGTACCATTCTGTGGTAAGGTTTGATTATGTAACGCAAGTTCTGTGTTATGATCTCCTAGCATCTGTATCTATACAATAACATTTGCTCCCCAACATTTCAATTTCAAGTATTAAACCTTACTAATGGTTTTACCCGTCCACTTACTCAAACCCAAAGGTCTTTTGGCGCAGCCGTAGTACAGGTTTGTTGTGTGCACAGGCGGTATACTAGTAAAGCTCTCGCAGAAAACTTCTACAGAAAAATTTACACAATCAAAACACTTCCTGTATACAGTTTCAGGATTTCCGACGTTTACAATATTCCCCAATCCAACAGCGCGCCCAACACCTGAGCCGTGTGGCATGAGTGCAGACCTGTTTTTTGTTCTGGATGGATCTACCAGCGTGAACTCTTCAAACTTCGATACAGCTAAGCAGTTTGTTGTGGATGTGGTCAGCACTTTTACCATCGGTTCAGCTGACACTAGAGTTGGTGTGGTCCAATACTCAGATAACGCCGCGTAAGTGTTTTTCTATTTTCTTTCCTTCCAAGTACCAAGCTTTTATGAATTCACCTTTACATTCATATTGTCTATTTAGGGAACCAACGTTGGCAAAACAAAATATTCCACACATATGACCAAAAGTGAGCAGAGATCCTGAATAGATGCATAAGTTTTATGTAGCAGTCACAATTGCTGCTCCACCGCCAAGACAAATTTTGGCCAGGATAATATGTGGGTATGAAAAATATTGAAAGTCTGGCGTATGTCATAATCCAGACTGGAGTGTGGCCTGGGAGACCATGCTGATCGGTCATCGTTCGTCAACGCCATGAACGCCGTGACACATCGAGGCGGGGGCACAAATACCGGAGCAGCTCTGGAGTTTGCACGTCAAAGCGCTGCCTGGAGGCCTGCACCTATTCCAAGAGTAATTACAAGATGATTTGAGTTTACAATTAACCTAAAAATATGCATCCAAGACAGCCCTGGGGAGGTTGGAGGATGAATTTTGCAATTATCACTAAATAAATGAAAGGGTATCATGTAAAATGTTTCGGAAGCTGAAGCGAGTGGCGTTTCCATTTGAAATACCAACAGGGAGACAACGGAAATAGAATTAGTCTCTATGAAACTGAAATTTACCACTTTTCCAGATTATGATAGTTCTGACCGACGGAGACTCATCGGACAGTGTGGTCGCGCCTGCCCAGGCTCTGGCCGCGGACAAAGTGACCGTGTTCGCCATCGGTGTGGGCAGTTTTGACCGCACAGTACTACTAGAGATAGAACTACTAGTAATTGCCGACTACAACCCAGGCCGTGTGTTAAAGGTGGCCGACTTTAACGCCCTGGCTCACAGCATCAATCGGATCGTTCGCGCCCTTTGCAATGGTTAGTACAGAGCCACACATAAGATATTTGCCATGAAATAGCCTCCTTGAATTTATAGTGACTTCACACATGAATAAACTCATCGAACATTTGACCAGACAGCTGACCTTCTAGATGACGGCAAAGCAGCACATTTTGTTAAATTTCAATTCTCATCTTTTAAGCGAAATTTTGAAATTGAAATGATTCCGTAACACGTTATCGTTCCTACGATTTACTCGCCAAAACCCAGGTAATGCCATATCAAAAGTTAAAAGGCTCAAAATCAACTATGACCTTTATGTCCCTCAAACCTGACCCCTTGTCTCCCCCTTATATCGGGTTGCAGGTTGTTTAATTCGCTACATTGTCAGTTCGCTACAGTACGTTCCGCTACATGGCAGAAGTCGTTCGTCGACATGGTAGAAGTCATTCGCTACATTCAAATTGTATTTCTCTAGATAGACCAATAGCATTGGGAATATTTTTTTCTACAATCACTTATATTCTTACCTAAGTCATTGAATGTAATCATGACGTCTGTTTTAGCTGTCCGTATTTCACAACGGAGCAAATGTCCATTTACGCTAAGCTCAGAGTACTGGAGTATCAGGCTATTCTCATCAGTTTCAACGTCACACCAAAGTATTGTTGCACAGGTAAAATCCTGGCTAAAACACTCGGCGTTTCATACATGTGATAAGATAAGCATACAAAAAGCCGGAAAGTATTCCATTATTCACACGCAGTAGTACGCACAATACATACATACACAGACATATACAAACACATACACATACACACACACACACGCACACACACACACACACACACACACACACATGTACACGCACGCGTGCAGTATATGATATATATTTTAACAGATTATAGAAAACTTTGACGACAGGCATAGGCATGATAGTTTGAATGATTTGCGTATCTTCGTTCCTAACAGCACCCAAGAAATGGCGTGAGGATTACCAAGGAGGTTTAATCAAATTGATTAAACCTCCTTGGGATTACCGTTGCGGACAGGGCTACCCCGCTGAGGACGGCAGTCCTGCAGAATGCGACCCTAGCGGTATCAACCCGTGATGCTCCGATAACAGGTGCGGTAACACGGCAGCCCACTGTGACTGTCCGACATGTGTCGACTACAGGAACCCACATCCAGGTACATAACTAGAACGCATTAAACGGGTGGGACAGGTGGAGGTGGGAAGGACAAGTTATCTCTCGTAGCTTCCGGTAATCTCTTTAATATTGAAACACACAGATGCACACACACACACACCTACACACACACACACACAGACAAATACATACACACACATACACAGTCACACACACACACACACACACAGACAGAAATATACATACATACCCACACATACACGCACACACACACACACAGACACATGACTTGTATACACACACACACACACACACACAGACACATACATATACACACACATGTACACACGCACAGACACATACATATACACACACGTACACATACATACCTACACATACACACACACACACACACACACACAGAACGTAACTGACGTGGATCTGAGATGGGGATCAGGTTGGAAGCAGGTCGTTTGTGTCCTTCTGGTATGCTGTTAACATCATGTTCCCTATACACTCGACATAAACGGACGCGCGTATTCGCTTGAAGCGATAGAAACCGCGGGAAACAAAATGTATCTGTCGCACCCGTAAGTTACATACAGGTTTGAAAAAGGTATTCGTGTGTGGTTGAACGCTGGCAGGTTTCTGAACAACTTTGTACGTCACAAATTTAGCACGATTTACCCAGAAGTTTATGAGTGGTTCAAGCATGTATTGCTGGCATGAAGGCATTTGTGCTCTTACGCGATGCTCATTCTACCTTTACATCTACGTGTAGCCATAACAATATCTGCAGGAATTAGGCATGTACTAACGATCTCCAGAGGTCCATTCAGACAGATAGACAGTTGATTGACTGTATGATTTATATGGACGTTTGACAGGAAAATCCCCCAATACCTTTAGAAACGTAAAATGGTTGTATAATATTTCAATGGTATCCATTCTATCCTATAGTTATCAACAATATAGCAAATGTATTAAGAGAAGAGGCAGAAATGATGTAAGTTTTGAAGGAGAGGAATGTTTGAACTTAGTAACACTGTTGGTGTTAACAATGCTTCACCTCTAGATCTGTAAGAGGAACATCCATGTAGAGTCTGGCAATGGCTACTTTGTAGATGTCCTGATCAAACTTAGAAGCATTGACAACTAAGTGAGATATGCATGATTAGAATTATTCGACGAGTAATACTGAGTTTTATGTACTCGTAATTTGACCTTTAGCTTTCGCTTCTATCATTAATCAAGCATAAATAAACAACGTAGAAAACAAATATAAGTACTTATTCCAGGGCTGTACTAGACAGTACAGTTTCTGTTCTGTACTCCAATGAAACAGAAATGCTGTAAATTTTGAAGGAGAGGAATGTTTGAACTTAGTAACACTTTTGTTGTTGACTATGCTTCACCTCTGTAAGAGGAAGACTGATGATGACGATGATGAACATTGTTAATGAGAGAAAAGATAAACATCCATGTGTAGAGACTCAAGTCTGGCACTGGCTACTTTGTAGCTGTCCGAATCAAACTTACAAGTATTGACAACGAAGTGATTTTTGTATGATTAGAATTAAAAGTGTCCGTGTAATAGTAAGTTTTATATACTCGAAATTTTACTTTTAACTTTCGCTAATATCATTAACCAAGCATGATTAAACAATGTAGAAAACAAATATAAGTAACTATTCCAGGGCTGTACTAGACAGTACAGTTTCTGTTCTGTACTCCAATGAATTCATTAAAGACGGTTTCCTTCATCATATACAATGCGTGCGACCAGATCATTAGCTGTTCCTTATGGCTAAGTGTCAAGCAGCATTGCTCCCTGCAATCTGCACATTTATATAAATATTGAGGAGATTTAATTGAAAGTTTTAAAAATTCTATATGTGCCCCCCTCCCCCATTCCACAATAGGCTGAAACATCTAAGTGGCCAAAGATCTAACGGTTTCCTCCACAAATTCGCAGGACAAAGAACAAGTCTTTTAAACTCGTGTATGTTTTGTTCTTTTACATCACATTTTTCAATTTTCCATCATATTTCAATCATAAAATCAAGGGTGGTTGGTGTTTTTCCATATTAAATTAGTATAAGAAGAACAATGTATAAGTTGATATCAGAAGGATTCTGTTTACACATTTGACGTGAAACGTGCCATGAAAAGAAGACATCTTATAGAGAATGTGCTAACAGTGGTTTGAGAAGTATTGTTAAGCTGTGAATTGTCATGATTGATACAGAAAAGAATGGTACGACTCAGCCCCAAAGTACCCACGATCGAACGTAGTGCACAAACGCCCCCCCCTCACAGCCCCTGCCTGAAATGAACTTTCCCGAAGTCACCATGTGGAGAGAATCAAAGTTTGGAATCAACAGGTTTGACTAAGGGGCCAAGGTGATAGACCGAGAGGACAATAGACTAACACGTTGGATTAAGGAGGCTGTATGGATCAGGAAATCCGCTCCAGTCATGAACCGTGATGAGGGGGGATATAGACTCAGTCACGTTTGGGACCGCATCCTAAAGGATAATCGTTGCATTGTTTGTTGATCGATATGTAGTTGTGTATGTGTTACACTTCTGTACGTTTGGGACCGCATAGTGATGTCATCCCCTGTGTTTGTACATATGTAAATATTTTGCGTTTGCATCTCATTAATATGTATAAGCAGCAACACCTGTGCTGCATTGCTTGTGAACCAGTCAGAATTGCCTTGAAGAAGGTGACAGAGGGTCACCGAAACGTCGGTTGAATAAATCCCTTGGTTGTGTAAAAAGAGTGTTTTTATTCAGTGACTTACCAACCTGATGAAACTATTCTAGGATGAGATACATTTCTTGTTTGTAAGAAAGAACACAGAAAATACACCGCGTTAGGACAGTATTTGGGAGGCATAGTTTCAAGGCCTGGCACGCTGTCTTGGGGTGAACTTGCTCGTCCGAGTTGTCGGCTGAACGGTCACACTACATTGGCACACTGCCTGGGTCTCTTCAGGACACGGATAACACGTGGCTTCTTACATCGGGAAACAGTTTCAAACTGACAAAATACATCTGCCGGGAACAGATGGTTCCTGCCATTCTGTCCTTGAAAACAACATTGAAAAATCACCTTGTTTTTCTGTGACAAGCCATAAATTGCATTTGCAAAACCGGTGGCGTCAGAGACAAGCTAATGATGTTTCAGGTTTGACGTTTCTGTACGGTTGTCCAACGGGGTAAGACCTAACTTGAATATAAAGGCAGGCATCTCCTTCAGCTGAAGCAGTCTTGAAACCTTACGCACTACGAGAGCCAGCCATGGGTGTGCTGAATGTGGTGACTGTGGTCCTAGCTGTACTGGTGACGATCCAAGTGTCAGGGCAGACAAGAGGCCAGGATTTAGGGGAGGCCCCGGATCAGGCTGCGGGAGAGGATACTGGACCCTGCTACCCGTGTGAAGAGGTAAGTCATTGTTTCTCTCAGGGGGACAGCTATCTTCGCGTGGCCTGCCCTGCGTGACCACAAACCACCGCAATATACTGTAAATGATTTTAATTTCACGGCAGGGAGAATTCGAAACTGGAGTGTTCGCGGTTGTTTTAAGTTGGCGTTTAAAGCAAAAGTATAGCGCTATGTGCAGCCACGTAAGGCCACAGCAAGTAATTTTTATGGATGACATTAGCGCGCTCATTAATATTCGCCTGATTTCGAAATAAAAAACAAGAAATTTCATTGTCCTCCGATGCTGCTCAACATGCCAAAATGGGCAAATATGTCGTACACGTTGACAGACTAAGGTTTTTCATTGCATATGAATACCCAGTGTAGTTCCTGCCCATGAGGGTATGACAAGCTGTTTTCTGCGTTTGTTCTAGTTAATTGAGCTGTATGCACATCTTCATGAACAGTTTAATTTTGACAGTATGAGGTGTTTCGTTGCATATGAATGCCCAGTGTGGTTCCTGCCCATGATGGTAAAATAACAAGCTGTTTTCTGCATTTGTTCTAGCAAGGACATTATATAAATAATGGGGGGGGGGGGGTTCTAGTTAATTGAGCTGTATACACAATGTGTTTCATCGCATATGAATACCCAGTGTAGCTGCTTCAGATGATGTTAAAACAAGCTCTTTTCTGCATTTGTTGTAGTTAGTCTATTGAGATGTATACACATCTAGAAGGACATGTTTACTGTTGAATCAAGGAGGTAATATATAATATATACTAAACCTCATTGGTTGAATACAGGAATAAAAGACCTGTTGGTAATGATATCATATTTCGTCGCCTCAATTCTTGTTTAATAAGATTTATGATCTCAAAATTTGAAAATATAGGAATCTTGTTTTTTTTTGCCCGCCTTGTTTTTTTTCGCCCTATCTCATTAATTTTGGAGTCTGCGGAGGATGTCATCCATAAAATTTACTTGCTGTGGCCTAATGGAAACACCGGCTGCCTGGCAGCCAGCCAGTCAGAAACCAGGCTAAGTGCACGGCCTCGCACCTACTCGATCCCTTCCGACCGTACATACTGTCTTGTACAGTATCCATAGGTAAATCAGAATACTACAGTAGTGTGCAGATAATGCCCTGGACAAACATTGCACAATCATGGAACTAGAAATAAAGTATAATACTAGTACTGTTGCAGGCACGAGGACTGTAAACAAACGTCGCCATTTTCCATATCGCTCCGCTAGGTCGAATATTTTTAGTTACAGTACTGTCAGTAAATAGGGGGGACTCAACAGTTAGCGCTTAGACGGTCAAATAAAAACAACGGTTTAAACCATTGAAAATGCTTTCTTGCTGGGATTTGTGAAATCTGGGCAGTTAAGGGGTGGCTATCATTAGGACAGACTCTACACTACATCTTGGAATGATCGCCAGCCTACTGTTTTGAGCCTAAATGACCAATTCAAGGGCTCTAGATCTGTTTATGGGGGGGGGGGGGGGGTGTTATTTGCAGACTAGCCGTATAGAATCTGTTGGAATTGCGTGTGATGACAGATCAGGTTAGCATTTGACGGCAAGTTTTTCGGGCTGAAGTTTTGATTCTTGAGGTAATGACACCATCCTTTTGCTCCACTTTTCCATAGGATTACATGTACAGGTATAGTGACATAATCTGTAACTCTTTAGTCTCGCCTATAGACCAGCACAGTATTGATGGGCCATATTCATGGATTCAAAGTTCTAAAACTGACGAAAGTTGCTTGTACACATCGTTCTTAGGTTCAATCCTAGTTCTTAGATAGGTTAATTCCTAATGTCGCCAGATGTTATGTACATACCGCGTTTACTACTTAGATAAGTATGCCTCAGTTGGGGGACAGCCGGATCCGGAGTTAGAAGTTGGGGGTCGATCAATACCCAGCCTCTACCAGACTCCAGGCGTGGCAGGAAAGAGTAGAAATTGGCCAAAAAGATGAGTTTTCCAACCGATAAATAAAGTTTGCCACGTCAAGCAGCCTCCCGGCCATATCTAGCCCGTCAGCCATCACCCCACCCCCATCAGTAATACTCTTGTAGGTGTTTTAGAGGGGTATTAAGAAAAAAGACATGCGTGTGTTTCAGTAAAATCATTTAAATTCTTAACTACTGATAAGATATTACAGAGGTGGTGTTAATAGTCTATTAGAGTCAACTTTATGTAATTTATGTAAAAAAGACGGAGAATTCTGTCGTCCATCTGTTTTGTGACTGCAGAGAAGTAGCACATTTATGGAGACAGGTGGAAGTATTTTTTTCAACAATACTGGTTACTATTTACACAATCAGTCTGTTAAATGGCATCTTTGGCGAGTTATTGCTTTTCTCCAGCACGAATGGCACCTGGACAGCTAGTTCTACCCTTACAAGCACCTAGAAGAGACATCACTGGTGACCATGTTTAGTGAAAATGGATGTTAAACAAAATCGAGGACTTCAGCAACAGCAATGTTCAGAACAAAAATATGAAATCAATATTTTGATGGAATCAACAACAAAAAGAGTCGAACCGTTGAATATACCAATGTTGCACAATCTTGCCTAAAAAACTGAGAACTAGAGTTCCACGACTCATTACCTTCGCCAAATGATCAAGGCTTATTATGGAGAGTGCCTTTATCCAAGACTTTAAAAATCATTTGGTGGTACAGGACTAGTATACTTGTAAACTGTCTAATGTGTTGATAAATGTTTACATGACCTACTTTTGTAGGTTTACATGACCTGCATCCCCAACTCCAGCTAGGACATCAATAATAAGCCCATTGTAGAAATTTCCTTATAAGTTATGTTGATGAGCCCTGTCATGCATGATTTATGTCTGATAAAGTTCACCTTTACTTAGCGTCCTAACGCACGAGAATGAAGTTCCAATCATTTACCATTATGGTATTTTAGTATTTTCTAATTAATTATGCAAATTACAGTGTTCTCACCAGAATGTTTTCACAGCATAGGGGTCAGGTACAGAAGGCCAACTTAACGCGGTGCAAGTCACACATGGAGTGCTGAAGACATGACCAGAGTAGGGAGTCCGGCATGTTCCCCCCGAAAATTTGTAAATTCATAACCCAATGAGACATTATTTCATGCATTTTGAGGGATAAATTTTGTGAAGTAGACTTTTTCCTCTGTCACAGCCTCATTCTAAAGCCAAATATGAACTTTTTATAAGATTTATGAAGGGTCACAAGGTTCTTCCCAGAAAGAAACACCCATATGCTGGTTGAAACACAGCGTAGGGGTCCAGATCACAGCATAGGGGGTCCAAATCACAGCATAGGGGGCCCCTATGCTGAAAAGGCCTGGCGAGAACACTGAAATTAGGTAGCTATTTGCATTATTGATATCTATCGATACCCCTCCCTTTTCAGTTGCATATGGCACATGTTTGCAGAGTCCTATTATGAAATGCAGCGGGTTTATGAACTTTCCTTGATAATTATGCAAATTAGCTGCGGATTTGCATACTCAGTATTCGATTATGTAAAGCATCAATCAAGCCATCTACATACCATAAATCAAGACGATCCGTCAACCCCATTTCTAGTTATTCATGTCCGAAGGTCAAAACAAATACATTAAAAACACCCACTGCAGTTCCAAACAAGCCGCTAGGGGGCCCAAACGGCACTTGCATAAAATTTGACCTCAAACTTTGAAGCTACGCTGCAGTATGCCTAAGGTACCCACTATGAGACCCACCATCGAACTTGACCTTTTCCTTCAAGAAACCTGCCCATCTACTTAATATCATGCACAACCATCAACATCTCCTGTAGTCATCCTGCCTACAAACAAAAACGCATACTTACACAGCCCGCTGCAGAACGGTAGGAAAATGCCAGGTGACCCATATTTGAACTTCCACAATCGCTATGCACCCACCAAAAATCATGCAGATCCATCAGCAGTTCCTTGAGTTATGTTGTCTATATAAAAACACACAAACATACAAAGTCCACTGCAGCACTGTAGGAAAACGCCAGGTGAACCATTTTCGAACTTGACCTTTGCTGTCACAACCACTACTAATCTACCAAAAATCATGAAGATTCATCAAAGGTTTCTCGAGTAATGCTCTTGACATACATATAGACCCCCCCCCCCCACACACACACAGCTGGTGTAACCGATAATGTAACCTTCTCGGCGAAGGCAATAATCCGGATCCTTACATACATGTATGCTTAGAGAGTTCTGTAACACGGCCGGTGGGATCATTGATGCTACTTTAGCTTCCTTACGCTGTGTCGAATGCACTTATCGAGTAATTTTTATGTGCATTTTATAAGAATTGCAACAGTACAATACACGTGTGACCCAGACATAATATACCCGTTTTTACACCTGGGTGGGGTGAGGAAAGTCGTGTAAAGTGCCTTTTCCAAAAGGCACAACATCGGTGGCGCCAGGGGATTCGAACCCTGCCGTTACGCCACACGACCCCACCTCATATTCATTATGATTGTTTGTCACACGCTACACGTTTCATCAATATAATCTCATTCTATGCCCTGTGTTCCTCACCACAGTTATACCAGCTAAGGAATGAACTGAAGAAGCTTCGGGCTGAGACAAATGAAAGGGTGAGTCATGTTCTTTGTCTAACATCAAGATCTCTATACACCTAATTTTTCATCTTTTGCTGGGTCGACTGTACAGAAACATATATAGCCAGAGTTGTCTAATTAGTCGATGGAAATTGCAAAGGGCTAGCCCCGCTGCCAGAATGCTGATGGCAGAAAAAGGCATCGAGAATAGATAAAGGCTTTGACTTGACTTGACGAAGAGAACATACTAGAACGAAAAGAGACATTGGAATATTTCTGGTACAATGAACCTGTTTATTCCTTGAACATTGTCTAAATTTTCTGTCATGACCAGAGGAAGATTATCTTTTCGTTTGGCTAATTTGACTGGTTCGACATCACTTCAATTTAACTTAGCTTGGGAGCTATTAAAACAACACTGAATCTCATTTTATGACCTGTGCTCGCCACCAGTTTTCCAAGGACCGGCAAGCTTTCCGCCATATGTGGAAGAAGACACATGAACACGTGAGTCATTTTCATTGTCTAAAATCAGTATTTTCTGAATATCTATCAATTTTCTCCATAGATATATATATATTTACGGATTAGGTTGTTCGCTTTGGCCATATTCCCTCAAGGGCAAAGCCGCTCAATCCAGATTGACTTTATCCCAGTGGGAACGGATCCAAGACCCCGTTCATACTAAGTCGCCCAAGTCGCCCGAATCGGTGAAATCGCGGAAGCCGCATTGATGTGGCCTAGTATGAACGCTCCAATTCGCATGTGAAAATGCCCGATGCGCATCGCAACGAATCTACCTCCGGGAGGTGGATTACTACCGACTTGACCGCATTCCAGCTTAGTATGAACGCTCCAAGTGTATCGATGCGCAACGGGCGCATTACTTTGCATATTGACATGGTTCAAGGGGGCCTTGATTTCCGCTTATTTGCCGCCATAATATGATTTTCGCCTACCTCCTAGCTTGTTGGAATATTTCGCGGAAATATGGCAGAATCGGGCGATTTGGGCGTCTGGGATGACGAAGAGACACGCGTTCTCATGGCCATCTTCGGGGATATGGGGATACAGACGATCCCGCCGGAACAAGAGCGTGTATGAGGAAGTAGCTATTTTACAACTCGCGCTCGTTAGACCCCTGATGTGAAGGAATGAGGCTTCGGCGATTTCGGCGATTCGGGCGACTTGCGCTGCTTAGTGTAACGGACCATTTCTCGCCTGCCCCCCACCCCTAGGTGAATCTCCGATGATAACTCAAGGAGCCATGAGGTCTTTATTCATGTCTCAACTCGTCTATATATACAACAGGGAGGGTGAGTCCAATATGGTCTCTTAAATTAGTATGAACGGGGTCCAATTCAGTTCGATACGAATTGAAACCGATCCGGATCGATCCTCCTCCAGAGGTGGATCCTTTGGGATCGTTTGGGATAAGCCTGCAAGCCTACTCATGACATGTCGGGACGCTTCCGGATCAGATTGTACCGGCTTGTTGACGTTATATCTTGTTAGCCTTCGGGCAAGAATTTACAATGAGCTTATTATTAGTATTATTATGACCAGGATACAAAAGGAATCAGACACTTCATGGAGGAGAAACGAGACCTTGCTACTGGTGGAAGTGTTATTAAATAAGACGAGCAGAAAACTTTAAAAACTTAGCAATGACGTCGCAACGCCGAAGTATACAATGAGATAGGCGCCAATCAATAACAACATATATGAATCTGTAACTTGTCTTTATCTAGTCGGGAACGCAGGAGCGTGTATCAAGGATCTTTGACTTCCATATAAGAACGCTCAGAATTCGAAGCGATCCGCACCGATTTGAATAAAAACACTAGTACCCTAGTGGGAACAGGGCCATATAACTACTCTCCAAGCAGAGGAGGGGTTCCGGCTGTTTTTGACGTGTTTTTAGGCGTTTATATCGGGCTTTCTACTTTGTGTCATTTTTTTGGGTTTCTTTACATACAAAGTCGAAAGCCCGACGCCTAAAAACACGTCAAAAACAGCCGGAACCCCTCCTCTGCTCGGAGAGTACATATAACCAGAGCTGTCCAAATAGCGTGAGACATATAATCAACTAATGCCGTCGCGTCTGTTCCAGGAAAATAGGATTGTTGAGATGGAGGGACAGGTCGGAAACCTGACGGGCAAACAGGATAAAATGGAAGGACAGGTCGGCAGTCTGACGGGCAAACAGGCTGAAACGGACAAGCAGGTCGGAATTCTGACAGAAGCGGTCAATCATCTTTTTAATAAACAAGGTGCGTCTTCTCAAATAACGATTACTTCAAGTTTTTATTCATTCATTTACCCTGTGATAAATGAGTGACATACGGCCAGGTCTACCCAACTAAGGAATGCTTATTATTGCCTTGGCTATTACAAAGAGACACAAAAAACAACGAAACATATATACATGGAACAGCTAGAGTTCGACGACCTCATGCCTTCGCCAAATGATGAATGATGTGATAAAAATGAATGCTTCTCAATGATTATGATAATAAGCTCCTGATTTGCATAAATCCGTTGGCGGGGAAAGGGTCCGATCCTGGCGGCCACGTGGCACAGTGGCTTCCGATATGGAAGTCCCTTGCGCATTCTATACGCCGCAATACGTCAATAAAGATATCTATCCAGGATTTGCTACAAAAAAAATAAGCTGAGACACTACGAACTTGCATAAATCCGTTGGCGGGGAAAGGGTCCGATCCTGGCGGCGACGTGGCACAGTGGCTTCCGATATGGAAGTCCCTTGCGCATTCTATACGCCGCAATACGTCAATAAAGATATCTATCCAGGATATAAAAAAAAATGAGCTGAGACACTACGAACTTGTACGACACGACGCATCTGTAAAATGCTCTCCTTCACCCAGCCCACGTGTTATCTGATGTATTTGGGTCAATCAAATGTCTACACCAAGAACCAACAGCGAAGGGTGTGTAAACTGTTCATCTGTTAACTTAACAGGAACGTCGGGCTGTGGATTGAACTGACTGGCACCTGGGACCCAGTCTTGGCCACGAAACCAGTTTTAACTCCTATATCAAAACAATAGGAGCTATTGTCCCTTTTCCTTTAACCTTGTCTTGATTGTCTCATTTGTTTTCCTATTGGACTATCTAAGATTGCCTTCTCTTCATTCGCATATCAATTCATAGTTCGTGGTGAAATCCTGTTGTTCGACAATCTTGATCAGAGTTACTGACGAAAAGTAGTGGATGCTTCTTGAAACATCTGACCGTTTCCAAAATCATGTCCAGTTGCTTGAGTAACTGTTATTTGGCGTATCGTATTACCTGGGTGCCTAACATTCATGAACGTGATCATCTGTTTATTTGACTTGAGTCATCCATGCAAATATGACACCGCTAACGAAAGCCCTCTTGCCTGCGACAGTTGTAAACGTCGCCCTGGGGAAGGCGGCAAACCAAACAAGCACACATGGTCCAGGGGATGCGAGTCATGGCGTAGACGGGAACACCAATACCAACTGGGACGCTGGTTCCTGTACACACACCCAGAAGGAAGATAATTCCACCTGGTGGGTGGATCTTGGTCAATCGTATACGGTTGACAGGTAGGTGCACAGTATATACAGTCAGTAGGGTATTAAAATGTGAAGTTAATTGTACAACCAGCAGCAAGTTGATGTGCAGGCCGAACAACACAGTGTTCTTTAAATTTGAATCGATCATTTGCTTCTAGTGGGTGTGTTGATATATAACTGACAAAGGGAAAGTTCGATATACAATTCACAGTGCCATTAACGATGATAGCGACTGTGGATCAAAGTCATCGCGTTTTACATTGTGTTAATAACGTTCATCCGAATACATTTAAATATATGTATGAAACCCAAGTGCCATTGCTTTGTCTTCAATACCTACAGTGTGGTCATCTTCAACCGCCAGGACTGTTGTGCGGAACGACTCAGCCCCTTCAACATCCACATCGGGGATTCCGACCAGGTCAGCGAGAACTCCAAGTGTGGCGGTGAGCATGACATTGACGTGGACGAGTCGTCCATTTCTGTGTCATGTCATGGGATGCGGGGACGGTACGTGGGCGTTCGTCTTCCCGGGCCCGCCCGGTACCTGACCCTGTGTGAAGTCCAAGTATTCTCGTCAGGTAGGTAGTGTAAATGCAGCAATGTTCGCGGTGGTTTTATGTTCACGGTTTTCGCGGTAAGCTCTTCGCCGCGCGCGAACTTAAAACCACCGCGATTTTTTTTGCCCTGGACGTACGTGCAGGGGAAAACTTGCAGACAAACACAGGACGCTACACAATGTAGGAGAATGTTGTTTTTCACGGAAGATAAGTTGTCATTCTTTACGTTTTCCGTCACTCGGATGGTTTCGACTGGAAGCAGGTATAACGTGATGAATTCCATTTCAAAGCGAAAGCTTGTAAGTTTCTACGATTTCTCCAGCAAAAGAACCTTGCCCGATATGTTGAGAATCGAGAATCAGCTTTCCCCAAAAAATAAACGCATGAACCGCCCAAAAGGCCTGTAAGGGAGGCATCTGCTTCTCAAAATGACCATCTTTGTGTTTCTCTTTACACTACGATGATGCTTTCATGCTCTACTTCAATGCCGTAGACGCATCAAGTTTCTGGCACATTATTCTACATGGACATGGTGACGTGTTATGCATTCAAAATATGGCATAAATAAAATCTATTTCAAAATACCCCCCCCCCCCTCACTCACACAAACACCCCCTCTGCCCCCAGCCTGTCCCAGCGACTATGTACAGTTCCTAGACAGATGCTTCAACTTCTCTACCGGTCATAATAACTACACCGAAGCCAGGTCCGCCTGTCAGGCTGCCGGCGGGCATCTGGCTATGCCGAAGGACCAGGCAACAAACGGCTTTCTGGTCGATCTTGTCAAGAGCAAGCATACCTATCCCTCCGGTGTCTGGTTCGGTCTGACAGACCAGGTGGAGGAGGGAACCTGGGTGTGGGAGGACGGGACGCCGCTTGGCACCGGCTGGAGCAACTGGGCACCGGGGCAACCTGACGATCATGGCTCTGCTGACGTCTGTATTGAGTGGAAACCAAAGTATGACCTCAAGTGGAACGATGAGCCATGCTCTCGTAAACAGCATTATGTGTGTGAAGTCGGTGCAGCTGCCACCTAGGCAGACGCATGCCACATACAGGTACGTTGACCATGAGTTACAGGGACACCCCGACCAATCAAACCACGTGAAACGCTAACTTGCGTTAGCGACTACATCTGACCAAACAAACTCGCCAGTGAGATGGTGGAAGGTTTCAGCTTCCAAAAGATGTTTTCAGATTGACAATTTTGCCACTTTGGAAGTGACTGAATCCGCCCGCGATTTAACGTTTAGAGAAAAGTAGTAGAAACTATTTTTTTAAACGATAAATCGCCGGCGGATTAAGTCACTTCCAAAGTGGCAAAATTGTCAATCTGAAAATATATTTTGGAAGCTGAAACCTTCCACCATCTCACTGGCGAGTTTGTTTGGTCAGATATAGTCATTAACGCAAGTTAGAAAGCGATTTGTCGGGTCATGGCTGATACGAATCTGAGTTTCAATGCGTTTCACGTGGTTTGATTGGTCGGGGTGAGGGAGTACAATGTTCCACAACTTTGTACCTGAAAACGTAAGCACGATTTAGCCAGAAGTTTAGGAATGGTTGAAGCATGTATGAGTGGTGTGGAGGCATTTACGTAATTGTGCGATGTTCATTCTACTTTCACATCTAGCTATACCAATAATCGCATGTACTATCTCCAGAGGTGTATTTAAACAGGTGTTCCAACACTAGCAACAGTTGATTTACATGATCGAGTCTCACATGCATCTGGCCGTCTACCAGGAAAATTCTCCAATGCCCTTTGGAACAACCGTTACGTTAGAAATCCAAAATGCATGTACGTGTATAACAGTTTTAAAATGTATCCATTTTATCCTAGTTAACAATATAGCAAATGTAGAAAGAGAAATGAGGCAGAAATGCTGTAAGTTTTGAAGGAGAGGAATATTGGAACTTACTGTAGTAACACTGTTGTTGTTAACAATTTGACTTTGACTTTATTGGGATCCACAATTAGCATACAATGTGCAGCTATTCTTCCTGTGGTCCTTAAACAAATACAAATACATATACACATAGATACAGCATTACGCAAAATTGTCCCACACAATACATTAACAAAGGATAACAATGCTTCGCCTCTTAACAAGCATTAATGACAAATTGCGTTTTCATGGTTATAATCAGAAGTATGCATGTACTTATGTACTCGTAACTTGACCTAATACTTTTGTTAGTATCATTAACCAAGCATGATTAAGCAACGTAGAAAACAAATACAAGTAACTATTCCAGGGCTGTACTAGACAGTACAGTTTCTGTTCTGTACTCCAATGAATTCATTAAAGAAGGTTTCCTTCATCATATGCAATGCGTGCGGCCAGATCATTCGTGTCAAGCAGCATTGCTTTCTGCAAACGGCACATCTCTAATTAGACCTATTGGATAGTTAAGTTAAAGAAATCCTTTTTGTAACACTGCTGCTGAGTGACTAAAGCTGAGTGACCAAAGATATGACCAAGTTAAGGCAAAGAGCAAGTCTGTTTACGTTTTTTTCTTTGACACCACATTTCTACATTGCCCATAATATTTCGATGATAAAACCAAGGGTTACGCAAATGCAATTTCGGTCACCGACAGGTCCCTCAGGACTGGTGTCTAGTTGAAAGACGGTCTTATACATTGAACATGGTCTCATGAACTGTGCACATTTATGGTTTAAAAAAATCGTCATAAGGCAGAGGAACCTGTTATTGGGTGGGCCGTCTACTCTCTCTTCGCTGCCATGGGCTGAATTGCAAGGAACTTACAATTGGTGGAGCTAACTCGCAAGGGTCTGCACTAGTGCTGCGTACCGGTGCTGTTCCGTAAAAATTGATTCGGTACAGGTCCAAAATACCGGATCATGAAGTAACTGTACTGTACCGATATAGATTTACACCAAGTATGTGCTTATTTTGTGACTGATCTCCTAACCTCATGCAACACAAAACGTAACCAAAGTGATACCTTGGAACGGCGTAACTAATATGCAACAGATCATTCAGGCAGGCCAGGAGTTTTGATAGCAAGGCCAAGGGAGTTTGGCGGTAGGAAACCTAGTTATGTTCTTTGAGTAAAGATACTGACAAGTTGAAAACAGTTTATGTTTTTGTCATTGCCGCATCAAGCCCTGTAGTGGATTAACTTGGCGTTGCTAAAGCGCCCGGCGACGTAGGTAAGTGCGTTGGGAGCAAAGGGAGACCAAGTATCGGTCCCGGCGTGCAAATTAGAAGGCCGGCGTCGCACGAGTAGAAGTGAAATTGTGTCGTGCCCAACGACTAAGAAGGGAAAGTATATATAATATCAAGCAAAAACTCCCTTAGTTAGTCGCCACGGCTAACATGGCCTAAGTGGACCAAAGGGACATGCCTACATCAGTGACCTTTGCCCTGTTACGTCATATTTGACTAGGAAGCCGGGTGTCTTAAAACCTCTGTTGAGGTAGCCACGAATGGGCTCTTAGTCAGGCTTGATCAAGTCAGAAACTTCGTAAGTCAATGTATGACATATTCACCAATTAAAATAGTAATCTGAATGCTTGAGGAACAACTAAAACAAGGCCAACAGACCCATTCTGGTCTCTGAACATATCGTTAACCCTTTAGCTGCCAGGTTTTCTCACCAGTACAGCTTCTCAGTTCTAGCGTTTTTAGACCCTCTATAAACAAGGGGTACTGTTTTTATTACTGCTGCTTTCGAAAAACTGAAAGTATTCAAAGGATAGAATCCTACATCTAACTACTATTCCTTCCAGTCTTGTTTCCATGTTTGTACAGTCAAACCTGCCTATAGCGGTCACTCAAGGGACTGGTCAAAACTGGCCGCTAAGGACAGGTGGCCGCTATGGAGAAAATGTCGATTAATTGACCACGAGTGACACATGTTTTCAGTACCCACTGAGATACATTTATTCACCGTACAGTACACATGTAAACAGGTAAGGCACATTTTAGAAGTTCGATTGTTGTTCTTTTACTCCTAGATAGTTAAGAACAAAATACATGTTGCTCAGTTGTCACTTACTGTTCATTTTCGACCGTACGTTTTCAAACATAAAATCGTGGCGACAATATTCCTTAGTCTCTTGTTGTGTTGGTTCGGTTCCCGCGTGGCTTGTGTTGATCAGCATCTACCATCATGCTAATAGGGTACTCAGAAGAAGGTCGCTCTTTTGAGGGCTTTTTGTCTTTTCAGAAAATTGCAACAGCCCAAATTTTACATCATAGTGATATTATTCACATTCATTTTGAAGCTTTTGGTTTAGTAATTATCCTCAGTGATACTTTGCAGCAAAATAAATTTAGTATATTATACCTCCGTAACAGTGGTGTCTTCCGTTGACCTTTATGCTGCTACCTATCCAGTTTGTATCAGCGCCATTTTGAAAATTGCGCGAAACACGTTTTGAGCACAATTTGAATGAATTCCCGGTGAAAACGGAAATTGGGCCGGCATTCAAACATTTCGCGAACTTACCGCACCAGGTACATGTGTGGGTTGTATTTTCCAAAAAGCTGCCGTAATATTTGTCCAGTCGAAATGCACAAAAATGATCAATTTTACCACGATGTACAAACGCAAGCCATGTGAAGAAAATTATACTTGACTTAGCGTCAAACCATGGATTTTCTAACAAAGATAAAACATTCTGGTTTTCTTTATTATGATCCTATCTAGTTGAGTCCACATAAATTTGATAACTGCGTGAAAAAATGAAGATTTTGAACCCGGCGTGCCGTGGCGATGTGGCTTCTACCGGCGCGCCGTGACCGTTATCGGCAGTGTTACTGTACTCGCGGGACCGAAAATCGTCTGGCCGCGACCGCGTTGGACAGGTGGCCGCTATAGCCTAATTCTTAATGCTTATGTCAATGGGAAAAATCCAAGGGACCGACAAAAAGTGACCACTATGGGCAGGTGGCCGCTATGCAAAGGTGACCGCTAATACAGGTTTGACTGTATATATCTTGGCCGATGTTTAGATATAAAGGGCATGAACCTAGTTCAAGGAAGAAAACAAGTGTCCTAAAGTTTAACACACAAAAAAAGAAAAGCCCACAAAGACAAAGGTATGCATAACGACCATCTCTTTATTCCAACATTCGCTGCGATTCACATCACTGGTTCCTGTGTCGAAAACGTACAGATTTGGGTACAAAAATATACAGTCAGCATTCAACTTCAACCCTACCAGTCACCTGCCTACAGTACAGGTGAAGGCATAGCACACCTGTCTATCACACGTGCCTACAGGTGAGGCCTGCCACTCCGCAGTCACACGTTACCTGTGCGTGTCTTGCCGCGCCATTGCGTCGCTTCCGCCAGGTGATCCCCACCTATAAAGGCAAAACTTTGGAGGTGAAAAGTTAAGCAGACAACAGTCGTGCCTTCATCCGCTGTCACTCAGTCACGCACCCAGCGAACCCGGAACAGTCGACGGACAATCACCCTGGCAACGCTTTTGACCAAAACTACACACTCTTGCCTCAGTCTGCGTTCCACTCTCTTCCAGTCGTATAACACACTTTCTCTTCTGCCAGCTTGCAGGTTTTTTTCTTTTTCTTTCTTTTCATTCAGCTGTCTGATGTACGAATCACTCATGCTTTCTCGTGTGCGGCAAATTTCTCGCTGTCAATACTCGGTCGTGCTTCAGTCGTAGACTTCGATGTCACTCTCTCAGTTGTGTCGGTTTCCTAGTAGAAGCATCCGCTTGGGGACAAACGTACATGCGAATCTCGCTTCACTCAGTCTCTTGCACCCCGACTGTTCAACATAGACTTCCAGCCTACCAGGTCTACACTTCAATCATGGCGTCACTCTCTCTCACTGTGGCACTTTCCGACTAGCGCAGCTCACGAAGAATCACTCAGGCTCTCTCATCCCAGCGTTCCAACATGAACTTCCAGCGTCTAGCGTATACTCATAGTCATACAGTGTATACTTCTAACATACATGTGTGTATACGTATATACAACTAAGACATCCAGAAAACTAACACAGCTTGAAAATATTCTCACATCATACAAGTGCTTTCATATCATAACATGCAGTAATGTTCACTAATTCTTTCGGGGTTTTTTTTGGGGGGGCAGCATTTTATAGTTATACATGGAATTGTAAGACAAAATCATTCTACGGTACATGTATCCACACATCACACGCTCTAGGCTTTCCATGCAGTCTTGTGGAGTAGGTTTTCTTCCTTTTAGAGGAAACATTCTAAAGAATTTCACATCAAAATCATACATCGGCAGAACACATCCTGACATCACACAACTTCTGACCCTTTACAACATACAGGGATACAGTGAATACCAATAGACTCCGCTCCTAAGGTGTTGCCAAAACATCCAAAACACTACTAACAGTAATCGTCCTTACAGCAGAAAACATCCTCAGAACACACAAGCTCTTAGGATACTGTTTTGTGTTTCATACTCAATTTGGGGGGAGGGGCAGGCTTTTAGCTAGGCATGCATCCATGCATCAATTGGACACATGGACACATGATACTAAAATAACAAGGAAATTGGACGCCCTCTTTTTCAGCTGGACGCACAGAGGACCAATTACAGACACATGTTACTGTGTTACAGTGTCACTGATGCTTTTTTAGTCCTACTAGACACTGGGACAGCATGAAAACTGATTGACATGCCAGGAATACCCAGAGCCCATTGGGAGACAGAGAAGGAACATGCAGTTTTTAGTCCTTAAAATGATCTGCTTAAAGTAGAACACACCTAACCCCCACATCACAGCATCCCCCCCCCCCCAACTTTTGGACCCCATGTCTATAATTCCTAGCTAAAAGCCTGGGGAGGGGGGTTGAGAATATTCTATATGTACAATCAGGAGTTGAAAAACAGCAAATTTTCCTGGTCACCACTCAGTCTCCACACAGAACAGAACGTGTAGGTGTTAAATGGAGACTCTGTACACTCTTTCTAACCACTTCTCACAACCAGACAGGCGTCTCCATGGTAACGTGCCATTGCCATGGTAACGTGCCAATCACGCAGCACCTTACCTGGGCCAGTTTGTGACCAGCAGAATTTGCTTGTAGCACGACAGACAACACCAAGCAGCGTGTAGAGCATGGGAACATTCCACTCTCACATATGGGGGACAAGAGGACATTCCACTTGCACATGGGGGATGCCAGAACCACACAATGTGTACGTAACATACACAGCAACGCTCAAGAAAGAAATGATCCAATCACGGTACAATAAGACATCTCACCACTTGCAGGAAAACATGGCACAAAAATGTGCTTTTTTCAAACAGACAAAAACCTAAGGAAAAAAATTTCCCCAATTCACCTCATCAACAAACAGAAACGGAAGCTTTAAATCCATGCACAACATTCGTCCAACTTTCCTCTCAGAAGAACCTTGATTTTTTACATGAATGGCAAATTGACCGCTGTACAAAACCCCTTCCCACACCCCGACACAGCTCTCCTCACATCCCCCACCCGGACGGACCATCCTTCATACCCCCCTGTTGGTACCCATACCCCGTACCCCCCTGGGTCGTCCCCATCCCCCCACTAGCCCCGTCTCCACTCTGGCTCCCCCCGCCCCACCCAATACTGGTGTACCCACTCGCACCCCCCTGGTTCCCGTACCCCCCTTGAGACGAATCCCCCATCTGGCTTTTCTGATTGCTCCCCTGCTGTGGCCCCTGACCTTGACCCTGCTGCTGCTGCTGACCTTGACCCTGGTTTGCTAACATTCCCATCATGCCCCAGCTCTGTCCGAGCGCGGCCTGCGCAGCGGCCACCATGGCCGGGTTAATCTGGAACCCCCCAATGGAGGCCGCCAGCGCGCCAAGGTTATTCGGAATCCCCTGCTGGTTCCCCCCCATGTTGTTTGGACTGTTCCCCTTGAAGTTGCCCCCCATCTGGTTAAACCCAACCTGGCTGGGCTGGTTCTGGTACCCGAACTGGTTTCCGAACTGGTTTCCGAACTGGTTGTAGCCCTGGTTCTGCTGGCCGCGGTTCTGGCGGCCGCCGGACTGCCCGAAGTTGCCCTGCTGCTGCATCATCTGCTGCTGGTAGTGCTTGGGCTCCGCGTTGCTGACGTGCACGCTGGCCCCCTTGATGATGTGGTCCTCCCCGCAGAGGTTCTGTGCCGTCTCGCCGTCCTGAAACGTCACGAAGGCGAACGCTCGGAAGGGCTTGGGGATGAAGACGTCGGTGACTTCTCCGAACTGCGCGAAGTAGGCTCGCAGTTCCTCGGCCGTCATGTCCTCCGTGCAGCGGCCGATGAACACCTTCCGGGAGAGCAGCGCGTTCATGTTCACCCCCTCATCCTGTGGGGGACACAGAAGCATGGTTAGAACTGAAGACAAAATATAAACTGTTAACTACTGTAATTCTTTATTTGTTAACTGTGACTTAATTTTAGCTGATTGAACGGTCACTAGTCAACAGCTAACATTTCATCATCACTAATATTTGATCACTAATATTTGAGATGGTAATGTTTGTTCCCAACGTTAAAATTAAGTGCCGTGACCCACTACATTTCCCCCGAACCACTATATTTTCCTGCCGCCATATCAAAGTGATTTACAGTACCCTGCTAGGGCTGTGTACCTAAACCCTGGAGCTGTACCTGTAAAACCTGAACATCAGGACCTGGTGTACCTGTACAAAAGTACCTAAACAAACTCAAACACTACTTTTATTTTTTTACACTACTTTTTAGATTCTTTAGAGTGGTCCATTCAGTTCACTGAAGTTTCTGGGCTACATTTTTTCTAGACTAAAGATAGGTAAATCCTGTCTGGAGATACTCTGGAGACAGCTTTCTCTCTACCTTATCCCCCCAACAACCTGGAGGTAGGTATGTAAGTAAATCCTGTGTCAGAAATTACAATCTTGCACTTTATACTTTCTGGCACATTTCACTGAACTTGCCCGGAATTTCTAAAATTTGTACAAAAATATGGACAGCCAAACCAGATAAGAATTCTCTGAAACATTACTTATAGCTCAGTTCAACAGTTTCTATTAAGCAGAAAAATAATATGGCATTCATGGCACCAGGAGCTCGACTCACTCAGCTCTGATCACTGTTCAACCTTGTTTTTCTCGTCACTTACCTACTGATTTTTAAATGGATGTCGGTTGAAAAGTAATAACCACCTTAATTTGAAATTTGGTGGATACTGCTAAAAGACGTCACACTACATGATTACAGTGTTCTCGCCAGGCCTTTTCAGCATAGGGGCCCCCTATGCTGTGATTTGGACCCCCTATGCTGTGATCTTGACCCCTATGCTGTGTTTCAACCAGCATAGGGGTGTTTCTTTCTGGGACAAACCTTGTGACCCTTCATAAATCTTATAAAAAGTTCATATTTGGCTTTAGTATGAGGCTGTGACAGAGGAAAAAGTCTACTTCACAAAATGTATCCCTCAAAATGCATGAAATAATGTCTCATTGGGTTATGAATTCACAAATTTTCCGGGGGAACAAACCAGACTCCCTACTCTGGTCATGTCTTAAGTTGGCCTTCTGTACCTGACCCCTATGCTGTGAAAAAATTCTGGTGAGAACACTGGATTATACCCCAAAATTTGAGTTGTACATCTTATTTCTGGGTGAGGCCCGAGAACTTATTGATCACCCCTTGTAGCTCAGTTAACAGTTTCTATAAGCAGAAAAATTAGATGCAAGATTAAGTCAGAGTTTGTTTAACTCCTCTCCTGTCAGTCACCTCGAAGTCTCCGACCTTGGAATGCGGAATCTTGACGTCGCACCAGCGCCCGTCGATCATGTGACGCTGGGTCATGACCTTCAGTTGTACCTCGTACTCTGCAAACCGAACGAACCCGAACCCTTTCGAGTTCCCCGTCTTCGGGTCTTTCTTTATCTGCAAAGGAAACATCAGCAGTGAGCCATTACTCTAGTACAGCTTTGCAGCTGGGTATTAGCTACCTTTACGTCCATGCGTCTTTTGGACGCCCTACACAATTAGAACCGCGTAGTCCACAAACCGAACGAAGCCGAACCCTTTCGAGTTCCCCGTCTTCGGGTCTTTCTTTATCTGCAAAGGAAACATCAACAGTGAGCCATTACTCTAGTACAGCTTTGCAGCTGGGTATTAGCTACCTTTACGTCCATGCGTCTTTTGGACGCCCTACACAATTAGAACCGCGTAGTCCACAAACCGAACGAAGCCGAACCCTTTCGAGTTCCCCGTCTTCGGGTCTTTCTTAATCTGCAAAGGAAACATCAACAGTGAGCCATTACTCTAGTACAGCTTTGCAGCAGGGTATTAGCTACCTTTGCGTCCATGCGTCTTTTGGACTCCCTACACAACTAGAACCTCGTAGTCCACAAACCGAATGAAGCCGAACCCTTTCGAGTTCCCCGTCTTCGGGTCTTTCTTTATCTGCCAAGCAAATATCATCAACAGTGTGCCATAACTACCCTGACCATCACCTGGTTACCTCAAGAAAGTGTTAATAAAATAAACATATTACATGTAGGAAACAAAAACGTTCAAACTGAAGATGTTTTGCTTTCATTCTAGTTCCATGTGATGTAGAGAGAAGCAGCTACTACAATCCTTATCTGACCTCCCTACACTAACTCCTTCCTGCTCCGTCGTTTTCCAGGGTAGACCAGTTATAACTTCAATTATATTATAAGTATGAGTCTAAAGTTAGTCAAGTAGTGTAACTAGAGGAGTATGTTAGAAGATTTTGTTTGCACCTGAACCATCAGCACCTCCCCATACTATCCCATGTACTCTCTCAGCTCCTGTTCTGTGGTTTTCCAGGGGATGACTACATGTATATGTCACAGTAGAGATTGGAATCCAGTAGAGTCCGGAACTCTACTAGTAGAGATTGGAATTCCAATCTCAACTAGTAGAATCCGGAACTCTACTAGTAGAGATTGGAATTCCAGTCTCTACTAGTAGAGATTGGAATTCCAATCTCTACTAGTAGAGTTCCGGACTCTACTGGATTCCAATCTCTACTGTGACATATATACCTGCAGTATGTTATATATAGATGTAACTACATGAGTAGTTTGTGTTTGTACCTGAACCATCAGCACCTCCCCGTACTGTTCCATGTACTCTCTCAGCTCCTGTTCTGTGGTTTTCCAGGGGAGACCCAGCACGATCAGGTCGCTGCACTTCAGTTTCTCTCGCGGTCGTTTCACCAGGTTGTTCTCTGGACTCTCGTCTATCTTTCTCTTGTTGTCTATTCAGGGAGTCAAAACAGGGAAAAAGTCTGTTAATGAAATAAACATAAATGAAACCAGGCTCAAAGGATTCTCACAACAAAGATGATCTTACTGATGAAGGTCAGACGTCCAGGTAATAAGATATGCCAAAAACAGTTAGTTCCTCAAGCAACTGGATAAAATTTTGAAACAGACGGTTCAGGCAGTATCCGCTGTCTTTCGTCAGTGACCTGGTTCTCCAGGTCTTCCCTATAGTCACTGACAAAAGACAGCAAACGCTGTCTGAAACATCTGTTTCAAAATTTTATCCAGTTGCTTGACTTTTGAGTAACTGTTTATCAAGCCCCTCCCCCAGAAAAGATAATTTACAGTATCTAACCTTTCGGGAAGATGAAGATATGCGATCTCCAGATCCCTCGGGCGCGTGTGTTGGGAGTCAAGTTTCAACTAAATAGTAGTAAGACAGGATCTCAGTCTGTTTTACCTTTCGGGAAGACGACAAAGAAGAGATGCGATCCCCAGACCCCCTCTGGCGGGTGTGTTTGGGAGTCAAATTTGACTAGTACTCTGGACCTAAAACTGGTCAGATTTCTTCTGACTCACTGCCAAACTTGGTGGGTAGCCATGTCAGCCGGCTATGCGTAACAAGGGCTTTACCTTTAGAAAAGACGACGATGAAGAGATGCGATCCCCAGACCCCCTCTGGCGGGTGTGTTTGGGAGTCAAATTTGACTAGTACTCTGGACCTAAAACTGGTCAGATTTCTTCTGACTCACTGCCAAGCTTGGTTGGTAGCCATGTCAGCCGGCTATGCGTAACAAGGGCTTTACCTTTAGGAAAGACGACGATGAAGAGATGCGATCCCCAGACCCCCTCTGGTGGGTGGAGGATCCCGTCTACCAGGCGGATCCCTCGCATCGTCTGTGTCTCCGGGTTGCGGAACTTCAGACCACAGGCGCCGGGAAACTGCGCCATGATGGTGGACAGCAGCATCGTGCCGTCGTCCTCCGTCGGGAGCTCGATCGGCTCGTCATTCTCGTCGTCTGTCACGCGCACGTACTGCATGCTGATTGGTTGATGTGGGGTTCTCTAAGGGAACAAATGTTGGGCTTTAAAAATGTTGGACTATAGTATATACCCAAGCAAGTACAATAAGTATAAACTTCCTGGCACTTTTGACCAATAAGTGAAGTGCACATACTGCATACTGATTGGCTGATGTGGGGTTCAAATTCAACTAATTTAGGAAACAAATGTTGGAGTTTGAATCTTCAGAGATGTACTCAAGCAAAATAAGTATAAACCTCCTAGCACTTTAGACCTATAACATATAGTTCATGTGCAGTATAATCTATAGTGGGCAAAGTGTCAAATCAAAGGTAAAGGCCCCTGGTCAGTCTTTATGTATAATTTGGCCGTCAACTTTAAAATAATAGAAAGTTTATTGCAAATTCCTGCCCGTAGGCTAATTGCAAGTACATGTACATGTATACGTAACACAGAGTGGACGGACAGATAATGATGAACAATATAACATATGACTACTCTAGTCTTAACCACTATAATATCCACAGGTTATCCAGGCATTCAGCTTTTTGCTGAGCCTGATGTCACATGTTTGTAGGGTCACAGTATGATTGATCATGTACAAGTAGCACATGTATGTCATGCGATACACACGGGGTGACTGTTTGATGCAAGAGAGGACGAGTATGTCGTTTATTTCCAGCAAAGAAGGTAATAAGAAAACTCCAACATGGCACCCCCCGCCCCCCCCCCCCCTAAAGATTTATTTCTTTCGATCGAGTAGTTCGCCATGTGCATATTTCAAAGAAAAATCACATGTGCCCAGTTCACCACTAAACATAAATCTAACATGTCGGACACTCCAAGCCGACTATCTTATTCTAGTTAGCTTTAGGTAGAAAATCCCGGGACAGGAGATTCCGATCTCATGACCTCATGCGTGTAACATGCAACACTTCAGATCTGAACGTTTTCAACTAAATAACAAGATTTTAAAAAACATTTAGACGCTAAATATGCACAGTATATAGTTCTCCTATGCCTGGAGAATCGTAACCTAAATTTGCGGGATCAAAAATATTTTCCTGAGCAGAAAAATCGGAGTAAGCAAACGCACAAATTTGTTTCCACACACCTTTTCTCCAATATGGCGGCAAAATTAGGGCTAGGCAAGCGGACTGCACCACATGTTCAAAAGTGTAAGGTAGATATTAAATCTAAATCGTTACAACCATACATACATAGATAAAAATGGAATATTTTTACAAATAAAAAATATTAAACATATATAATTGTGCTATGAATTGTTACATGTTTTGAAGTATATATTATTCCTCAGAGATTTAAGAAAGAAAACAAAAAGAAACACCCCTAATATAAAGTGGAGTTCGTCTCTACTTACTGGTGCAGTCCGCATGCGTAATCCTCTAATCCTGTGCTCTCGTGACCAGGGCTTTACTTGGACTAGCAGTTAGAAATAATAAAACAAACATGTACACAAATCTGTGGAGACAACTGTTTTACTATTAAGATGTTAAACGGAAAATATGAATCCCTCATCTTCAGGCCTTACTTTAAACAGATATACATGTAGTTATGAGATCGAAGCAACCCTGGAAACGAGGGGGTCAAAGGTAACTTGAGGTCATCCATTCCTGGGCGGAACTAGGCCAAGGAGAGTGGGACTAGAACTTCGCGCTGATCCAGGTTGTCTCCACAGACGTCTTAACGGAACGGGAACGCGTGCCAAGGTAGGGAAGCAACACAGACGTTTACAGACAAGAAAGAAGTGTCGAGAAGCTTGTTTCTTGTTCTAGCAGTTCTTATGTGGTTGTTGTTGACTTCTTGTCCCTGTTCTCATGCTCTTGTCAACAAAAAAGTCACAAGACGTAGAAGAAGAACTTTATTTCACGACATGTACGTACTTGTGTGGCAACTTACATACATTACAATTGAGCTATTGCTAATATCTAACAACTTTAAAGCACAGATCTAAAATGATTTATGAATAACTGTCTACATATATGGCCTCTGTCCGTCAGTATTGACCATGGCAAAATCCTAATTCACATCAGCCCCACAGCACCGACTATGGCTAAACAGCCCTATACGAGAATGGCAGTCTCTGGCACATAAATCACTTCTGTGACTGTGAGCTGACTCAATTCTGTTGCAAAGCTCTATCAACAATCTCTATAGTCTATATCCATGCTACTACTCTAGAACAGTATGTTTATAACAGTAGCATTGCTGCATCAGGAATTTAAAACAGAGCATAGAAAAATGCTACATGTTTACTGCAACAAACATGTATCATACACATTGGTGATGGGGGAAGGCCGGAAGGGGTTCGGAATGTAACACTGAATAGCCTGGTATGCAAACCTATTATAGCTGACGAGTCTCTTTTGTCTACTTTGCAAATAGGAGGACGAAAGAATACAATGTAATTATAGTATGCAGCTATGAATATAAAAAAAGAGATCTGGGTTGGATTCTGACTGTTCTACTACCGCGACACTTAGCAATTTGGAAATGAGAAACCGTCAGTTTTACCCTGATGAGGAAGGTATCAGAACGACTATTGAAACATCGGCAGGTTAAAGACCTTTGTTTGATTATTGTGCACAGAGCCTTGTTAACGTTCTCCCTGATCATAGCCTTTTGGCACCAAATCTCTAATGGTTATAAATTACAGGGTTAGGCAGCAGGGAGAAGCTTAAGGTTAAACCATGTGCTGAGACTATTCACAGATACAACATACAATATTGCACATAACAGAAATAAGCATTTCAAGCCTATCCTAATATAGAATAGAATAGCTTTGTTGTTCTACTTCCAGTGTTTCTGTAGCCTGGTAACGGTATCAAGGACAACTCGGCCCATTTCCAACTCGGCCCATCGCAAATCTGGTCAACTCGGCCCATTGCCGAGGTCAACTCGGCCCATCGCCAAATTTCCACAAAATAAAAACAAAAACACCTTCTAAACCACAACCTCATGACTGCAATTTTTAATGTTTACCAGCCGTGTCATGGGTAGTAACATACATGTACATGTTAAGTAACAATGTCTCCTTGCCTAATTGTTAGACAACTTCGACTTGTTGCGGTTTTTGGAGCTCCATACCGCTGGTGCTTTTGATAGGCAATCAACATAATTTTCATAGAGACCATGTTTTTTGTCAGAAAACTTCGAACTGTTGACTTAATTTGAGGTTTTTGGAGACCCATACCACCGTCGCTTATAGGCAATCAACTTGATTTAATACAGACCACGTCTTTTTGTCAGAGAACTTCAAACTGTTGACTTTAAGGTTTTGGGGCCGAGTTGACTAGGGAGATGGGCCGAGTTGACTAGGGAAATGGGCCGAGTTGACTGGGCCGAGTTGGTAATGGGCCGAGTCGTCCGACATTCCCTGGTAACCATAGATACGGTTGTGAGCTCGCTGCCAGTGTTGCCCAGTTCATTAGCACAAACCAAGGAGGTTTAAAATACACAAACCGAGGAATTTTGTATTGGGTTTCAGCGATCCAGGGGTGATGATAACTAGGAAGGCTGGCTAGAAACTTAAGACAGCTGCCAGATACAGAAGAAGTTTATTGCAAGTTCATGCCTGTGGGCTAATTGCAAATACATGATAAAAACATAGGAAAAACATACATGCGTCAGTGAACTGTGTCTGACTTTGCTGTACTAGTAACAATAGGTTGCTGGTACTGTTGTATCCAGAACTTGCTCCTTGTCCAGAAGCTGCACTGAAGTACTTCCTGGATATCCAGAACATGTCGCAATGGCAGACAATGACAATGTTGGAGAGAGCAACTTCTATATAGGTCACAGCAGATCTAAACTGGGCTTGGTAAAACACCTCTGGCCAACCCGTAGTTGAGAGTAGTGACCAGGCTAGTGTAAGAGCCCAGTAGAGACTCTATGCCCTCCTGGCTGAATAGACTAATCCAGTAAGAGAGGTCACATATAGAACCAGTTCAGACTAGAAAATACAGAGCACATGCCATATGAAGATGGTCCTGTCTGTGACTGTTCCTTGGGCCAAATCTAGAGAGCTACTCAGGGGCGGGGGACAGGCCAGGAATGGCTCCTTACACTACTAGTAGTGCTTCTGTTCCATTTAAATCTTAATCCCAGCTACCCTGGCATCATGTTTGCTATTATAAGTCGGTAGTCCTTTGCGGATGCGTTGAAGGTTTTCAGTTATACCGACTATCGCGTAGCTCATCTCTTCCTTGGTGTATTTCCTTCCTCCCCTCATCACAACATCCAGTGTGATGGTCTGCAAAGGAAACAACAAATCATTTGAAAAAGAAAACCACAAGAGATCAGAATTATGGTATTGATGGAGATCTACTTTCTTTAAATGTGGGTATTTTGTTATTGTTGTGATGTTAACTGATCATGATAAGACTTCGGGAAAGCTAAATTAGAGGCCATAGTCTAGAGGTGATAAACATAGATCTAGACTACTATATCTATTAAGCAGTGATTGATTTTTTCGAAAAATAATTTCATCAGGTTTGTAGAACATAGAAGATTGGAGTTTTCTTTTTCATGACAACCAGTCACTTCTTACTTGCTGACATTTTGGTTTCTATCAGACACCTTCTTCAGAGCTTCTGACTGGAGTACTGCTTCTCACTGCTATGTCAGCAGTTGAGAATTACCGGTTGTGAAAAAAAGAACCTCTAATATCCAGTGATTGATTTCATACTAACATTAGTAACATATGTACTAATGTTAGTTTGGAAGATTGCAGCCCTTAAATTCCCTACCTTTTTTGGTGTTATGTAGAAACAGAAGGTGTAGTCCACCACAAACTCAGGACTCCACTTGGATGCCGGCACCACCAGAGTTTCCTTTTTCCGTTGTCTTTTCTTGTGTTTAGTTTTTTTCTTGTGCTCCTCCATGGTTCTGGTGCAGTGGCTACTGATCTGTTCATTGATGCGTTTGAAGTATTCCAGCTCATCGTAGAAATCTGAACTCTGATTGAAGAGAGCATAACATTAAAAGAACATGAAGACAGTGTTTTCAATTCAATGACGGTATGAATAAGATTAATATCAGTACTGTTGAAGCTCATTTAGCTAGTAAGTAAGCAGGTTGGTTGGATATTTAAGAAAAGATTTAGAGAGAAATAGGCAACAATTAAGAGATTATGCCAGTTTGATTTGGAGAATAGAATCTGATGAAGGTATGATCTTTGTTCTGCTCGATCTCGAGTAAATATAAGGTAAGTTAAAGTATCCCAGACGTCTTCATAAGACACATAGGGGTGGCGCCTATCTCCTTTTCTATAGCCCTTGGGCCACACACATTTGTGCAAGTCAATACAGCAGGGGGCTAGTCCACTGGTAGTGATGTGTGTGTTTAACTTTCATACTCTTTCCCAAATGCTGAGTGCTAAGTAGAGAAAGCAGCTAGCATGCATGCATATGTTATTATGTATCATTTTGAGTCTTTGGTATGACCCGGTGGGGGATCAAACTCACAACCTGATGTGTGCAAGGCAAACACTCTACCCACTTAAGGCCATTGCACTGACTAGCAAATATAGTCAGAAGGAATATTAATTTTTGTTGATGGGATATGGGTTTACAATTAGGCTCAAGCATGAGCAGCAAGAAGCATTGTGGATAATATGTTAAAGTTGAAGGCCCCTGAGACATACATGTTAACAAAAGACATCTAGACATGTAAGGGGCCCTCAACTTCGACATACTGCCCACATGTTTAATCCATGAACTAGCTTCTTGATTCAAGCATTTTTGTTTTAAACTTTTCCTCACCTGAGCTTCTATTTTCCGCCACAGCGACTTGTTGAATGTATCGTACAACATGTAGTCCACCGCGCTCCAACGTTGGTGGTTGGCGAGCTCCTCCGGTGTCGGCACGTACTTCTTGAAGGTGTACTCGCGCTCGTTTTTCTTCTTTAAGTAGTAGACGACGTCTTGAATCTTCCAGCACATGAGACGTCTCAGGAGGACGGCTGACTCGTTCAGGTGTTCCAGAATCAGCACCAGTTTGAAGTCTGCTTCCAGCTGGGTGATGTAGGCACGCGCTTCCTCCTGGGTGGGCAAGAGTAGAGACGAGGAGTTAGAAACAGTTTATCGTGGGGTCGTGTAGCGTAACGGCAGGATTTCCGACTCAGAACCAAGGGGTCCCGGGTTCGAATCCCCTGCTGCCACCGATCTTGTGCCTTTGGGAAAAAGGCACTTAACACGACTTTCCCCACTCCGCCCAAGTGTAAAAATCGGGTACATTATGTGCGTGGATCACGACATCAGCAATAGCTGCCTGTGTCCCACGTGTATTGCACTGTTGTGTTGCAATTCCAATAAATCCAAATCCAATCCAACAGAGTTGATCTTACATTTTTTTTAGGACGGAGCTGGTGTGTTATACTGGCTATAGGAAACAGATACAGATCTAGAAGCTGGTGTTTTATGTCGAAAGGCATTTATACCGGCTATATAGATACTATGTATAGCTAGTACAGAAGCTGGTGTGTTACGCCGAATGGTGGTTATACCGGCTATATACAGATACAGAAGATTGTTGTGTGTTTCACCGAAGGGCGGCTATACCAGCTATACATGTACAGATACAGAAGCTGGTGTGTTACGTCGAAGGGTACTTATATACAGATACAGAAATCAATCCTTAAAACTGGATAAGTAGAGTTAGTGAGTTAGTCTTTATCATCCGCCAGTTTTTCCTGTTCCATCTACTAATGTATTAGTATGAAATTGACTCTATCTGCCTGAGTTTATTCTGAATCTGAAGAAGATAGAGTGATGGATGTCACTCAAATTCAAAATGCCCTGAAGTACCGGTAATCATGTGTACCTAATATTTTTAGTTGGTAATACATATAACAGTTACTACATCACCATGCTGGTAACTGGGGGTATCCAGGAAAACTACCCACCCACCTCCTTTTCAGCCTTGTCCGCCGGCCACCCAAGGTCAAAGCTCATGGGGTTCCTCGAGCCGTCCCAAGTCACGTTCACATGGGGGAAGAACACTTCAGACTTGCTCTGATACTTCCAAGGGTCCTTAAGGAACGTCTTGAGTGGGTTTGGTGATCTTTTGATATCGAGGAGGCCGGGAAGGTCGTAGTAGTTAAACTGGGATTTCAGATGGCTGAAAGGCTCTCTGATGATTGCTGAAGCATGAAACAAACAACCACAAACAAACAGATAAACAACAAAATAATGTATTTTGCTTATTGATATGCTGTTAATATATATGTTCTGTCTGTCTCTGTGTGTCTCTTTTCTCTCTTATTTCTCTCTGACTGTTACTCCCTCCCTTCTTCCTTGCTATCCCGTTTTTCTCTCTCCCCTTTCTCCCCCTCTCTCCCCTCTCTCCCCCTCTCCCCCTTCTCCCTTCTCTCTTTTCTCCCCTCACTCCCTCTCTCCCCCCTCTCCCTCACCCCCTCTCTCGCCCTCTCTCCCTCTCTCTCCCTCTCTCTATAGCTATCTCCCCCTTCTCTTCCTCTCTCCCTCTCCCCCTCTCTCCTCTCTCTCGCCAATTCCCTCGCCCTCTCTCTCCCCCCTCTCTAGATCTCTTGCCCCCTCCCTGTACCAAACAGGCATTGCCACCTACAGAAGTAGGGAGTGTCTGGGGGGAACTTGTCCCGGAGCCATTGCTTGTTGTAGACGAAGTGGTGCAGCTGTGCGTCGTAGCGTTCGTCGGGCAGGTGCACATACTCGTCTTCTCGCGGGGGGAACGGCCAGCTCAGCGGGCCCCGCCCTACTGGCATCAGCACCTAGAATCAATCAATCAACCAATCTATCAATCAATCAATCAATCAATCAATCAAATTGTTGGCTTGTGACTTTTGTTTTACCACCGGGGTTTCTTGCTCTCAGTGACTGGGCACTACTTTTCAGAGAGGCTCTGGGCACATCAATAAATCAATCAATCAGTTTAACCTTTAAATTAGTAATTAATCAATCTACATGGATCAATCAATCAATCAATCTTTTTATCATTTATTTATCTATAATTGTTTTATCAGGATGGGTCTCTCAGTGACTATGCACTGCTTTTCGTGATCAGAGAGGCCCTGAACACATTAATTAATCAATCAATTAATCAATAAGTATAACCTTAGAAGTTACAGTTACAGAATCTACAAAGTTTGACTTTTCCCTCGGCCACTGTTTTCATGAATTGTCCAGTTCAGTAGCATTTTTAGTTATGTAAAAACAAGAAATGTACTGTGAATGTTGAATTGTTCACATTAATTTATTATGGTTTCATTGAGGTCCTCAAGTGACCTCTCCCCTGTACGTTCATAATGCCGCAAATCTGAATGCATGTCCAATGTATTACTACTGTAACAGAAATGTTTTAACCTCAACTAAGAATACCGCAAAAACATCCTTTCTCACCCTACTGCAAAATCAAGTCCCTGACTGTACAATGTCATGTAAACATTGACACAAAAAAAGTAGATTCGGTTTGGCCCAATAATATAATATATATGTAAAACAAACATTGAAACAATGATAATATTTATGATACTGCTTTCTGGGGGATCTTGCAGGGCATAGGGAAAGGAGCATGGCATGGCATGGCAATGTGTGACAGGCTTCTGTAACTAAGCGCAATATACAAACCCAAAACCTTATATACATAATCTATGCAGATTTTAGTAAAGTCTATTTACAGTTAGGTTGTGGTAGATGGTGTAGCGCTGGAAGGTGTTGACCAGCGTGGTACTTCCAGTCTTGTGTCCCTTTGTGAAGACAAACTTCTCCCATGGGACACAGGAACCGGAGACCGTCTCCTGCAGTTGTCTTGGCCTCACTGTCGGCTGCTTTTCAGCCCTGTAGAAAAATTAAAACGACAGTGTAAAAATCTAGTCCTCAGAACTTACTAAGAAAAAAAAAAATGGAATGAAATTCTTCGCAACCAAAGCAATATTAGGGCCCAAAAAATGGAAATGCAAAAAATGCTGAAATCTTTATGGTAGTGACATTTAGTGATGATTTACTAACATTGTTTAACACATTTGTTTGAACCTTTGTTTATTCATGATAAGCTCAAATCGGCACGCAGGCCGCTTTTCATTGAGGTCATGAGGGAAGAGGTAAGGGTCAGATACAATATAACAGAGATACACAGTCATTTGAGTCCTAATAACTCTATCAACATATATCATTACATATTTATGGTACAACAATATACAATTTCTACAACATACAACAAAAAGTAGGGCGAAAACTGGTTCGTGGTCTGTGTCCGTTCGTTTAGTTCATTTCCGTTACTTCACTTCCGTTATTTGCGTAATAACTTCATAATTTGAGCATTTTAAAACAGCGCAAAATTGCCGTACGACGATCCCCATAGCTTTGCGAGCCTACAAAAACTCTTGCCGCGATCTTCAGTGAGTTCTCACATCACAAGGACGTCATATTTTTGCATGATGGACGTCGCTTTACATTGTGATATAGTGTTGTTTGAACTAATCATGTATAGAAATGGCTAAATAAATTATTTTCTGACCCTAATATTGCTTGGGTTTCCTTTAATGATTGACAGCCTCACCTGTGGCTCTCTGGTGTTATGTGTTCGCTGTCTTGAAGGGTACCCGTGTGTCTCCCATGGTAGGCTGAAACAGGCTTCTTAATAGGAAGGTCATCATAGCCCAGAAACAACATTCCCAATCCAACAGCAAACGTGAGACAAGAAATGATTATCATAGCTCTTCTCTGCATTATGGACGCTCTGTTTGTATCATCATGGCTGAAAATACTGTGAGGAAGCCTTTATACAGGAGAATGAAGAAAACTAACCCACACACACATAACTGTCACAGATTCACAACAAGGCTGGCAGTTTCAATATGTATTGTGCATAGGTGTTGAACAGGTTTTACTACATAGCTCGGGACAATCTTTTCAGATTAGCTAATGACAGAACTGGCCATGGGTTGAGATGGGCATTTTCTGCCTCAGTGGCACAGCTGAAAGGGGAATGCACCAAGGTCTTTCTGAAGATTCGGTCCACATTCCTTCTGTATAGATATGATAGCCTGGGTGCCATCACCTAAGTTAATGAGGCTGAAGAGCCACTATATATACATGTAGCTGTAGATATTAAGGTACTCAAAATACATGTAGTGTCTATAGTACTGTAATTGAGATACTGGGAAACACCTATTATTTGACCTCTTTAGGTCAGCCTTTGGTTTTCAAATATTTTGAAAGAAACATATAACAATTTGGGCCCCCCCCCATGTAATTGGTACAGTCCATTGACCCATGCAGTCACCAAGCTAAGGGTCTAAGTCACTAACTAAAGTTGAATGTGACTGTAAGATTAATGTCTTCTTCTTCTTCTTCAGATTTCGTGCACAACTTCATTTAGTTGAAGGCTCTGGCACGGTTTGGGGGTACGGGTACTTATGAAGGGGGTGGTCGCTGTGTTTGTTCAAGGACATAATAATGTCCTTGGTTTGTTGTGGTGTGTCCTCAAAGGGCAGGGCGCTACTCCCTGTCCTCCACCCTGTATACAGCTGGGTGGGGTAACGAGTACTCGTAACTGAGTTTGTGAACTACATGTACAGTCAAACCTGTCTATAGCGGTCACTCAAGGGACTGCCCAAAGCTGGCCGCTAAGGACAGGTGGCCGCTATGGAGAAAATGTCGATTAATTGATTACGAGTGACACATATTTTCAGTACCCACTGAGATACATTTATTCACCGTACAGTACACATGTAAACATTGCATAGGTAAGTCACATTTCAGAAAGTCGATTGTTGTTCTTTTACTTCTATTATGGGCTTGAAAAAAGAATTATTGTATCTGCCAACTCCAAAATCCATGGCTTGCTCGGGCTTCATGTCTGTACAGACCAGCACCGCCATACTCTACTCTTGATCCTTCGCGACTGCTTCGCTACAGGCACACGCGTCACCAAACGAGTTTTAATCATATGAAACAAAGTCCTTCGCAGCAAAATGCCACCTAGTTAGTTAAGAACAAAATACATGTTGCTCAGTTGCTACTTACTGTTCGTTTTCGACCGTTTTGAAACATAAAATCGTGGCGATAGTTTTCCTTAGTCTGTTGTTGTTTCGCTTCCCGCTTGTCATTATCAGCTTCTACCATTATGCTAATAGGGTACTCAGAAGAAGGTCGCTCTTTTGATGGCTTTTTTTTCAGAAAATTGCAATAGCCCAAATTTTACATCATATTAATGTTATTCATATTTCTTTTGAAGCTTTTGGTAAAGTAATTATCCTCAGTGATACTTTGCAGCAAAATAAATTTAGCGCATTATACCTCCGAAACAGTGGTGCCTTCCGTTGACCTTTGTGCTGCTGACTATCAGCGCCATTTTGAAAATCGCGTGAAACACGTTTTGACTTTGAGCACCGGGGAAAACGGATATTGGGCCGGCATTCAAACATTTCCCGAACTTACCGCATCAGCTACATGTGCGAGTTGTATTTTCCAAAAAAGCTGCCGTAATATTTGTCCAGTCGAAATGCACAGAAATGGTCAATTTTGCTACGATGTACAAACGCAAGCCATGTGAAGAAAATTATACTGACTTCGCGTCAAACCATGGATTTTCTAACAAAGATAAAACATTCTGGTTTTCTTTATTATCATCCTATCCAGTTGAGTCCACATAAATTTGATAACTGCGTGAAAAAATGAAGATTTTGAACCCGGCGTGCGGTGGCGATGCGGCTTCTACCGGCGTGCCGTGACCGTTACCGACAGTGTTATTGTACTTGCGGGACTGAAAATCGTCTGGCCGCGACCGCGTTGGACAGGTGGCCGCTATAGCCTAATTCTTAATGCTTATGTCAATGGGAAAAATCCAAGGGACTGACAAAAAGTGACCACTATGGGCAGGTGGCCGCTATGCAAAGGTGACCGCTAATACAGGTTTGACTGTACAACTGGGTACTGAGGGCATTTCTAAATGCCTCTAAGGTTTTTGATCCAACTAGACGGTTCCATTCGTTAACAGTTCTTGAGAAAAATGAGTTCACGTAGTACGTAGTCCACTCGTGATACTGGAGGGAAGAAGGCCAAACTATTCTCAGTACGAGAATGTTACCCTGATCTCCTGGTGAACTCTTGTCTCTTTGTCAATGACGTGTCAACAGTGGTGGCTGGAGGGGTAACAGATACATGTGGTCAAAAAACTTAAATCTTACTTTTAACCGTTTGGCAACAGAGGTTGTGGTTGACAAAAGAAATCTTTGTTGGCGTGGACAGAGCCGCTTAGAAGCCCAGCGTGAAGTCAAGCCGACTACTGCCCACCATGTCAGGGACCCCCGCAACATACTAGTACTGAATAATCAAATACTGGATCTTGGTTGGTGTGTGTTGTTATAAGGACATTAAGGTGTGCGGCCTAACCAGCGCTAGCGTGGACAGAGCCTCTTGGACGCCTGGTGTGAAGTCAAGCCGACAGCTGCTGCCCATCCGTGTCAGGGACCCCCGCAACATACTAGTAGTACTGAATAATCAAATACTGCAGCTGGATACTACTGCTAATGCTAAGTGGGAACTGCTGGTATGAAAATATCCCAACGTAGGGATGTTTCCCCTATTCAATACAGTCACAACACTACAAAAAGGACTACTAGTAGATCCTTATTTCAAATCAAAGAACCAAGAAATCAAATTATATCATGTCAGTAAAAAATACGTTTCCCCTGACCCCACAGGTGTGTAGCTGACCAGGTGTGTCAGGACAGGTGAGCAGCTGACCAGGTGTGTCTACAGGAGCCATGGCAGACCTGGGGTTGGTGAAGACGTTAGCAGGTGCCTTCGGAACCAACGAAGCCTCCCTCACTTTAATCCTCGGCCTTCTCGCAGGTATTACATTTCATATATATTGTTTGTTTGTTTATTTGTTTATTGTTTCGCATATGTACAAGTATTTAGAAACAAAGAAATACAGGGCAAAAATATATGCAGGGGAGGCCAGAAGCCTAGATGGCAATAGGAATTATATCGTAAATTGTATGTACAGTAGAAGCCACTTAATTGCACATCGGATAAACGCACCTTCCGTTTAATTGCACCAAATCCCAAAATCCCAAACCGGTTCCCATTCACTGCATTGTTAGTGACTCCGCATATCTGCACCACGCATTGTCACCAATGCCGGATAACTGGACCAAATTTTTTCAAAAATCCTCGAAATTAAACTAAAAAGGTGCGCTAAAAATCGGCAAACGTGGTACAAATGAGCCGATACCTGCCGGTGTAAAGGTGCAATACCGTCAATATGTTTAAAACTGTTTTTGAGTAACAAAAGAAGGCGGCCTCCATTGACAGTCACGTTGATAGGAATCGTATGGGAGGTCCCGGGCGGGTCCAGGGCGTGTCGGCACCATCAAGAGACGAACACCTACCAAAGGCGGCATTACGCTTTGGCAGACAGCATGCTGTACTCAATAAAGATTGGTCTCTACCTGTACTACTATCTTATTACTGTAAATGCATTCAAGTTCGCATGGATTTGATTTCGCGTTAAGGATGGCATGGGGTGTTGTCGGTGGTTTGAGGTTTGCGGCAGCGCTACATACTGCTGTCGATAATAAAAGACCGGCGTCTTTACGTACATCTAGTCGGAAACAATAGAGGCTCGGCAAGGGCTACAGACGTGTAGGCGGACATAACAGTCGCTTTTGGCGGTGCGGTGCTAACGTGATCATCTGGCTGAGTCTGCGTCCTTGAAACTTCCTGCATTCACCGGAACGCGGTATACGCGGGTTAGGCTCTGATACTGTATAAGGAGAATGATCTGTCCTTGATCTAAGTCATCTAACCATATCTGCCCACTAGATACGCTGTACATTTTGTTCCTTATTTGGAATTTTGACGACGGAGTTTTTCAGTGTAATTCCTGGACACAAGTTGTAATTAAGAAGGTAATCTCTGCCAAACATACCGCTATCTTAACTTAGAATTGCCAGACCTATGTCACCAAAGTCATCATTTTTAGAAATACAGTACAGGCGGAGTTGTGTTTGTTAGATTAGATCGTCCTTGTGCTTTTACGCTATCGGCGCATTTTTATCCTTTGTTTGCGCATTCACCAACACAAGTGTGAAACTTTCGATGTAATTTGTTGACTCAAGTTGTAGATACGGTGTCAAGTTTGTCTTAGTCATACCTACCGTCATTTAAACTAACAAATTGTGACACCAAAGTCATTATTCTAGACATAACGTTACAGTCGGAGTTGTTTTCTTTGCTGTGCGAATCAAGCATATTTTCTCTTTCAACACGTGTACAGTACCTAGCTACTGATTTAAACATCTGTGAGGAAGCAAAAAAATGTTAAGTTTAATCTGTACAGTATCATGGTAAACTTTACAAGATTTTTGTACAGTACATGTCCTTGAATACGTAAATAAAGTTAATAACTGCATAATTGTGTCCATTTTCTTTGTGCTAGTGTTTCTGACTAACAATACACCGCCCCGCCCATGGTGGTGCGGTCCAGCTGGACATTTCGCATAATTGCACCAGCCGGATAATTGCACCAAAAACGCTGGCAAATGCGTGGTGCAGTTAAGCGGAGTCCACTGTACTTATCATAAATTGTATATTTGTTTGTTGTTCTTTGTGGTTAATGATATATGTTGTTAATTATGTCTATAGCTCACAATGTGAAATTACTGTTAGAATACTTTCAATAATTGATACAACCACTGTCATATGATCATTGTAAGATGATATGGCCAATATAGACAACATTTCTTCCAGTCTACCTAACCATGCATCTTCTATGCCAACACGTACATGAATTGTGCATACTGTATTATGATCTTTACAGTAGCAGAACTTGATTTTGTATTCGACCACATGCTCTGCCAAAATAAAAGTAATACAGTAATAATTTTTTTTTTTTTTTACAATCTTTGCCTGTTATTTGGAGCATGTACTTTCTCCATCAAAGTTCCATCCAATCTTGATATAGAAATCTAGCCAAATACAAAGATCAGCTTTCCAGCCAGACTGTGCTGTTTACACTGAAACAGTTCAGCTGTGTCTGAACCCTGCAGGTTAACCTGTATATTACATCATTTTTGTATGTCTCAGTTTTGAATCATTTGTTTGTAGGTTACCCCCTGGCCTACTTCCAACGACAGTTCCTGTTTGGGAAGTCAGCCACTCTACACCACGTGTACTTCACTCTGACAGGGCTGGGTATTCTGTATGCTAACTTTGGTGAGTTGGCATTCATTGATTGTATTAATATTGTTACTGTAATGGGTGCACAAGAAGAATTCAGACGCAAAATATATCTACTGTACTAACACTATGTCTCTGTAATCTGCAGACAAAAGTTATGAAATGCAAACTTCTAATAAGAGTTACTAAGAGCTATGAATTGGAACAAAAGTCCAGTGTTACAAATCACTTCAGTCTGTACTTATCAAATATTCTAGAAAGCTACATGTATGTTTAACACTCGTGTTGAAGTTCTATTTTCAACCAAAGATTGAATCTGAGGTATGACAGACTGTCATCCTGTGATTTTCATCCATCTGTAGGTACTGACATCCTCCACCATGTGACTCTTCCCAAACTACTTGTTGATGAGAACAGTCAGGGTTAGAGGTTAGGGGTCAGGGTTAAGGGTCATGGTGCAGAGTTATACTGACCTCCTGTTGTGTTTCCCCATCTGTAGGCACAGACATCCTCCACCATGTCATCTGTGTGTTCACCAACTACCTGTTGATGAGGACAGTCAGGGTTAGAGGTTAGGGGTCAGGGTTAAGGGTCATGGTGCAGAGTTATACTGACCTCCTGTTGTGTTTCCCCATCTGTAGGCACAGACATCCTCCACCATGTCATCTGTGTGTTCACCAACTACCTGCTGATGAGAACAGTCAGGGTTAGAGGTTAGGGGTCAGGGTTAAGGGTCATGGTGCAGAGGTAGACTGACCTCCTGTTGTGTTTCCTCATCTACAGGTACAGATATCCTCCACCATGTCATCTGTGTGTTCACCAACTACCTGCTGATGAGGACAGTTGGCCCCAAACTTCTCTCTGTACAGCTGGCCTTCCTCTTCAATATGGTGGGTTGACGTGAATCTATTTTGCTGCATGCTGGAAGACTTTTTGTTTGTTTGCTTGTATTGCTTACCTGGTAAACCGCCCAATGGCGTAACACACCATGTTTATTAAAGAGTACAAGTTGCATATCCGGACAGATTTATTTGATCCACTCATACCAGGAAGGACCCGTACCCTTTTCAATAAGTGAGGTGGGTTCTTTTATTTACTCGAGGTGTGGCTCAGACGTCCCTAACTGTAGCTAGGTTCTTGTTTTCACCAGAGTGAAGTGAGGAAATTCATGTGCCAATCAACACCACGGGCACAACATGAGCAGGACAAGTCAGGGGGCCACGGGATCGAACCCAGGACCACTGGGTTCTGGGCCAAACACTCAGCCACTGCGCCACCGCAACGCCACTTTGGTGATTTTACACCTTGACGCATGTTGTTGTCTCTCCAGGGTTATCTCCTAGCCGGGTACCACTTCTGTGCTTCCAACACCTACGACATCCTGTGGACCACGCCCCACTGTGTCATGACTCTACGGCTCATAGGTAAGAAGATCAAACAGGGCCCAAACGGAATGTATGCTGTATATTAGTTTTAACCTTCATTAGCACTCTGAAGTAGCCATTTGGCACCCAATTCCCTATTGTTTACAGACTGAGTAAGGTAACAAGGCGAAGGCTAAATGTGTGAATTTCTAAAAGATAATCATGTTTTCCAGTCAGCCTGAATATCTTTTAGCTTAGTTGATATTAGGTTTATAATTCATTCTCCGTATGTTTTATTGTTTACAGGGCTAGTGACTGACCACTTCGATGGTGGCAAGGATCCGGTAAGGCCTTTATCTTAAAATGAAAGGGGAATTCTGAGAAGATGAAAACAGATTTGCCTAATAGTATATTCACACCCTGACATTGTGTGAGGCAAGGTGCAAACTTTCCTCTCAGGCTCTGTTTTCATGTTGAACTTTCAATCTATGATATCTATTTTAAAATCACAGAACCAACAAATAAAATTGGTGTGGCCTTAGAGGAGCTTAAAGCAATTTCAGAATGTTTAAGATTCAACTTCCTAGTCCCGTTAATACATATTAGTCTAGATAACACTATCCCATTGCATATTGATCTTCATGGAGCAAAGAAGCGATGTCGTTGTGTGGTGAGAACTCATTGAAAATCGGGGCGCTGATTTTTTGAGGGTCCAATTTCATTTTTCATTTCATTTTTATTTATTACCCAGGGTCAAACAAGATATCTAAAGGACTCCTCGTGTGGCTTGTTTCTGTGCCCAAAGTACTAGTATGAATTCATGATAGAAATGTGCTAATATGAGCAACTACACGTAGATGTTAATATTATACAGATTGCCTTCTCCAGAATATTTTCAGTTTTAACGTTCTGAAATTGCTCTGGGCTCCTTTAACGTGAAACTTGTCTCCCCAGGCAGAGCAGTCAGCCGACCAAAAGAAGCTAGGGCTGACCAGGACGCCAAGTCTGCTGGAGGTGGCCGGACATTCCTTCCACTTTGGGGGGGTGCTGGTGGGACCACAGGTGGGTACAGCAGGGGGGTACAGCAGGGGGGTACAGCATGGGGGTACAGCAAAGGGGTACTGTAGGGGGGAGGAGATAGTAGGGGGTACCAGAAGAAGCTAGGGCCGACCAGGACGCCGAGTCTGCTGGAGGTGGCCGGACACTCCTTCCACTTTGGGGGGGTACTGGTGGGACCACAGGTGGGTACAGTAGGGGGTACAGCAGGGGGGTATAGCAGGGGGTTACAGCCAGGGGGTACAGCCAGGGGGGTACAGCTGGGGGGCATAGTAGGGTGGGGAGTGTTCTTGTGTGGGGTGGCCTAATTATATTACAACATGTAGGGATGTTGCAATATCTGTTAGCATTCCAAAATGGTGCCTGTAAAGTGTTGGAAAGGACCTAATCTTAAGTCACCACAATGGGGAAAATTTCTTAGGAAATGCTCTGCAAGGTTTCATCAGTTGCCACGGTAACTATGGAATGTAGAATCATGGTCGAACAGAACCTACAAGGTCACCTTGGTGCAGGACAACTGTTCCTGATAGAGCCGTCCTTGTGTATTGTCAGAAGGTCATGTTCCATCTGGCAAGTGCATGACCTCTAGGAGGGTGGTAACATGCCTTTTCTTCATGTCGGAAATAGACATCACCTTGAGGCAGAACTATTGTCTCTGATAGAGTCTTCAAGCATTGTTCCAAGGTCGTGTACCATCTGGCTTGTGTGTGACCTCTAACCTGTGGTATTGAGACGTGTGGATGCTTTTGTTACATGGAGAAGAATGAAGTCAAAAGACAGTGTTGTGCTCATTGTGCCTACTGAGTCATTCAGTGCTTTGTTCAACAATAGCTGACATACAAGTTGTGCCTAAGCCTAAGTCTGCTGAAGAAACATGCAACTGCATTAGGCAATGTTCAGAAATAAACTTTGGTTCATGTGAAAGTTAGCACGATTCATCATTAGAATTTGAACCATTTGGAAAGGCATAATGCACAGAAATGTGACGACTGAGACTCAATTGTTGTACTGAGAATCAGACGTGTGTGGCGTCTTTGTGGCATAGTGGCAGAGCATCCGGCTATGAACCAATGAGACCCTGGTTCAATCCCCAGTGGAGTACCCAGGCATGTCCGGACATGTCACCCAGACGTTGTGCCCTTGGGAAAGGCACTTAACACACATTTCCCATGTCCTAAGCCCAGCAGTAGGGTTTGGGTTGGCGTTAGGAAGGGCATCCAGTCGTAAAAACGCTTGATGAGGAGTTCTGGGGCTCCCTCATCCATGTGCAAGCACGTCCAACCCCCATATGATTGATGGGGGTCATAAAAGACGTAAAATTGGAGAGAGAGAGAGTACATTCCAGTGACTGCTGGAAGTTGGAACAAAACAGAGAGCTTCTTTGTGGAAGACAAATTCAAGGTTATTTGTGGTTGTGAAGAAAGCAAATTTATTTGGAAAGGCACAGGGTTGTTCTAACACCAAAATGAGTTAAATCCCTACCTCACTCACTCACTCACTCACTCACTCACTCACTCACTCACTCACTCACTCACTCACTCACTCACTCACTCACTCACTCACTACTCTCACTCACTCACTCACTCACTCATTCACTCACTCATTCATTCACTCCCTGTCACTTCTTCACTCACTCAATCCCTCAATCACTCCCTTGCACACTCTCCCTTATTATACTCATTTTCTCCCTCACACATTCATGACACTGTCTCAGTTTCTCACTCATTCACATCCCTCATTCACTCAAACTCCCTCAGACTCTTTTTTCACTCACTCACTCACTCACTCACTCACTCACTCACTCACTCACTCACTCACTCACTCACTCACTCTCACTCACTCACTCACTCACTCACTCACTTACTCCCTTCCATCCACTCCTTCCTTCATCCCCTCCCTCCCTCCTCCACACCAGACTAACCCTGATGCCCCTGTTGTGTTCCAAGTTCCCCATGAGGATGTACCTGGACATGATTGAGGGGAAACTGACAGACAACACCGAGGGAAAACGCCCGGCTTGGTGAGTACTGTAATTCTTGTTTCTTTTACAGTAACTTTATGTTGACTGTTGTCACGACCACCCCTGTATAGTGAACTTATCATCACCGTGAAAAAAAATGTAACAATCATTTATGATTCCTTCACACATCCGTTCTGTAAATCACTTGCTGCCACCCTGGCCTAGGCATGAAGTTAAAGACCACTGAAAATGTAAATTTTCCTTACACCGTGCAATTTTGCTACCGTGAACTAAAAGTGAATTACAGTTTTATAAGTCTTCATTCACAGACCCAGATGTCTTGCAGTTCTTTTTTGAAAAGAATCAGTCTTTTTATTGTTTCTTTCGGAATCATATGAGCATATGAAGAACAAGCATGACAAAGACATCCAAATAGTTGAAAAAGATTGAATAACAACAAAACTAATGAATGAAAACCAGTTGACAGTATTGATGACAATAAATTACTAGTATACAGTGTATGTAAATACAATTCTTAGCATATGCTAAGAAGTTGGACCCCAACTGTTAATTTACCTATTGATTTTAATATATTGTATCATATGATATTATCGATTTCATATTATAAAACCATAAACATATGGAGGGAGCCTGCAGTTCCTTCACATGTCATAGGGGTCAGTATCTATCTAACAGTGTCCTGTTCTTGTGCTGTTCCAGTGTTGTTCCTGCGCTGAAGCGGATGGCTCTCGGGCTGGCCTACACCGTGGTGTTCGCCATCCTGAATGGGTACTATTATGACGACTACATGACGGAGCCGGCCTTCTTCGTAAGTTGAGCACTACAAGCATTAGAAAACCCAGTTTTGCATACGGCATGTATGAGCTCATGGAAGCTCGCAGCGAATCGGACAAAGTGGAAGGGACTGAAGGAAGACTGAATGCGGCTGCAGGATGTTTCAACCACTGCAGCAGCAGAAAACGGTGGACTTCTATATATGAGCCAGGATAAAAAAGAACATAATTCCAGAAGGGGTCATTATGTTTGTGTTTTTGTTTTCCTGGAGCTGCCACGGATATGTCTGTATTTATGTTTAATGCAGTTCGCATGGAACAGACTGATGTACTTTTTAGTCACTCCAGTTACTGCCATGGTAGTCTCTTTGTTTGTGTTTACTGCCGAAGCTCCCATGGTTACAGATTGAAGTGTTTGTGTTTGCCTCAGTAGTTGCCTTGATTATGTTAATCCCAGGACTCATTGTGGCTGGCTATGTTTATATTTATTCTTGGTCGTTTCCAAGTTTGCTCTTGTTTACTGCAGGATTCTCCTTGGCTATGGAAGTGTTTGTGTTTAGCCCAGTTGTTTCCATGGTTACTAGTGTATTTGTGTTAACTGCAGGAGTCGTCATGGTTACAGAGGTACCTGTTTGTGCTGATCTGGGGGAAGGTGATGCTGTACAAGTATGTGGGCTGCTGGCTGCTCGCTGTGAGTCGCCTTCACTCAAGACATGTTGTAGATATAGAATACAACACAGGGTATTCCATATCACCCAAGATGTGGAATACACCGTGTTGTATTTTATTTATGTCAAACCCACACGAGAAAACACACGTTTCAATGCGAAATCCAGTAAATTTTCAATAGCGGCACACTCGAAATGCATTCTAGATATTCTATGGAAGCCTGTGTGATAATCCAAAGTTACCACCCTGTTCAGAACACCCTATCAAACTTTTTTGCGGCCCAGGTATGACATACACAAAATTAGTCAGATCACATGCTGGGGAACAATGGTTTCTGGCATGGTTTTTCCTTGGGATTCTAATAACCTCTCCGTATTGATATCACAGTGACAGTGCTTTAGCTACATATTGAGTAGTGCAATAGTACAGCATACATTTAGGCTAAAATGCTAAAATTACATAAGAACAAAATTGCAGTGTACAGTACATATATCAGTTCTGGTTCAGGCTTTGGGAGGCTCCAATGGGGTTTTGAGAATTTCCTGATACTCCCCACTTCTTCTTCTTCTTCTTAATGCTCACAGTCAATTTGCTGACTATTATAGCATATATTATGATGTTTCGAGAGTGCAGCGCTTAATGACTCGGAACCCCCCTAAACATCCTTATTTGTATCTATCAAGTAAACACTTCTTGATCATGACTATGAATAAAAAGCCACAGGCTTCCTCAATGTAGAGTAAATTCTAACTTCATGTATGAGTACTGGTTTAGGCTTTAGGAGGCTCTTATGGGGTTTAAGAATCCCTCTATTGTCCCCACCAGGAAGGGAGCTGCATCCTGAGCAGCCTGACGTACAACGGCAGGGACGAACAGGGGAACCCCCTGTGGGACTCCTGTAAGAACATCAAGCTGAGTAAGTTCGAGATGGTGATGAGCTTCCAGGACGTCATCGACTCCTTCAACATCAACACCAACAAGTGGGCTGCGCAGTAAGGACACCTTGCAGTTTGTTTATACACTGCAGCTTACAAGGACAGAGCATGAAGTCTTAAAGAAGTGTAGTCATGCTGAATATAGATGTATTAATGTTTGCAGCAAGATAATGCATTCTTAAATGTTTTCATTTCAATGATAAAATTATGATTTTTAAAGAAGTTCTTCCGGGCTGCACAGTACAGTAAGGACACCTTGCAGTTAGTTCATGTACTGCAACTTGCAGAGACAGCATAGTATCCTTGTATCCTTTAGGAGTATTATCTATATTTGGGATTTATCCAGCCTAAAGAACAGATTGCAAAAGACAATATGCAGTGCAGTAAGGACACCTCGCAGTTTGTTCGTGTACTGCAGTTCACAGAGACAGCATAAAATTCTTTAAAAGTACATGCATGTATTAGCTATTTTGAAGTATAATCCCACCTGAAGAACAGGTCGCAAAAGACAGTCGCATTATATTACCATTATATAGTCAAGGGAAACACAAATCCAATGTGGGACGCAGCGTGCCGCAGTTCGACTATTGAGATACCCACTTAACCCCATGTTATGGGGGCCTGCATGCCCCTTTTACGTAGAGCGTAATCGGCCATTTTAATTTAACGTAGAGCGTAGGGGGGGCTTTCTGAATTTAGCGTAGAGCGTAGGGAGGCTTTCTGAATTTAGCGTATTACGTAGCCGGCCCTCCGAATTTACCGTAGAGCGTTGTCGGGACCCCCCCATGCAGGCCCTCTGTTATGTGTGTTTCCTGCCCCTCCACAGCTACGTGTACAAGCGGCTGAAGTTCCTGAATAACCGGATGTTGTCCCAGCTGTTCACGCTGGTGTTCCTGGCGCTGTGGCACGGCTTCCACTCCGGGTACTACGCCTGCTTCTTCCTCGAGCTCGTCTACGTCAACGCAGAAAAACAGGTCAGAAATTTATAATAAGAAAACAGGATAAAAAGGTCAGAACTGTAGCAAACAGCAAAACAATGGTCATAAATTGTTGCATTGTGAATGTAACCTACATTTTGATGATGTGAGCCATGACAGAAATTACTACTTAATGGAACTCATTTTCACGTTCAAGTACATTTGTACTACCTTTGTTAGGTAGGTTTAAACAGCACTTAGAGTTACCATTAGATATTAAGTGGTTAGGTGTGGTACATCGTTTGATAATTGATATAAACAGCTGCTGCCGCTTACCTATGAAGCTGGCGTGTTGCACTGTGGGATGGTCATACCAGCTAAATACAGTATATACGGATATCGATGCAAAAGCTGGTGTGCTACACCAAAGGATGGTTATCCGGCTATACAGTACGGACACAGATTGAAGCTTGTGTGTTACACTGAATGCTGAACTATAGAGATGGAGACGGGGTAAATAGATGAATTCTAGACATCTTTGACCTGTTATGACCTATGACCTCTACCCTTTGTCCCCAGGCCCATGCCCTGCTGAAGGTCAGTCCGCTGGTGTCGTCGGTGGTGAGGCACCCGGTCGCCCGGCCCGTGCTACTGGTGGCGCTCAAACTGGTCCTGTTGGCGCACCTGGGGTATCCGCTTGTGCCCTTTGCACTGCTCAAGTCGGCCAAGTGGTGGCAGGTAAGGACTCACCTGACACACCAGTGTCTAACACACCTGTTTAACTCACCTGTATAATACACCTGTCACACTCAGGTGTTACACTTACCTGTCTCAGGTCCTCACACCATGATAACATCCACAGCAGGGGACATGTATAAATACATGCAAGGCACTTAGAAACATTTGTTAACTCTTAAGACTTTAAGCATATCAGTAACAGGATAACAATTTCTTTCTACACAATGAAATGTTTCTACATAAGTCTGACATTTTGGTGACCATCTGTCACCTTCGTCAGGGTGATACCGACTGGCTCTACATTTGTACTTCACACTGCAGCTAGGTGTCGCTGCTACAGATCATCAGTAACAGTGTTTGTTTTGTTCATTCCTACATCCTACCTTCCCTCCAGGTCCACAAGTCCCTGTACTTCACCGGACACTGGCCCTTCCTCATCTTCATAGCAGCGGCCCCCTTCCTCAAGAACCTTCTCAAGCCCAGGGACACAAAGACATTGAAGGAGACCAAGTCGGACTGATCATCAGACAACATCGTCGCTATCGTGTTACATGCAGTGTGATCTCCGGGTGCAAAGTATCAAGTTGCAGTTTTTAGTTTTACGAAACTTCCAGTTGTCTTATTACTCTTCTCATTATTTGCACATTACATTACAGTTGTCAGTCATAGTGATTGATGACATTTAATTCCCACAGGATTGAACATCATGGCATGTATTAAGCAGCAGCAGATGCCAACACTTAACTATATAGTCAAAGTAGCTCTAGAAAACAACATGCCTTGCAGAAAATTTCAGGAGCTTCTGTTCTGCTTCTCATCCAAGATGGCACTGATCTGTTGCATAATTACAACAAATGCAGAACTTCTCATGCTTGGTTGGAGATCATCTCAACTCTCTGATTCACTCTGCATATGAATCAATCATAAGAAAAAGGGTACTGAATTTCTAATATAGTTTGCCCAAATGTTGCTGAAGAATTGTCCATTCCACTTCCTTTCAAACATTTCCTGAGGTTAAACTTTCTCAAACTGCACAGTGCTTAGTGCGTTAGAAAGTGTTAAAGATCATCTTTTCCTACTGCTAAAGGTGCAAAAGTAGCTAAGAATACTAAATGTTAGTAAGAAAACAGGCTTAAAACATCGAGACTGAGACCGATCCTTCTACATATGCTTGGAGTTAAAGAATTAGCTTTCACAGAGATAACAAGTAAGTAGCGTGAGTATGAATACCATACAAACTATGCACAGGGTAACTTACCACCTCCACAGACATAACTGTGAATATCACAGTGAAACATTTTCTACATGAATACAGTTGCAGGGGTGTCAGCCCTAGTGCAGGACATAAGCTGCTTAGCTTAAGTCTAAAATAAATGTTTGGGATCAAGTGCAGTGCCAAGGATCTGTGAACTCGTTACTCTACAAGGAGGTAGAGTTAGTTGAAGTGTTACTTAAGTGTGAATGATACTCAGTACTTATGAGTAAGGAAACAGTTACAATTTCTCTACAGCCAGTACTTATATTATTGTGCAGTGTACTTCCTATGAATCATTTATAACAGTTACATTAATTGCACTGCTAGAGCAATCAGCCAGAAACAGGTACAAAGGCAGTCAACTGAAAGACTGAGCTGTGATGTGCATGACCTTGATTTTTTCCTTGAACCCTCCGCGGGTTCATGTACCTCAAGTGGCAGTGCACCTGAAATTTGACCTTCAGCCTTCTATGCCTCATTGCACAAAGTTTCTATGACATTTAAACTTTAGCCCAGTCCACATGTACCTCATCACTGCATCTGACCTTCAGCCTTCTCCAGATGCCTCAGTGCGTCTGAACTTTAACCTTTGGCCTTCTGCCTTCTCCAGATGCACCTAACTTTATCATGACCTTTCACCTTCACCCCTTGGCAGTACCAGGTCTCTATGGCCATTGCCCTTGGCCCCTCTACATGTACATGTGCCTCATTACACCAAGTTCCTATGACCTCTAAACTTAAGCCCTCTTCATGCACTGTGCACTATGACCTTTCACCTTCAGCCTTTACTAGTTTAATGAAGTGCTTAATGTTCGGATTGCAAATTGATCAACCCAGAAAGTCATGCAGTAAGTTATCAAAGATATCATGTTCAGTTCAGTTTAAAAACATGTGCAAAACTTTTGAATTTGATATGGTCGCCAGCCAAAAATCCAGTCTTCTCATGCCAAAGGACATTTACATTTATAAAGATGTCAGATTTCAACTGTTTTAAAGAGATTGACCACTTTCTTCAGTCTTGACATATCAGTATCTTTTTTAACAAACTTAATGATGTTTTTTTTTTGCAGTCGTTATGATATTAACAGCTTTGATGTAGAACATGATGCATTTGTGATACCTTGTCATGAGTTTGAACATTTTTAACCTGACTTTATTGAAAAGCATAGATGATATATTGTATTATGATAATCGACCAGGGTAGTACAATGTTTAACAACCATTTATCAATATGTAGCAATTTTTTTGGTGATATCATGAAGATTGCATTGAAGTATTGTATTAGATACTTTGCCAGTATGTGTGTAAGATACAGGAAATATTGATGCATTGGATGATTATAATCATCATGGTTTGAATAAAAGGAGGAAAACTGATGACTTATAGCCTCATGTGGTAAGTAGGGGTGGGTACCGGTACAAACAATTCAGGTCCAGTCCAGGTCCAGGTCCAGAGGCTCAGGTCCAGGTCCGGACCTGTATCTGTACCTGATTATAGTAGTGTCGCAGTACATCATATTTTGGAGAGCGAGACACACGCAAAAGTCTCCAAACGTCATGTCTGGAAAGATATAATTGTTTGCACTTTGTCTCAAAATTATGATTATACTCTTCTCGCCGTCTGTTTACTAATCCTTTAAGTGTTTCTAGGTATGATTCACAGCTAACGTCTTCGAAAACGAAGTTAAATCTGCTGTTTTGTATTTTCTTAGACCAGTTATGTGGCCGCTTGGTACTATGAATTTTCTAATCGGTCCATAGGCCGGTCCACTGATTTTATACGGACCGGTTTTTTTGGACCGGTCCATTAAGAAATACCGGTTTTGTACCGGTACACGGTACCGGTATCCACCCCTAGTGGTAAGTGATCCTGCCTCTGGACCAAGAAATTGTGAGTTTGAACTCGGTAGTGTGTCGCCCACCTGACATGCACGCTACTGGATAGGGTTGCAGTCCTTCGGACGGGAGTAAGCTGTTGTCCGCTGTTCATTGTACTTGTCAAAAAGAGCTAGGAAAATATCCCTGGTACAATGAACCTGTAAATACTGTTAGTAGTGCCTGTCTTCTCTATCACGACCAGTGGAATATTAGCTCATCTGTTCATCCAGTTTATTTGAGCTAAACTGGCGCTTGTTTATTTTAGCGCTGTTTTCCGGTTGCTCGTGCAGTGCTGTAATATAGTCAGATCAGTATGCCAACCTGTATCAAAATGCCACCTAGCAGGTTGATGCGGAATAACAGGACTTAGCTACATGGTCATTGTCATGGTTACAAGAAAGGTAAACAAGAGAAGAAAACAAAGCATATTAAAGAAGTTTATGATGAGGCTTTATTAATTTATTCCATAAAATATTTCCCTTAAAATCCAAAAATATCAAGTCATGATTGTTGCATGGTTTCCAAATTTAAAAATACAATGCACCAAATACACCTTGATACCAAATACTACCTAGTTACAAATTACACAGATCCACAGTTTCTATGGAAACTGCCTCATCTCATGGTTGTACAGGATTGTTGTGAAGATCTTTACACTAGAAATGATGACAATAGAGAAACTATAGTTGACAGGTAGACCATGATTATTGCACAGGTTACAGGACTGTTTCCCCGTGAGTCAGCTGATGAGTAATCTGCCCTCAGCTGGGCAGGTTTTGCTGTTCATGATGTCTGTTTAGTTCCTGGGAAGACCTGAAAGCATCAAACCCGGGCTTTAACTCATAAGAATTACCAAATTATTACATTAAAAGAGAGTTTGAGAGAAGCAATTTACAATTACATGTCAACTTTCAAATGAGGTAAGCATGAAGAAAAACGTATGCCCATATTCAAAGTCTCATTTTGAATTCTGTAACATACATGCCTATGTAGCTATATACTGTAAATGCATTTAAGTTTGCAGTGTTTTAATTTCACAGTAGGGAGAAAATGGAGTGTTTGCGGTGGTTTTTAGTTTGCGGTTGAAACAAGGTGGTAGCAGGGTAGAAGACAGAATAAGCCTTTTGCGGTGATTTTAAGTTTGCGGTGGTTACCAAGAAAACCGTGAACACTAAACCAGGGCGAACTGTAAACACCTTGAGACATTCAGCTTCACTTCTTCTCCTTCAAGGGTTCCACCTCCAGCTGCTTAGCCAAGTCTTGCTGCAGGGAAAGGAAGAAAATACTTCTTCAAAACCAAACTTCATTGCCAGAGCTTTTTTTTAGCCTAAGGCTATTGGCAGGATGATCCTGTCAGCAGTAGAAAAATTTGCTGCTGACAGGATGATCCTGTCAGCAGTGCAATTATTTATACTGCTGACAGGATCATCCTGTCAGTAGCCACTTCCTTTTTTTTATAGAGTATAAACTTACAGGAAGAGATTTTTACCAGAGAAAAGCTTATCACCCAATCTTCATGAGCATGTTTTTAGATTCTGCTTCAGGTAAAAGGTACATATATTTCTTCAAGATAAACCCCCACTATAACTCACCAGATGAGTAATCTGGTTGACATGATATGGAATCCCTCCCTGTGCGTCACACATGGCCATGTGTTTCCTCTCTGGGTCCCCTGCAACCAGCACTTCTGTCTCTCCTTCAGCCTGGAACACATGACAGCTGACAATCAATCAATCAATCAATCAAACACCTCTGTCTCTCCTTCAGCCTGGAACACATGACAGCTGCCGATCAATCAATCAATCAAACACCTCTGTCTCTCCTTCAGCCTGGAACACATGACAGCTGCCGATCAATCAATCAATCAAACATAAGTCTCCCCCAATAACTCTCCCTCTACCCCCAAAACGTCCCCCAGACTCACCGGCTCCAGGTTCCTACAACAGTCCATCATGTCCTGCATGCGATCCTGGTACTACAGCAGGATAACCATCCCCCTATAACTCCCCCTGTATCACCGCCATCCCCAGTAACGTCTCCCAATCTTACCGGTTCTAAGTTCCTACAACAGTCCATCATGTCCTGCATGCGATCCTGGTACTACAGCAGGATAACCATCCCCCTATAACTCCCCCTGTATCACCGCCATCCCCTGTAACGTCCCCCAATCTTACCGGTTCTAAGTTCCTACAACAGTCCATCATGTCCTGCATGCGGTCCTGGAACCCTGGAGCAAAGGCCTCTGGGTCGATGGCTACAAAACACTGGCCCTGGAGGTAAGTAAAGGACACAACTTTCAATGAATAAGTACATTTCAGCACCAGAAGCAGGGCTAGCTATGTGTTTATTACCATCAAAATTAATACAGAAAAATAACCAGGTTGGCTTGCCAGTTTGAGCCAGAGATTTTCAGCAACCTTCCCAATTACAAGCACATGGATTTCAGCACCAGGGACAGGACTAGATAACAGCTACGACTCAGTCCCATGACCGTTTCAGATGCAGTAGACCACAACTCACCAAGTTAGCGACCCTGTCGTTAGTTTTCCACCTGCGTACGTTCGGTCCGTATGCTCCACCGCTCAGGATCCCACAGAACAGCTCGACCATCATGGCCAGCCCGTACCCCTTGTACCCTCCTGCGGGAAGGTCAAACATACTCAAGGTCAAACTCAGAACAGCTCGACCATCATGGCCAGCCCGTACCCCTTGTACCCTCCTGTGGGAAGGTCAAACATACTCAAGGTCAAACTCAGAACAGCTCCACCATCATGGCCAGCCCGTACCCCTTGTACCCTCCTGTGGGAAGGTCAAACATACTCAAGGTCAAACTCAGAACAGCTCGACCATCATGGCCAGCCCGTACCCCTTGTACCCTCCTGCAGTAAGAAAGAAAATTCATTCTCTGTATCTATACAGCCAGTATAACCCCCTTTGGAATATCACAACAGCTTCATAACAGTATGTTTCACATCTGATGATCACAGAAACACTTTGGCAAGACAAAAAGACAAACAGTCGCAAACCCCAATGTTACTGCAGAGCCAAGCAAGAACACATGCAACTGTATAACCTATAATCCTCCCAGTGACATTTGCACTTTTAATAAATTCAAGACCTCTGACCTTTAGCCTTTCGTACAAACCTGTGACCTCTGACCCTCCTAGTGGCATCAGCCCTCCACCCTGTAACACAGGCTTTGGTTCAGTGGATTCCTGCAGGAAAGAACAGAAACAAGGTTTAGAATGGACTCTTTGCACAAAATGGTCATCACTCTGTGTTAGCTTCATTATGTGAAATCAAGAAGAAAGTAGTTTATATCTCCAGGAAAATAAAACTATATCTTCCTCCCCCTTCAAATGTTACAATAGAACATCCCTAAGTGTTAAGTGTATGTAGAAGGTGGTGAATTACCCTGCCGACAGAGTCCACTCCCCAGCTGGTGGGGATGGGCAGCCCTTTCCTGTCATGTAGCTCAACCTGGGGGAAGACAGAAATATGTGACCCTTGAGAGAAATATCTACTTTAATGCAATGCAGATTCTATTCCATTTTCTTGTCTCATTTCTGCAACTGATAGAGTTTTTTCCTCTGACCCCCAAAACTACAAACTAAAGTCAAGTTTTCCTCAAGTGCACTTTATGAACTGGTAAAATATGATTGACAGCTGTCAGTCATGTATAACCCACCTTCCCAAGGGCACACGTGGAGGTCGCCATGTCCAACACAAAACTGTCGCTCTCCTTCCCGGGGGCGGCCACGGAGATGGGGTTGGTACCCAGAACAGGCTAGAAAAATAGTCACATACATGTAACCACCATGAATGAATGAGTATCATCTATGTCTAGAGCCCCTTTATCCCTAAATTTGAAGAGATTTTAAGATAATCTACTACATGTTGTAAAATCATCAGTTCAACGTAGTTTTCATGAAATGTTTTAACATCCTATATTTTCTACTGTTTGAGCTACTGGTCAGGTAGTTCATATATATTAAACTTCATGTTGTGCTTTCAAATGCTTCTCTTCCATCCCCCTCTTGGGTGTTCATTGGGAAATTAACTAGGAACACCAACAACAGTTGGTAAAACTGTCGCACCTTCCTGGCTCTTGTCGGCACCACCAGTGGGGATGTGTTGGTGAAGCACATGCCCTGAGAAAAAAATAGGCTCACATCACACACTTTTACATATGGGCCATTTCATTGCACTTTGAGAATAATGTATTATCAACTACAAGCAGTCATTGTCCCAAAATCACTGAATCAGCATAACTGATACCTTACAGCTTATCTAGAGATATACTAGTACATTACATCATATTCAACAATAGATATAGATATTAGAATATTTTGGGCCCTACCACCAAGCCTTGGTCACAAGCCTTCAGACTGTAGTACCCCGCAATGCTGTAATGGTTCGACCCTGCAACATGAACATTTTAGCAAATAAAAAGTTAAAATGTCAGACCTACAATGTCTTGATATGATATATTTCCTTAAGGGTTCTGATATTCCTTGTTTGGCCTAAAATATAACAGCTCTGGATCCTATAAGACACAAATGGCATCAAATAGTTGAGTGGCTAGGCTAGCATCACCGATTCGTTTTACTCGTCTGGCATTCCTGACACATTGTGTCTGAAGGCACTTTACACAACTCACTCCACCCAGGTGTAAAATGGGTACCTGACTTTGGTTGTGGAGGGAAAAGGCAGTGGAAGGAGAGGGATGGGATCAGCCTTTCAATACAGTGCTAAAGACACAGTGGATAACAACCCACTGCCCCTGCAGCCTCTGAAGACTTTGGGACTACCTTTACCTTTTAGAATAAGAAGCTGAGAGTGACTGAAGAAGATTCAGTTACATGTATTCCTGGATAAAAAATTGTTCACCCTATTTGGCCAATTTTTACAAAATGTTCAAAGGCTCAACTCACCACAAGCAACGACCCATCCTATCCCAGCATCCTTTGCCTTCCTCATGGCGAGCTCCATGCAGAAATTCGACACCACCGGCCCGAGGAGGTTGTTCCCGTTCACGAACGCCGTCCCCGCCCTCTCGTTCACGACGGTCGGTTCTCCGTCCTTCACCGTCATACCGGACCGGATGTCCTGCACATACATGTCTGAAGGGAAGGAAGTAGGTTGGTTCACGGTTTGAACTGCACATGGGCTGCACATGCACTGTGCTATTTGCGATTTTGAGTTGTTATTGTTTTGAATCATTTGAGTTGTTTGATTTATTACTCCTATGTTTGATCATTCCTGTTTTATGTTATATGATTGTGTAATTGATCACTAGTGAAGTTTATGTTAAGTTATTCCTTTTGTATCCTGATTTGTTATGATTTGTCATGTAACATAGGACTCCCTTGGAAATCAGTTACTTGTTAACTGAAGGGACTACCCTAAAGATTGATAAATAAATAAATAAATAAATAAATGTATTGTTATGTAATATGTCAAAGTGAAGTCACAGTTGACTTAGATATCATGGTGATGGGAAATATTCATCCATCTAACAAACATGTAAGATAATTATAAACAAGGAAATCAGAGATGGCAGACTTCGTCCCTTTACCATATAGCTTATTGAACTACTACAATACTTCCAGTGACGCACAAAGCAAGATACAGAACAGTGAGATCACCGACGGCTATCTACGCTAGGACTCTCGTCTGAACCTTGCAATGCCGGGGAAGGACCGCTAACCACTACACCACCGGTTTGATAATGTAATATGTTGGTTATAATTACGATTCCAGGAAGATTTATAATGATAATAGTAAAGTATGTATGATCCACTATTATAAATGGCGAGCTTTCCAACAAACAAATAAACAAACCACCACACAAGGGGGCGTGGCCGCATCCCAAACTGACATAAACTCCAAGATCTTCGTTTTCTGAAATAAACCAAGGAGGTTTAATCAAGCTCCTTGAATAAACTATGGGATTTCCTGCCCCAAAATTACAGCAGAGCCGAGAGTTTGTGGCACGTACCAAGCCTGTTGAGCCCGTGGCTGAAGTGCCCCCTGTAGTCGGCGGTCATCAGGGCCTGCGCCAGGGCCGTGGCGTGAGCTACCGGCGTCCCCACCGCCCCCATGCACCGCTCCACGAACGACACAACCTCCTGCTTCGGTACTATGTGTGCCGCGACACTTGCTGCAGCCATGGCGAGACTTTAAGACGTGGATCTGGGCACTTAAAGAACTTTAGGGTAAGAAGATAATGAGAAACTCTTTTCTTCAGAAGTGCTCAAAGTTCAAAAGTTCAATGAACTCTCGCCCCATAACCTTTGACCTAAATATGACTATTTGATTCGGGGGTGAATATTTTTTTCATGTAGTAATCGCACTAGAAAGTCCAAAATTATTTGTTACAAAAGTACACATCGTTCTTTGACTACATCTATGTGTATCATAAAATGCTAAATAAAATCCTTAAATATGCTATGAAAGTAAAATCTTAATATTTTATTTCAGAAAGTATCCCTTATTTATAATAGAATGGTCCACATTCAGTGTGTCTGATGTTGACAACAATGGCGGCCGCAGGAGGCGGTAGAGGCGTCACTGCCGACGAAACGCTACATTTCCACGCCGACTGGCACTCCAAAAACATCCTAAGGCAGTTCAACAAGCTTCGGGGACAGCGGGAATTCTGCGACGTCGAATTCAGGTACCAGACAGCTTCTGTTCTTTTGTAAAAGGGACCGACGTCGGGGTAAAAATATCCGTTCGTTCCTTCGATCGTTCAGACCCTTAGTTGAAGTGCCTACTAGTAGATTCACATATAGGTCAGCAAGCAGTGCTGGGTATATTTCTACAGAGTTGCTAGCCCGTGCTCGAGACATCTCCTCATACACGGACCCCCATTTTACGTCCCTTCCAAAAGACGGGTGAAGCTCCAACCGAGATGTCATGACCCCTGGATTGAACAGTCAAACGAAACTCGATCAAAAGTTATGTAGGTTGGCCGCTATCGGTCCATACATAGTTTTCACCACTTTTTGAAGAGTGCCTTCTCTTTTTTTTTCTCAGCGTAGGGACCTCGCTGTTCCCTGTGCACCGCGCCGTGGTCGCGGCCTGTTCCCCGTACTTCGCGGCGATGCTGGGCGGGGGGATGAGCGAGGCGCACCGAGGACAGGTGGAGCTTCACGCCGTGGAGCCGGACGTCTTCAACATGCTGCTGGACTTCATGTACACAGGTAAACAACACATTTGTTTGGTGTGTAGGTTGGTGGGTGGGTGTGTCTGTCGATCACTTGTTTGGGTGGTAGCTGACTGGAAGGCTGTTTATTTTCAAATCTACTTGATTTTTGGTTATTTAATTGATGAATTGGTTATCTGGTTATCTGGTTGTTTGGTTGATTGGTTGGTTGGTTGGTTGGTTGGTTGGTTAGTTAATTGGTCAGTCAAATCCAAACATTTATGGTTGACTGGTTGGTTGGTTGGTTGGTTGGTTGGTTGGTTGGTTGGCTAGTTATTTTATACTGGTTAGCTGGTTGAGTGGTTGCATGCCTAGCCAATTAACGTTACGTTTACAAAGGGAATGACTAATTGTGTTTCATGTACCTGTAAATGTTAACGGTTTAGTGTATGATGTTATCATCCCCCAGGTTCCATTGACATGACTGTCGGCAATGTTCAGGACCTCCTGGCAGCAGCCGACATGTTTCAGCTGCCCGACGTCATCAGTGCCTGCACCAGTTTTCTCCGCTCTCAGGTAAACACAGGTTTGTTTGAGACTGAGTGTCTCAGACCCTCTACTGACATTAGAACTTGTCACAGTAGAACCAGACTTCATTGCTGTTTCTTTCTTGGTTTTCTTCATTCTGATGACTACTTTATGAATCAGGTTGATAAGTCACTAGATAACTAAGTTTTTTTGCACACAACCAGTACATGATCACCTACCACCATTTTGTTGACCTTGATCTGTCACTTTCCTCAGGGCGATAATGACTGGTTCTACTTCACACTGCAGCTAGGTGTTGCTATGATGCTGTGAAGAATGTGGTCCAAACATGACTGAGTAACACCAGTCAGTATTGCCCTGGTGAAACAAATATATGAAATGAAATGATGGTCAACGAAACATCGGCAGGTGATAGGATACTGGTTGAGTTATCCAGGTAAACAACTGTTTGTTTGTTTGTCTGCTCCCAGCTCCATCCGTCCAATGCCATCGGGATCTACATGTACGCGGAGACACACGCCTGTCAGGACCTCTGCTCCGCCAGCCTCGCCTACATCCAGTCCCACTTCACCCAGGTCACACGGGAGGAGGAGTTCTTCAACGTCTCCAAGGAACTCCTGTCCGAACTTCTGTCCAGCGAGGATCTGCATGTGGAAAACGAGTATCAGGTCTTCACCAGTGCCATGTCATGGATAATGTACGACGTCACGAAACGGCGACGGTTCGTTTACGAGATTCTGTCTCCCGTAAGGTTCCCTCTCATTTCTCCCCAGTGTCTCTCTAAGTATCTGAAGCATGTCTTGACAGATTTGAGTCTCCAGATTGTCCTGCAGAAGTTGTTTGAAGACTACAACATCATCTGTAAACCCGGCAGGCCTATGTCAAGGCCATTGAAAAACTTTGGATTCACCAAACCGCGTCGGAACGCTCGCAAGTTTCTGTACGTGGCGGGAGGGTACACGAGACTTCCTGGTGAACGGTGGAGCGACAGTCACACCATCAACATGGCGGAGTGTTACGACTCGTTCAGCCAACGGTGGAGCTTCCTCCCTCCGCTAAACTACTGCCGCAGCGGGCACGGGATTGCCGTGCTGCACGGGAAAGTCTACGCGGTCGGCGGGGAAAGTGACTCGCTAATCTACGACAACGTGGAGTGTTTTGATCCGGCGGTGAACCGTTGGACAATCCTCCCGTCCGTGATGACCGTGCCGAGATGTGGACTTGGCGTCTGTGTTCTGCAGGACACGATCTACGCGATCGGCGGCTGGGTCGGGTCGGAGATTGGGAACACGATCGAAAGATACGACCCCGAGGTCAAGAAGTGGGAGGTCGTTGGGAGAGTGGAGACTCTGAGGTTCTGCATGGGGGTTACGGAGATGGATGGTAAGATTTCAGATGCACCAGAAATACCTGGTTGGGGTTTTCTGTCAAAAAAGGCAACAAGTACAAGAAGGTTGAGCAACAATAAGGGCAACAGAAACCATGTAGAATTTACAAACTTTAACCCCACACATAGTTTACATCAAGCTTTTCACACCCTCCTGATTTTTTTGAGTCTGATATCATTCTACCTTAAGTAGTTAAGTCTCTTTCTCATCATATTTTAACAACCTTCTATGGATCCAGTGGTCCATTCAAACACACGACATAATCTTTATTTTCTGTTCAGCATGTTAAATGTGTTGCCTGCAGTTTTGTCACCAGCCAACATCTACCATTCCTCTCCAGGGTTCCTGTACGTGGTGGGAGGCATGAGTGACCTGGGGTCAGAGCTCAGGAGTGCTGAGTTCTACGACCCCGTGACGCAGGACTGGACACGACTGCCCGACATGAAGGAGCGGCGAGCGTACGTGGGGGTGGGGACGCTGGGGGGGTGTCTGTATGCCGTGGGGGGGTGGAATGATCAGAAAGAAGCTCTCAGGACTGTGGAGAAGTACTCCCCTGTGGAGGTATGTGTTTGTTTGTTTATTTGTCAGGGAGTACCCTTGGGGAAAGTCTGGGGGTGTATGTGTCTGTATGGCTCACTGATGTCCAGTGAGTTTATTGAATATTTTGGATGATCGTAAAACAAAATACTTCATATCCTATCATCTATGATGAGAGGATAGGGTCAGGAAGGGCCTCCTAGCTATACAAGCTTCTCAAGAGTTTTCTTTTGAAGGAGGCAGTGGTTCGGGCACTTATGCCGACACAACACACTTGCCAAGACCATTCTGCAAGGTGCAGTAGCAGGAGGGAGGAAACGAGGAAGGCCAAAGAAGACCTGGTTGGACAACATTAAGACATGGACTGGCCTGAGCACTGCACAGCTGATCAGAGAGGCCGAGGACAGAACAGGGTGGGCACAGATCACTGCGGCTGGCTGTCATGACGCCCCTACGACCACTGAGGTCATGGGTCATGAGTGAGTGGTGATGGCACTGTCAGTGTTAACCGGTCATGATGGGGTTCTAAATTTGCTTTGCATGCAGAATTGCATGCATGCATTATACGTACACATTAAGTAGTAAGTAGGTCCAGTTTATAGTAACTTCATATATAGCTGTGATTATTCCCCATCCCCAGGATAAATGGCGGGAGGTTGCCCCCCTGTCCACAGCGCGAGCAGGAGCCTCCGTAGCTGCCATCAACAACATGCTGTATGTACTGGGGGGACGATCTTCTACCAGAGGTGGGAAACATTTGTTTGTTTTTTAGCAGCCCATGGAAAGAGCTCATAGCATTACCATAATTTTTAAATTTTCCTTGTAAAACAAATGTTGAACCGATCCTTTGTCTTTCCTCAGAAATACATTCAAAACTGCCCAAGAAGACCACTTAGGGGACTGATAAGATATTGTCATTTGGGCAAGCGGTCAATATACATAGGATTCTTCATGTCAATAGGACCATCAAAAAGTGGTCATCACATTAGCCAATTGGCCCTTATATAGAGGTGGTCACTCGCACATGTTTGACTGTATATCAATGGCCAGGTGGCCCTTATGTAGAGGTGGTCACTTGTACAGGTTTGACTGTATATGAATGGTCAGGTGGTCCTTATGTAGAGGTGATCACTAGTACAGGTTTGACCGTATATCAGTGGCCAGGTGGTCTTCATGTGAAGGTGGTCACTAGTGCAGGTTTGGCTGTATATCAATGGCCAGGTGGTCTTCATGTAAAGGTGGTCACTAGTGCAGGTTTGACTGTAAGTTCATTTGAGTTTGGTGATGGTGGTCTCTAACAGTTGCCTCGGCATTTACTCCTGACTGTCCCCTCCCCCCAGGCTATGCTGCTCCCGTCACTCTGAACACCGTCGAGTGCTACGACCCGGACACAGACACCTGGCTGCAGCTGGGCACCATGGCAACCAGCAGGTGTGAGGCAGCTGCAGCTGTCACCTGAGCACACCTGGTTGCCATGGAAACCAGCAGGCGTGAGACAAACACCTGCACTAATCTCCTCTTCATCCCTATGTAATATGTGCAATGTGAAGACTGTGAAGACTGACATTTTGCAAATAATGGGCACATTTATCAAATGTAAACAATACTCCTGTTTTTTTTATGACAAATGTTTAACCCTTAACAGAACAAAGTTCGCTACTTTTCAGGAGCTTTCGAGACTTTCTCAGCCTCTTCTTCAACCCGGTGATCTTGTCTTGGAGTTCTCCTGTCACATGACTGTTGATGATGACTATCACATTACAAGAGAAAGCTATAAACAGGCTTGAGATAGATGCAATCTGTCCCTTCTTAATTAAGGTGCTATGTTATCTACTATTTCAGGTGCTACATACACCGATAGTCTATTGTCTAGTCTATAGGCTACTTTAGCAAAGAACAGTGTATGAGATACTCAGGATATGAAATATTCTGGTTTATTGAGAATCTTATGATTGTACATAGGAGCAACATGGTAATATTCTTGATCCATCCCTATTCTATATGTGCAATATAAAGACCATAAACCATGGAGGTCTGATAATTATGGAGACATTTCATCATTTTGAGTGTAGATGTGTAAACATCTGTTTTTCCCTGTTGTGCAAGGATTAGACGTCTTAGCACTTTGGATGTACTAGTAGAGACCTCAAGATGCTTTTGTCCAGTGGGTTTTCATTATAAATGCTGAGATGGTGAATTTCTTCCTTAATGTCTCACTGATACAGTAACAAAGAACAAGAACAGTGTATGAGATACTCATATTCTGGTTTATTGAGAATTTTCTGATTGTACAAGGCCCAGCTTCCCATGACCACTTCCACATGCCATTCAGGCTGTCTGCTGAGAGTGCAATAAACTATTTTTGTAATATACAAGTGGTCTGCTTGACTGTTATTGTTATGTAACACCTGAAAGAAAGTCTATAATAGACAGGAATAAAATCCTTGGAATTCATTAACCCTAACATATAGCTGTCTACAGCACATATTGTTACTGCTCTATCTTTCAAGAATGATTTGAATCTTAAGAATCATTTGAATCTGTAGAATATGGTCACGTAAAATATAGATTCATGATTATACAATGATGTCTACTGTAAGATAACAGTAAATATGTTGCACCAATTTAGATAAACATTCTACAAATATAAGTTAATAAAAAAGGATGCAGCTATATAATATGAATTAGTAACTGTTACATGTATACCAGTGCATTTACCTAATACAATACACAAATAGCTTGCATCTCCACAAAAAAATCATAACAATACAATGTCATCATGACCAAAAATGTCAAAAGAATAATACTAGGAGGAATACTAATACGTAAACTTAAATATGGTATGATTGTCTACAGTGATTATATGACACTAGAATATAAATAAGTTATTGTTAAACAGTCATATAAATATGTCGACAGCTTTCCAACTAAAAGTGCTTGAAAAAAGTACCTTAGATTTTGCACTAGTGTTTTTCAACTATAGTTGATAAATAACTTGCATTTGAAAAATAATTCTAATGCCAACATTTCACCCAAGGAAAATTAAATAACTTGCATATACACATACAAAAACAATAATTAAATTTGAGCTGAAGAAAAAGTATTGCCACTTATTTAGCAATTAACTTCTGTTAACCCTAATATACAGTTTAATCAACACTCTTCGGTTTCAAAGCACGTCAGACTCTGTAATTGCACCAGGTACATAACCCTGTATACGTGTAGTACCATAGTTTGGTGTGACATACTATTTTCTAGACTAATAAGTTTTACCACAAGTCACACAGGTCCTTGAAAGTGATGCAAAAAGTTCACTCTATCCAGGTTCTAGTATGGCTTCCATCCTCTACAGACAAAAGACACATGCACAGTGATCCTTCAGACATGTCTTAAACCCTGGCTGGTCTTACAACAGGTGTGCAGAGGGCTGAGATAACAGGTGTGATGACAGACGTGTTGACAGGTATGAGGTCAGGTGAGTGAGGTTCAGGCCGGACTGTACACCTGCTTCAGGGCCAGGACCAGTCTTACCACAGGTGTGCAGAGGGCTGTGATGACAGGTGTGATGACAGGTGTGTTGACAGCTGTGTTGACAGGTGTGTTGACAGGTGAGCGAGGTTCAGGCTGGACTGTACACTTGCTTCAGTGCCAGGACCAGTCTCACCACAGGTGTGCAGAGGGCTGTGATGACAGGTAAGCTGTAGTACTGCAGGTAGTAGTTCACATCCCTCACCTGAGCATAGCAAAAAGCATGACTTAAAATAACCATCAGTTTTCTAAAGATGTAAAATACTTTTGCCCAAAGAGCTTCTTTGAAATAAGAACGTTAATAAGAAACTGGGGAAAAAATTCCACAATCTGTTCACTAAAAGAAAAAAATGTCAACATTTTCACTGTCATATTCAAAGACACTGTGGTTCCTTAAAGACATCACCCTCACCTGTAAGATGCCTAAGATGCTGAGTACCCCAGGTGAGGTGGGCGGGGTGCAGCGGTACTGCCAGTACCTTAAGACACTGTGGTACCTGCTCAAGTCATGGTCAAGGAGGACCAGGTCACCCTACAGATGCGGAAGAAAGAAATTTTCTATTTACTACCTTCTGGTACATTTTCACTTTAAGACGGAGTATAGCAGACTGTAATCCCAATATGAAACGGGACAGACTGAAAAAAACACAAACTGACAACCATATATATATAACACAAACTGACAACCATATATATATATATATATATATATATATATATATATATATATATATATATATATATATATATATATATATATATATATATATATATATATATATATATATATATATATATATATATATATATATATATATATGTATATATGTATATATGTATATATGTATATATGTATATATGTATATATGTATATATGTATATATATATATATATATATATATATATATATATATATATATATATATATATATATACATACATACATACATACATACATACATACATATATATATATATATATATATATATACATACATACATATATATATATATATATATATATATATATACCATGAAAGGGTTGTTCTACACACACACACACACACACACACACACACATATGATCATGTACACAAACACACACGCACATAGACACACACACATACGCACATATAAACATATTGTACAACAGTACAAATACATCATCAAAATGCTCTTGTCTTTACTTACTACAAGGAAGATTGGATCTGTAAAAAAATGAACTGACCAGTTCTTTGCTGAGTTGGTACACGGTTGTCTCAACAGCTGACTCCAGGTGTTGGGCTGTGGTCAGCAGTTTCAGGCCAAGCAACGTCCACACACCGGTCACTACTAGCAGGGACACCCTACATACAACATGGAAGTGGTCAATGTCTACACTCACCGGTCACTACTAGGAGCGACACACTAAAATGTAAGACCGAATTGAAATGACTGAAATGGTAAAACAAGTCTAGACAGGAATGGCAACAATAACAATAGCTGTGTCCAGAATCTGCATCTGAAGAAGCAGGTCGAGTCATGATCATTCCTTGATAGAATGGTGCTGTGTAGACTGTGTAGTCATAAATTTTTGATATGTCCAAGATATGTCTTGCTGTTCATACACGTATATATATACTGTGGCTTTATCTAACATTGAACAACTCAGGCCTACTCTTGGAAGTAACAGTACTAACTGTCTATCATCAAATATATGGACTTTCAGGAGACAGTGACACATAGAAAAGTTCGGAATTGGTTGAAATCTCTACCACAGCTTGATCCTCTTGGGTGTGAGCTTGCTCTTGGACAGCATGTTGTCCCCCAGGTAGTACAGCAGGGTGCAGATGGACAGCAGGTACAGCAGAAGGGACAGCTGGAACAGCACAGGGGCCCCGCCCACGGAGACATGGAAGTCCTTCTCTATGGCATCCTGTTGGAGGAGTGTACATTTATGTCTTGGGAAAAAATTGTTTAAAGATGAAAAGCAAGATAAAAAAGAGGAGGATGTTCATGTGTAAAAAACAGCATTACTGAACTGGAACCCAATGAAATGTTACGTAAGAATAGAGCAACAGAAGTTGATCTCACCATGAGGTTCCTGTAGTCTGTGTGCCACCTGAGGACAGACGTGTCAAACTGCTCCTGACCTCGGGTGACCTCCAGCTTGTGGTCGTCATGGAAACAACGTAGGTGACCGGTGAAGATGTGCAGTTTTCTGATCACATGACCTGTAGCAAAACAATGGTAGTGTGAATGTGTGTTCAGCTGGTCTATACGATTGGAGACATTTTTGTTACATGTACTCTTGCATCTTGTTTCTTGTGAGATTTTTTTTTGAACTTGATACTAGTATTGTTATGTGCAGTGGTATGACTGATTACTAGTTTGCATACTAGGCTTGTTTTACATCAGACAGGGTGTAGATTAGGCACAGACTGATAAGGGTTATAAAGACTGGTAGCTAGACTTAAGACTGTCCCTGATGGGGAATATGACTGGATGGACTGCATTTATATCTTGCATCATAAGTTATAAACCTCACAAGTCTTGCAAGGTTTATAACTCATAGGCTAGAAGGTTTCATGTAACTCAAGGTCATGATGTCAGCCTGTCCTTGACCTGAGTTGACCCCTCACCATGCAGGTAGCTGAAGAGTGCCTGCACCACCAGGACGAGCCCGACGCACCACGTTGTCAGGGCGACCGTTTCCCGGCGCGTCAGCCGCATGTTGTCCATCTGTGGCCAGAGGGACACGCCGCCGCCGACACACAGGCTCGCCGCGTTTGACTTGGCAGCGTGGTGCTTCTTCTCCAGCAGTCTCTGCTTTGTCTTCAGGGCTGGAGGGAGACAGATGGTGAAAAATAAGAAGCGGAAAGGAGGTTTCGCTGTGTTTTATAATAAGTTTGAAGTTGAAACAAAATTAGTGGTGATAGTTAGAAGCATATTTGCAGTGTCATGAAAACAGTGAAAATAAAACCCTTGCAAACATTTCAAGAATCATAGTACAGGATATAGAACTTAGAGGAAGCAGCAAGTAAAGAGCGCAAGGGATCAATGCTTCTAGGCTAAGGGGGCTTGATATTCAACTACTACTAGATCTTCCGAAGACTAACTACTCACAAGATGTTATTTGCTCTTGAGTTTTTGAGGTAACCAACACCTAGCGATATCTCTTAGTTTCTCCAGTGCCAAGACAATCTTGAGTTTCAGAAGAAATAGAACAAAAGGAAACACGGCAGTTCCTGTTCACCTGGGGTATCCCTGAGTCTCTGTAACACCGGGCTGACTTTATCCTGAGGGTCCAGCGCTCGCTGTCGTCTCTCCTCCAGCCTCCGCTTGATGTCCTCCAGGACCCGGGGGGTCATCCCCAGGGGGGTCGGGGGAGGAGGGGGGTTGGGGGTGCACAGGGGGTCAGCTGCAGGGGGCCCCCTGGGTGTCAGGGTAGGGCAGGCCTGGGGGGTGTAGGGGAGGTTGACTGGAGGGGGTCCCCTCGGGGTGAGTGGGGGTCGTCTCAGGGGTGTTGTTGCTGTCGTTGTTGTTGACCGGTTGCCATAGTTACTGTTGTTGCCATGGTTACCAGGTGCAGGTTTGAGGATGGGTTTTGGGCCCAGAATTGGTGGTTTGTAACCCTATATAGAGAAGAGAAACATGAACTTAAAACTTAACTTGCACCTTATCAATTTCTGTTACATTCTACCAATTCTAGGAAGTGTTCCCTACTAGTACAGTCTAGTTTGAAGAGCTCCGCATATATACACATAATCTCCAAGCAGATCGTTTGGGACAAAATCGTGACGGTTTATTTCTTCATTTAGAAATACATTTGTAAACCGTCTAATTTCTTAGTCTAAAGAAATAAACTCATGGATATCCAAGGGGGCTACATGCATTGGTAACCGTTACGGATCTTGCACTGGGCGCATGCACATGATGCAGTCAGAAACCGTCCCGCTGTGGATCCCATTGTCTTCTTGGAGATTAACATGGATTACCCCAGTAATGCCGACCCACAATATTGACAAAACTTTCAGTTTCTCAGTAACAAACAAGATTTCCCGCCAGACGGCAGCCTAGGGGCATTTCTAACGTAAAGAAATTATGATCTGATTTTGTCACCTTATTTGGCGCCTGGTTCTCGTCCCCTCCAACATGTCTGGTCCTCAAGGTCATCGACATCTCTGTCCGTAAGTCTGGGTCGAGACAAATCTTTCCTCAGAAAAGTCTTTTGGGATTTGCAGATCTCGAGTACGTGGGCGGAACCCGGAAGTTCTTATTTTGCTAACGTTCGTAACGCACTAACTCGCTCAAAACAACGGGACGTTGTCTGCTTACAGCCTTGAAAAGAGATCTAAAAGTCATCCCTAACTCATCCCTGTAACTTATACAACACTATTACACACAAAATATGAACATCTACAGCGCAAATGAAGTATTTCTGATCTAAACATAAAACCTGGCCGAATCCGGGTTCAAAAATGGCGGCTTACTTACGATTACCCACAATGCACCAGATGGGTTGACATAAAACCAGAAATCTCAAAGTCGACCCCAGAATGATCGTCTGGTAGTCACTCGGTTTTGTAACTTTGAACTGAAGTTCATGCGTCAAATGTCCTGGCGTTCAAATATTTGTTCAGAAAAGTCTTTAAAGAATGACAACGGTTTATAGGTTTGTGAGTTTCCCCATAAACTCATTTCATAGCTGTAGATGTGGCAGGTGTACTAAAATAAGGATATTCTATAGAAGATTACATATAAACACCTTAATAAAAACAAATCCTATGACATTAATCCTATTTCAAGCTAAACAATTATTTCTGCTGATTAAACTTGACAGTAGTACTTTTCCACTCATCCAATACAGTCTAGCAACTAGGCACAGTACAAAAGGGGACAGGTGGGAGAGAGGAAGAATGAGAAATAATTGTATACACCATGCAAAATTAGATTTCAAATATCCCAAATTTTATTTATAATTTACCAAAGATAAAGACATTCCATTTGCTACGCATGAACTATCCTGTATCTGCTATCCAAACATGTGATGAGCTATTGTACTAGCTGTTGCAGCTTCAATAAAAGTTTCAGATATCATAGAGCATGTTAATACAACATAGATAAGTACACAAATTCTTTTACTCTTTCCAATATTTCTATACAAACAATTGAAACTTAAGGAGCCTAAACTCCTCTTTACAAAGTCTAAGGTAAACTGCAGCCATTTATTGCAATATTTTTGGATACATGTATTTACACTTCATTCATTTCACAAGAAATGTAGATAGTTCTTCAAACAAAAGATACATGCATGTATATACATTTTATTCTTGTATAATGTACACAAAAACACCACCAACTCTAACTTTGGAAAGCCATTTTCCCAATTACAGAGCAACTAATTTGGAGATAGAAATCAAAAGAGTATATTTCTCCTATTCTACATCTATTCAAGGAGGTTGATAAAACCTCCTTGATCCATCATATCTTTATTTTCTGCAAGCTGAAGGATGCCTTGTTTTCTGTTATAACATTATGTGACTTGATGGTAGAGATTCCTCATTGCTAATGCCTTCATAAATACACAGTCACACCAGTTTATTTTCTTGACTTTAGGACATTTTTAAGTAAAAATCTTGCAAGTGGATGAGATGAAAACAAAAGACTGGAAGGAAAACTTGCATCTGGCAATATTCACTCCCTGAAACTGTGAAACTGTATACCAAGGTGCAAAATCCCCCACACACTCAGAAGGCAAGTAGTAGTGGACAACCTCAAGTCAACCTTACACACTCATGCCACATGTTCAGAAAGGATGCTGTATCCGCATGGTTTCCGTTTACAACTTTATTCAAGCCCACACCGACAAGTTTCGCCTTGTGTGTGGCTGTCTCATGATCAGAGCTTGACTGCATGAGCACAAGTACAATGTGTTGTCCATTACTACTTGCCTTCCCCTCAGACTCTGTTTTTAAGTTGACCTCCTTGTTCAGCATCATTCTCCCTAATCCAAGAATAAACCAATTAGACTGGTGTAGCACAAAGTGGAAGATGACTTGTTCAGACGAGCAGCACGAGAGCGACAACACCTCCGCCCAGGATTAGGAACGGCAGCCACGTCTTGAGGAAGGCGCAGACACTGGAAGGAGGAACAGAGACGTTAAAGGAATAATCAGATTGAAGGACTTGATGTTAGTCTTGGTAATCTTACTGGAGGGTTTTATGCATACCAAAATTTTCAGCTCTTAAGTTCATGAAGATGTACATTAGTACACTGATGCAATGAGGTGTCCATTTCAACATTTTACACATGATGTAATATTTGACTCTCTTCAATCTTAATAAGTGAAAATTTCCACCCAACTTGTGATACGCAGAAGACCTTCCAGTGAAAATATTAGAAAACCACTTATTAAAACAAGCGCCTAACGGGCATGCAAAATAAAAAACAAATCACACATCTACTTGGAGCTGAGTACCTGGATACCTGGGAATTTGGTGTGTTACGAGAAAGAGTAGTGGTTATATCAGCTATACAGATACATGTACCATTACCTGACATATTTGCCATAGATAAGCATGAGGAAGCACAGTTTGACCATGTTCCACGACGTGCTCCTGTCGTACTGCATGGTGTTGAGCGCCAGTGCAACGTGGGAGTGGCAGTTGTCACAGCACAGGTTGTGCTGAAGGGGTGGAAAATAAAGAAATTTGTGAAAACTATGGCTACAAACTTACAATATTTAGCTGTGCAGATAGCAAAATAATCATTCTCAGATGTTAAACTGGAAGTTGTCATAAAATAGGCTGCGCTGTAGGTGAGAAAAATTAACATACAAACACATGTACTAACCATGCGATGTTTGTATACTTCTGAAGAATCTCCCACTGCTGTGTCCCAACCCTTTGTTCCTCCCTTTGCTTTAGAAGGCTTCAGGGTCCAGTATCTGTGGGAGGGAAGACAGCATTAGACTCTCACATTTTTACACAGACCCAGCTAGCAGGGTTTATACAGGGTCAACATAGATTTGTAATGACATGTCTAAACTCACCACTAGTAGCAGCATCTACCTGCTATTTATTGGACTTTAATCATATAAAGTCATCCTGACTTGGCTCAGAGTAAGACCTGCGTAAAAACTTTATATACAACAATGTAAATTCAAACAGTCAACATTTTGATATGAAACAAATTATTTTGATAGTCAATATCTAACCAAACTTTGCCAACTTGTTGTAAGAGACTGTTGGAACTTACTTTGTAGGTCTTCCAAATGCCATGTGATCCTCCTGCATGGAAACACAATGAGAACAGGAAAGATTAAATGAAAGCTTCGACAGAATTAAAGATATTTGAATGCGGTGTAGAGATGACAAATAAAATACATGTACTATGGTACGTTTGTGAAGGTTAGACATCCAGGTAACAAATATATAAAGAGAATTCAAACTCTACAACTGGATACGAATTCGGAGATTTATTTCCGGACGTTTCGAGTGACATCCATCACTCTTCTTCAGCGTCACTAAAATGAACTAGCAGAACTAACCAGTCCTTATTTACAATAACTAGAAAAACCGGTTTTACATGGCAAATTCTCTTTATATGTACTATGGTACAAACTAAAAACTAAGGACAAAGCGTTACTTACCGACACGTAGTACGGCCCTGCGAAGTCCCTGATGACCCCGGATGACATGGCGATGCCCATGTGGCCGATAAAGGGGAGCATCCACCTGGGGTTCACAGGGAAGGAAATCAAACTTGTGAGAGGCTTTTCAAAAATCACGATTATCATGATACCAAAATGATACAGTACAAAAACTAGAGGATGCTCAACTCACACTCTAGTTTGCTTTGTTATCCTTTTACATCAAAATATCTGGGATTCAAAAGGCAGATATCGCCTGAATATTTGTTTTGTTAAAAAGGGGCCATATCCCAAATATATCTTTATATGTCTTACATTTTAAGTTACAACCTTGTTGTAATATGACATCATCATCATCATCATGGCAGAGTGTCATCCCTTTTGAGATGGAACCCCTCCCTTGACTGACACCATTTTTTTTTCTCTTGCTAGTCTTGGTTATGTTTGAATCATAAATCATATTTCCAAACCCTCCCTCCATGGAGATTTCCCCTGAAAACCGAAACCTCCAGCTCACTCCTGAAATTATGGTCCCTTGTTGTCAGATCAAGCTCACAACACCAGCCAAACTCACGTGAGTAGCGGGATGGGGGTCCAGACGATAGCGTACGGGTACCGGCAGCGCTTGTGGTCCACCTTCTCCCCCAGGATAGCGAGCTCCGGGTCGTCTGAGGCCATGTCTCCGCAGGGTTTGCAACTTTCCGGGTTCTGTGGTTCGACTTCGACTTCCACCGTCGCCATTTGCAATATTGACTAGTCCACATCAGGAAAGGAGAAGTATACTATTTTGAAATAGTGACTTAATTAACATTTTACACTTAGAAAACTAACAAAAAAACGATACAAACAAGTAAAAGAAATTATTCAAGTAGAAATGTGATATTTTTGGCACAAGTTTGAAGATTTTAGGATTTTGACAAATACCCTCTCAAAAAATAAATAAACTATTCCAAAAAAGGTCAAAGGTTGTATTTAATTTATGCAAAGGGACGCGCCATTTTTCAAAGCTTCTGTGGCTGTGGCTTCATATAAAATACTGTACTTTCCACCGCTAGAGGCAGAAAACCTGCACTATTTAACGTTAGTCTGCTTGCCTATGAACCATGGAAGCTACAGAAGGTCAAGTTCACCGCCTCAGACGGGTGGGAAAGGCGGCGAGCAGGCCGGATGTGCAGGACGTCTTTCGGTAAGTCTGAGGCGATTTTTAGCTCATGATGCTGTTGATGGCAATTTTGTACACTAATGGGTAAATAGTTTTTTAGACCTGGTTCTACCTTTGCGGGGAATACAGTTGTTTGTTTTGTTTTTTTTGCTTTATTTTTGCCGTCCCAGGATAAAAATCCTTTTTTGAGGTTGGCATTGATTAATGAGCTTTGAAAAAAAAAAGAATTAAAGCAGCTTGCTTTGATCAAGCACTGAAGGTTTTACAACACAAACACATAAAAATGCATTATTGCTTTGACCAAACAAGTTTTTTTACCTAACTAATTCGACCCTTTCAAATGGTTTTGATATGCCACTTTGACAAATGCAAGTTGAACTTTGTTTATATTAACATCTTAAACCTAGAAGGTTTTTAACCATCTTGCTGGAACCAATGCTGAATATGTATGATGTATTGTTATGTGGTATCAGTATCACTGGGCAGCAGTTCAAGACTATCAAGCATAATGTTTAACTGTTTTTCTCCAGACTCCCATCCACCCCCAAAGCCCTGCAGATCGGGAGGAACCCGACAGAGGCTGACGTGTTCATCGACTCCAAGGTCCACCCAGCGCTGATCTCACGCAGACATGCAGAGATCCGCGTAACATGGGACAGACAGGGAGACTCGGTGTACGATATAACAGACCGGAGTGTCAACGGAACATACGTTAACGATATCAGGGTAAGGATATCATGATCAACTTTTCTTTTATCTATAATCAGATGCAATGTTTTTTCTTTAGCAAGAATATCTCCTTATATATACTTTTTTCTTTTCTTTTTTCTTTACCATCTGTTTCATAATCGTTCAAACAGCCCATGAATACAAATCATGTTCATGATGTAGACATTCCATTATTTATGTTTATGGGGAAACAAAAACATTCAGATTTTCTCTTTGAACTAAAGTCCCTAAAAAAAGTAAGAGTACTATGTTTATATATTGAAGTCTGAATGAAAAAGTAACAGATAAACAGATGAAATTGATATAACTTCAGGAATATTTAGCATCCCAGGGTATATTTTCAATTACTACATGTAGTAATGGTGGGGAATAATGCACCATTTTCAAGTGCTCCATTAGAGAAGATGTTTTCTTCACATAGAATGCACTGTTCTGTACATATACACAAGGTACTAGCACCCCATTTTTGCCCCCCTCCCCCAGCTGAAGCCGCGAACCTATCACAGACTGCAGGAAGGCGACACCGTCACGTTCGGTCACCTGAAGGCCGGCACCGTCCAGCCTGGGCAGCGGGCTGTACAGGCAGGGTCAGAGTTCAAGTTCAGGGTCAGGAAACTCAAATAAGCATTGTATTTGTAGATAACATCTAGTTATCATGGGTGCCATCATATATAGTTTGCAAGGGCTCCCATACTCGCTCCTTCAAAAAAAAAGCAGGGACTATATGGGGGGCACGGAAAACTGAACAGAATGGTATCCAGGCTGACAATAAGATTTAGTGTGTATCACATGAAAAACTGTGTACTTTCGTGTTGAAAATAAGGTTGATTATGATTGTGTTCTGGTATCAAACACTCCAGGATGACATCAAACAACTTGTCAAATTTTGCTCTTTGAACTTCTTTTGATTGCCGTGAATACATGTATATTTTTCATTACTCCTTAGTTTGAGAGGTGCAGGACACCAGCGGATGATGTTGACAGCAGAACTGACTCCGAGACGCCCACGTTGTCTCAGCTGGAGAAGTCAGGAGACGTGGAGAGGGGAAACGGGAGACGACTCTTCCCCTCCGTACCAAGTCCTGACGTCCTGCAGGATATATCCAACTGGTAGGGAGGGAGTTGCTGTTATGGTTTGTTGTTGTTACCATTTTTTTGGTGGACGGATCTAAATGTACCAGGAGAGTAATGTATAAATGTACCAGCAAAAATAAGGGTCAATATTAACACAGACTTAATAATGATTGATGATTGTTTTTGTTCACTAAATCACTTGTACCATTCCAGGGTTCAGAAGTCGAAACATGTCCACACAGACCCAGCAGAGGGGGGAGGGCAGATGGAGACTGGAACAGCGACTAGCAGTTCCACAGGGCTGAGTCAGTTCAGTGTAGAAGGTAAGACTGAACACACTATGGCCACCGGTGTAGAAATGCATTTATGAGCCTGGAGAAGATAGTGACCAGCTAGTCCTGTCATCAAAGTAAATGTTCTTCAGGTTTCATATAGGTACTAGTATAGGTTTATTAACAGAACTATAGCTAGCAAGTATGTTTACCTGGATTGTTTTCTTTAATCTTATTGCAAGGTCTTGTACAGTACATTGCTTGTAATGTTCCTGATTTTTCATGTCCTGAGTCCATTAGAAATCAGCATGTCATGTGTTTGGACGAATGTGCTGTAAATCTTGAAATGTTCATGGTAGTTTTATTTTCATGCTGACGTGTTACCACAAAATCATGACATTGTGAACATGTTTTGTAATTCTAGTGTACTACAGAGTTGTTTCATCTGCGAACTTCAAACAACCAAATTAAAACACTTTCTCCTCCTCCTGCAAAATTAAATCCCTGCAAAGATTTGTGAATGTACAGTAACAAATTTTGCAATTTCAGATGAAGACAACGACAGTGACTCAGAGATCTTCAGCATCGCCGCGACGTTACAGATCCCCTCAGACAGCGACTCTGACTCTGACATTTTCTCCCCGACCAAAAAGCCACCAACCTCAGACGACAAGACTTTGGAGAAAGTCAGAAGTGATTCTGAATCTCCCAGAGCTGTTTCCATGGCAACAGCTGTTCCCATGGCAACAAATGTGGCACGTTTGTCCCAAAGTCCCGTTTTTAAGCCCAGAGAAGTGCCCGATAGCAAGGTCTTATCAACAGTCAGTAACACCAAGAGAAAAAGAAGACCCACTGCAGGTATGTATGGAAAAGGGCATTTTCATCAATTTTGCAAAAGTCATTTGTACACGGTATACACTAAACGGTATTGTGCAGTTAGATCACAAGCATGCTTGAAAGTTAAATGGTTTAGTAGCATCTAAATATAAATTTTATTCAAACCCTAGTCTGCAGCAAGGCAATCAGAGGGTATCAGTCATCCACCCTCCTCCCTACAGACTCTCAGCACCCTCTGGCAGAACATACTAAAAGTACAGAGCAAAAACACATGGACACAGACACACACACACACACACAAACACACACTCGCTCACACACAAACACACACACACACACACACACACACATACACACACTTGCTCACACACACAAACACACACACACAGATCGACAAGAACACAAAAACAACGCTTTCTTCTTGGGGTGAAGTAAAGATTAATGTAGTTCAAGGATAGGACCAGAATATTCAAAGCTACTTCCACTTGCAGGTAAGACAGCTGCACCTGTGAAGAGAGGGAGACCCGTGAAGCCCAAACGATCAGGTGCCCGCGAGGACTGGGGGCCGTGTGATTCGTTCGACTGCAGCAGGCCGGAGGGAGACATGCTCAGCTGGGTAAGGCAGACATGTACGGTCAAACTTGTCTAAGGCAGTGTTCTCGCCAGGCCTTTTCAGTATAGGGGGCCCCCAATGCTGTGATCTGGCCCCTGATGCTGAGATCTGGACCCCGATGCTGTGTTTCAATGAGCATAGGGGTGTTTCTTTCTGGGAAGAACCTTCATAAAACCTTCATAAATCTTATAAAAAGTCTTATTTGGCTTTAGAATGAGGCTGTGACTGAGGAATAACTTAACTTCACAAAATTTATCCCTCAAAATGCAGTAAATAGTGTTTTATTTCGTTATGAATTTCAAAATTTTGTGCGGGAAGATGCCAGACTCCCAACTGTTATCATGGCTTTGGCACGCTGCAAGTGACTTGCGCCGCACAAAGTTGGCCTTCTGTACCTGACCCCTACCCTGTGAAAAAATCCTGGTGAGAACACTGTAAGGTTTACTTGTATAAAGGTTTACTACTACTACTAGTACTACTAAAAAGACTACTCTCCAAGCAGAGGTCGGTGTGGGAAGATTGCAACCTTTTTATCATATGCCTCGTTTTTTGACCGCTATCCCCCACTGACCTCTGCCCCCGATCGGAGCGTCAAAGGCTATTAACAGCTAATTGTTACCCTATCAAACTTCACTTACCAGTGGGGGATGGATCACGCCCTCACAAAGACCGATGTCGTACGGTCGAAAATTTGGGTACGTCCAATTTCTTGTGTTGGAAATTACAGTTAAAACTTGTTTAAGGTAACCATCTGTCACCTTCCTCAACTTTGTTACCAGATAATTACAGAAATAATAAACTCACCTAGGTAAAAACACTTGTCTGTGTACAAATAACTTTGTTGCCAGATAATTACAGAGATGATAACCTTCCTGTCCCCCTGCAGGTCCAGTGTGACCAGTGCGAGGCCTGGTACCATGTGGTCTGTGCCGGGTGTGACTACGACACGGTCAGACAGGAGACGGCTGCCTTCAACTGTGGCTGTTTGTGAATACACACCAGATATCTCATCGTTTGGTTAGAATATATAAGACTGGTTTATTGTTCAATGATCTCATTGGCAGCTATGAGGCTGAATTGCCGAGACACATTACATTTCAATTAAAACAACTACTTCATTTTCATCCGCAATAACTAAAAATACTTGTTGAAATACGACAATACACACAAGGTAAGCTTCATCTCGTAACACATATAGTCGTGGATTAAGTGTTCAGAATGCGAATCATGTGTGGTAACGCACTGTTCATATACTGGTCTGTTTGGTCATATTGAGGGTCAAGTATATAAGTAGTTTAAACATCATAGTACAATTCTAAACTTTCTTCCAACACAAAGGTACATACCACTGTTACCTTCTTCAGGACAGTGGTTCTTGAAAATTTGATCTGTGTTGGAAGAAAGTTTAGCATTGTACTATGATTACTACACAGATGAGCTTCCATGACAGTTTAAACACCATTTTGTTCATTCCCTGTAAAGTGTACATTACTCATGTTTCTCACTGTGATATACATCGCAATAATAATATCAAGTAATAATGTCCTGAATGTAACAATTTCTGACAACCCACCCACCCCCAGCAATCTACACAGATTTAGTTCTATGAACTCTTGTATATAGTAAAGTGATGTTAAGAGTAAGAATGTACAGATCTACTTTCAAAAAGCATTATGATAATTCTGTTTCCCTTTTCTAACAAACACATAGTAGTAGTGTAATTGAGTATCACTAGAATTATGTTCAGGGTTATAAAACTGCATTACGTTTTCTTGCCCTAGGAAACATGCATGTAGCCAATGTCTAGAAAAGTTGTTAAGACTAACAAATGCTGCTTAAGATTTAGTCCTAATGTCTTAAAGATAAGCATTGAGGCATATGCACCTATTACATCCGGGTAACTTGGTACAGTTATGAATGATTCCAGTGTTCTATAAGATAGATCCAGTCGGAGCCCTGAGGTCACCTGATGACCCCTGTCCTGATGGAGCTTACATGCTGCTCAAGGTCATGGTGACCTTGAACCTTTCATCAGTCAGGTCATGGAGGCTTTGCCCTTTGACCTAACATTTGTTATTAGTTAACATTTTCAGTTTCAGACACAGCCATGATAATAATTATTTGTTAATTATCATTTATTATTTGTTTCGTAATAAGAAAAAAATACTACATGGGAAAATCCAACTTGTTCTGGTCATTATTTGCCTTTGCTTGTTTTGTACCTGTATAAGATGAATGGACATTAACCCCTGTTGTCTACCGATCTTCCCTTCATACATCTAGCTGCTTGGAGAGTGGACACTTATCGTACATTAATCCGCCGGGGTGCATACTTGCCACTTTGAAAAATAGTAAGTTTGAGAGATCTCTAGTGCATGATGCTGGGGACGTTGAGTTGGAAATATGTTTGGACGTAGCTTTTCAGGGCGGCAGAATTATGTACCCTGCTGCTGGTGGAATTAAGTTAGTAGATTGTAAGTCATGGAGTGTGGAAGAATGTCGTGTACTTCCTCATGATTCTGAATGCCTGTTTTTTTATCTAAAGACCTACCCCCACAACATCTTCTGTGATTATATACACTCCCATTGTTGCATGTTGTACAGTGAATATTACTGCCAGTTGTGGCGCCGTGATATAGATATCGCCCGCGCAGGCTCAATCCTACAGTACTCCCGCCCACTCCGTTGTATTTCCTCATGCCTTTAGCGATCTACCGTACCAACATCTGCTTGGAGATCACACATGCCCATACTTGCGTGGTGCACAAAAATGTACATTGCATATGGTAATTATAGTTGTATCAGTCGTGCCTTGTGCCATCGTTGTCGTTCTCACAGGCTCGATCTTACCGCCCACCCCTTTGTATTTCCTCTTGCCTTTAGCGACCTACCCTCCTAATATCTGCTTGGAGTTTACACACGCACATACTTACGTGGTATATGGTAAAAATAGTATGCCCGTACTTGTGTGACGCATACATGTAGTAAGTATATTACCAGCTGTGACATCGATACCGTCCATACAGGCTCAATATTACTGTATTTCACCAACCCTACCCTCTCAACCTCTACTTGGAGATTTCACAAGCCCATACGCAATGGTACACAGTAAATATAGCATCAGTGGGTGACTTGTGACACTGTGACAGCCAAAACGGTCCGCGCAGGATCATGTTACCAGCTGTTTATCCTTCATTGCCTCATGCTCGTAACGCCCAATTTTCATTTGGAAGAAGACTTCCTCAAGACGCGACACGCGGTCGGAAGTGTCCTGAAGTTAACAGTAAGTAGAATCGTCCTTCTGTGTTTGCCGCAGTTCTTTTTCTAGCAGATTGGTGACAGTAACGTTAATGTGGTATGGGGCGGTCCAACGGTTTGACGCCAGGGTATTTTGGTGGCGGTGTATCATGTGCATGTTGTAACGCAAAACTCTGCAGGGTGGCAATAGTATCACGGTCACTGACACGGTTAACCGAGCAACGTGTAATTTCGGCGGCAAAACTCGGCTACTTTTCTACTAAAACGTAATGTTGCTTAGTATCAAGGTCGATACAGATGCATATATATATATATATATATATATATATATATGATATATATATATATAGTCATAGAATATTTGTAACTTTGAATCTAGAAAAGAAAGTGAAACTTTTGCAGAATGTCATAACATTTAAGTCAATCCGCTCTATGAATATGTTATATCATGATGGATATATAGATATTAAAACGTGAAGTATACGAGGAAAAATGCCACAAATGGACGTAAAATTCTATGATTATATTGATGATAATTTTTACGTGTACGGCTTCCAATACGGTACCAATTATTAAAAAAGTCTTCCAATTGGCCAGTGTTCAATTGTCCCGTTCAAAGCATCGTAAAACTAAGTACTGTATTTTAGCTGTCTTGGTCAGGTAGCTATGCATGTATAGACAGAACAAGTAAGGAACAAAGAAACCTGTGAAACTTAAGTACGGTTGAAATGACGAATAACCACGTGCGCGACATATCGCCAGGTTCTTAGTAAAGCAGAACTCTTTCAGTTTCGGTCACGTGATAAGAACAAGTAACCAACTCCTTATTACGCAATGGCTTGTGACGTCACAATCAGAGCTCCAGGTTTGGTCGTTTAGACATAAGCAGTGTGGGTCTTCCTCCGAACTGCTAGGAAATGTTTTCAAATGTTCGGACAAAATCAAGTGGCAAGGCGTTCTCTAAATTTACCTTCTGCAAAAGTTTGTGTGAAGAACAATGATACTGATTTCGCTTTGTCGTGGCTTTTCGTATTTGTTTTTGCCCTCACATGTGATGTGTTTTTTTTCAATATCATTTTATTTGTACCCCAAAAATTTAATGTTGCTGTTCGAACTGTAATTCTGACCACATGGCATGGCAGTTTGTCACCCGGAAGGCCGGAAGAACCACCTAACACGCCCAAGCTGACCTAAAGTGTGTTCGGGGGCTGCAATCAAGGAGGTTTAAGTAGGACTTCCTTGCTGCAATTACGATAGTTCGTCACACTTCTTGGCAGGTGCAAACTTTCACTCTAGTTTAGCAAAGCTGCAGTCCGTATACCATAAAAACTGGATTCTAGAAATAATCATTGCGTTATAAACTTTTGAAAATGACTTCAATAGAAAGCGGATAAAAGTAAGTATCAACCAAACTTTCTTTTTGATCAGTCATCATTAAATTACCTTGTAATATCCCTCCTATAGTTGCACGATTCGAACCAGTTTTAGGGCGTTTTAAGTGGTACCTTCCGACAGTAGACTGTAAACATGTAGCGACAGTTGTCGCGACTGTTGCCTGTCTGTTCTTTACTATGCAAATTTGTAATAGATGTTTACAGCGGTTCAATTCTGTTGCGATTCACATTCTTATAATGCTGACTGTCAGTTCAAGCTTCCGAGGTAACTATTTTGTTGAGCGGGCTTTCAACTATCTCCCCCCCCCCTGCGTTAGCTCAGGTGGCAAGACATAGTTCAAGTTTTGGAGAATGACGTCACCCTTGCTAAAACATCACCCCCTTTCTTTCATCTTAGGTTAGAACTCCGACAAAATGGCGAACAAGATGTTCAACAACAACAACAACGACACCGCAGACGACTTCCTGTCGTACCACCGTTCCCTTGGCAGCCACGTCCTGAAGACCTGCGTGGGAGGGACAGGGTGGCTGGTGGACAACATTTCTGTTCCCGCCCAGAAGTTCCCGCCAAAAACCGTCCTGTTGAAAAGTTCAAAGTGCACCGGCGACGGCAGTATCGTCTTAGAACCTCTAGATGACGCAAACCTCAACTCAGCATTCCGCGCAAGGCACTCCTTCTTTAGGCAGCCGCTAGCCTCCGATGTCTTAGACCTAGTCCAAACGTCTCAGGTTGACTACAACGTGGACTTATGTGACACCGTAACCATGGTAACGAGGATGGAGGGCGGGGTCGAGGTGAGCGGGCGTCCGGTCGACAAGATGGGCGTGGCCTTCTCAGAACGACGGCGAAAGGTCAAAGGTTCGACCGTCAAGGTCACGTGTAAGGGTCTCCGGGAAATCGCGGTTGACTTTGGAAGCCTTGCAAACAAGCTGGCCAGTCTTTCCTTAAAGGCGAACTTGGGGAACGAGGACAGTTTCTTAGTCGTGACCCACGTCTTGGTAGCGGATGAGTTCTCCTGGACCAAGGAAAAAAGTGAAGTGAAGAGTGAGAAATATGGCGGGAAACTTACCTTATTCCCAGGCACCTGTTTATGCTGTTTACTCAGTCGGGAAAAGGAGACGCCCGAGAAACACGTTCACGTTGTGGGGAACGCCATCTTGGCCTACAAACTGGCCAAGGTCAAGGTAGCAGACAGGGACAATGGCACCATCGCCAGGGACGGCGTCTTGAAGGAGGGAGAGTTTGAAGGGAACTACACCTTTGCATGCGAGCAAGTGGACAGGCCTAGGGCTGGCAGATGTGAGGACATTTGTTTGTTTGTTTGTTTCTTTCTTTATTTATTTGTTTCCTTCTTTCTTTCTTTTTACAAGGAGTCATTTGTTAGTTGTGTTTCTTAGTTTTGTTTGTTAGTTTGTTTCTTTGTTTCTTTGTTTTTTGGCTGTACGTTGACTGGTGGGATGAGGACAGGACTGGACAATTCGAGGAATCTGTTTGTCTTTTTTTTTCACAGGGGTTTATTTGTTATTCTGCCGCGTTTTACTTCTACGATCCATCCGCTCATAGGAGGGCCTGGTGGAGGCTACAATAACCGTGTGATTGATCAGTAACCATCCATCTGTTTTTCCTGCAGACGCGTTAAGGGTGACGTACCGACAGGAAGGGCACCCCCGGCTGAGCAGGTCTAGCCTCGTCTTCAGACTGGTCGGGACGACCGGAACGGAGGACCACACTATCAAGGAGGAGGGCCTTCTTTCCTCGGGGTACATCTTTTAACTCCCGTGTTTTCACTTTTGTTCACATTGGCACATTTTTGTTGTATAGTACCGCCCAACATAGGATTTGGCATGGTGATCAAAAGTGAAACGCGTTTCATATGTGCGTGCATAATGTGAATTTGGTCATTGTAAAAACATTCACAAACATTTTTTTCCTGTCCTTACAAACTTTTCATCTCTATGAACATGTAGTATCCTGATCATCGTCACCGTCGGGATAATATCGCCCCTTACGGGGTTACATACCTTTTCGTTGGCTGATACAAGACGGGGGATGCGCCAAGTCTCCCATCCTGATAAACGAATTTCAAAAGTAATTGAAATCCAACATGTGAGTCGTTTGTTGTCACGTGACTATATACTACTTGTCCGCTAGATATGAAGCCCTTATTATTGCAAGGGTCGCTAGAGGGCGTTATTTAATCCGACTGAAATCGACTGTTCAGCCTTTACCTTTCCACAGGACGTACCGGACACTGCTCGATGGCTGCAGTAGCGGTCTGTTTCCGCTAAGGGGCGTGCGTGTATTAAAGGTGCGTGACCGCCCCAAGAAGCTGATGGACTGGATCAGGGTCAAGTTCACGGACTCCAAGGACAGAAGTCGCCTCAAACTCATCAAGGTAATGTTGGCTTTGGCACTGTGTTTCACGTGTGCTATGATAAGAATTTTTTTATGATGAGACATCGATGAAGAGGAATGTTACTCTCCAAGCAGAGGAGTGGGTCCGGTAGGTTTTTGGCGTGTTCTTAGGCGTTTTTGTCGGGCTTTCTACTTTGTCATGTTTTTTTTTTTGTCTAGTGGCTAGACGAAAAACCATGCCAAAGTAGAAAGCCCGACAAAAACGCCTAAGAACACGCCAAAAACCTGCCGGACCCACTCCTCTGCTTGGAGAGTAGAGGAATGTGAGTTCTTCAATACAGAAGTTATTCTATGTTTGTTTTGTGGACAATGACGATGTCTGTTGATTTTCAGGTGGTGTATTTAAAGATAAGCAGGCAATCAAGCGAATAGATGCCAGTAAAAAAAAAAAAGAGGCAGGAGAAAATTGATACGCATGACGTAATTTTCCGTCCAGGTGACCGTTACAGACGTGCAGCGTGACGTCACACAGGTGTGTAAGTGTGAGGAGACGGAGGTTGCCAGGGGCGACTGGGCGTGGTTCGGCTGTGACGGACAGGACTCCGGGGAAGGTACGTTAATGTTCTGATCTGAGGGGAAGAAGCAGGGATGGTGCGTTGATGTCTTAATCTTGGACCAGAGGGAATGTTCGTAGATGTCCTGATCTTGACACCCGTTGAGAATTCAGCTGCATTTCACCTCATTACTGTTTGTCAACTACAGTCCATAATATATATGTATATGATATCATTTACATATATATATGTTTAAGAGACAGCCAATTTTCTTATGATATATATTAGAGAAAGAGCAAAAAAAGAGGGTTGCTAAGATATGTTTATCTATATCAAAGCAAATAAATGTGGCAAAGAAATCTGACTTTAAATAGTTGTCATTGACCCCAGGTTACAGTGTGAATGTACAGTACACCCCCGAGGCCGGCCCACCCACCACCACGGCCGTCACCGTACGGCCCGACTCTCCTCTGGCGGCGGTCATGTCCACCCTAGCCCGAGAAACCCACGTCCCCTGCGCCCGGCAGTCTATCCTGCTCGACGGGCGCGAGCTGAGGAACCCAGACCTGAGTCTTCAGGAACTGGGGATTGTGGAAGGGACGACCCTGGTTCTTAAGAAAACCACAAAACGTCAACTAACTTGCACTGATTCGACAGGTAGCTTCGTTATTTCAGGTGTTGCTGTTTATTCCAAAGTCAAAGTAAATAGATATCATGTTACGTCACGTGCATGTATTGTCACGTGTTCTGAGTGACTGGTCATTCAAATCAGCTATTGGCTCATGAAGAAGGCTGTAGTATAGATACAACCGAAAGTTCGTTGAGTTGCTCTTTGTTGTATTCGGTCACAGATCTCGACAATATGATATTGATAAAGAAAATAAATAGCAGCATACTTTGAGAAAACCAGGCACGTTTTTGAAAGATTGCTATTTACATGTTCACGCATTAAAATATTATTTTTAAATCCGTGAATAGTTTCATCAGGTTGGTAAGTCAGTGAAGTCACTGAATAAAAATACTCTTTTACACACAACCAAGATATTTATTCCACCAACGTTTCGGTGACCATCTGTCATAAAAAATATTATTCTTAAACTTTGAAGATTCTTAATGTTTCTACCGAAGAGAAAGGATCCAATTATTTTCTATTTTGCAGACTCGCCAGACGGAGGCCCTCCAGACGACACAGACGCAGCAGAGGAAGCCGCCATCTTGGACATGGACAGAACCACGCTGGTGACACGGATGGTACAGGAGGTCAAGGTCAGTTCAAGGTCGCTATTGAAGACAGTAGGTGTTTGTGCAGCTTTCTTCCACTATGAAGTCAAGAAGTATCAGCGTAAACTGCACAACGTTCCTCGCTGTCAAATTTCCGCCTGTTCACACTATTTCCTTCTTTAACTTTGTGATAAAACATTAACACACTTCAGATGATCGATATGACCTTAAACGTCAGGAGAATCAGGTTCTTTTTACAATAATGATCTTCAAAATCCTCCTGATTTCTTCCCGTACAGGACCTTCTCGTGCCAGGATGTGCAGAGATGGAGGACCAGACAAAGTGGTAGGTATTGTGCTTTTACCTTCCGTGTAGCTGTCTTCAAGTAAAATCCCAATTGACTAAGAAAGCGGGCTTAAGAGGCAGTCATAGGCCTAAGTTCTATATCCATGCAAATGTTATTTACATGAAGTTATCTTTGTTAATGGTTGCAGACGACAGCGGTCTCCTACGTACACTTGTTACTCATTCAAACTCATTTTTTTCTAGGCAAGACGTTCAGACAATCCTGATGGAACAGATAACCCAAAACCTGGACGAGTACCCAGAAATCCCGGAGGAGGCCCTTCGCGACATCGTGCGTGTGTTCTTATGCGAGAACGAGGCTGTTGACCTGCTGAAGGAGGCTGATGACGACATCTCGCTGTTCGACGTTTTCTGCGAACTCTCGGAGAGGCTCTCGCGAGATCATGCCACCTGAGAAGGTTGTCTATGGCAGAGGAAAGTTAGAAGAAATGATTTCCATCAGCTTCATATTCTTTAACTGTTTTCCTTAAGTTCCTGCGAAGACAACTACTACTGTCTGTACTTTTCCGATTTGATGGTTTTAGAAGCGAAGCCCTGCATTTTTATATTTTGCCGCAAGGTAGCGTATAGCTGCCATATAACAGTGTGCTGTTTGCTTTATAATGTACCTCGTTGACGTTGAAAAGCGCAATAACTTTGGACATTTGCGTCCAGAAACGTCAAAGATTTACCGAAGCCCACAATGACATGTTGTTTATGGTGTTGTGGCATTCTGTTCTGCTATATACAGAGGGATGATTTCTTTAGGTTCCTGTTCAACGCCAGCTTACATAACGTAATACATAATGTACCGCGGTCTCGGTGCACAGATGAAGAAAGATGTCAAGTTAGCACTTCTTATAACAAGTTCCAAAGACAGACGAACAGAAAATGGTTTAGTTTCCTAACTGCCTCATTACCTCCGTGTCCCTGTTTTACTTTATTTTCTATTGTCGTGTTGTACCAGAAGAGGATTGGGAAGAGATTCAAATAAAACTAAGGATGTCATATTCATTTTCTTTTGTTTTCTGCCTATATCTCTTCACAGACGTTTCCGAAATCATTATCGTTACCATAACAACCACAAACACGTTTTGGGAGGGAGAACACGCTCTTGTTCCCAGGTCCGTATGTGAGGGACGGCTATACACATTCTCGTTCCCCGACTCATCACCGTTAATCTCCAAGCAGATACACTGAATACTAGAAAGGCCGTCATTTGCCCCTGAGCAAATACAGCATGTTTAGCCATACTTCTCCCCATGCAAGAAGTGGGTTGTCCCAAAATAACCCCTGGGCAAATCGAAATATTAACTGCATGTAGGAAGGCAACATTTGCGAGAGCATCATACTTTGCCAATCTCCCTCCCGATGCATAAATTGACTGTTCCAAAATCACCCGTGCAAAACAATTCTCTCTACAAGTTCTGCGAGACACCAAGAGCTTCTTACTGCAATGGCTCGCGTGTTTACCCGCAACATGACCTCAGGTAACCTGAAAAAGACACATGTTCTTTGGCCAGCAGCAAATGGAACGCCCGGAACCTTAGATAGAACATGGATTCTAAGATAGAACATGGAACGGGGACAGCACTTTTGACCCGTTTTTGGTCTGAAAATGGGTCCAAAAGTACCCAAAACGAAACATTTTGAAGTGATGTACACCAGAAATGTGATTGTAGTCTTGTAGGGACATGTTCAAGGCACCCTTGTAGCGAATTTCAGGTCATTTGCTTGTAATACCAGGGCACAGGAGCCAAAAATATAAACATTCCCTAAAAATGCCCCAAAAAACCTCCATAAAAATGATTTTAAGGCCTGTTTCAAGGCAATTTTAAAATCACCTGAGGGTATTTGCCTTCTTTACCTCCTTGCCAAATTTCAGGTCGGTTGATTAAAAAATGGCGGAGTTGAATCGATTTGAAGATTTGGCAGGAGGAGAAGAAGAAGAACGTGAACAAAAACAATATGTTGAGCCATACTAGGTATGGCTAAACATAATAAGGGATTCTCTCTGCTCCTTACATCTTGCTAGACGTGAATCGTGTTTCTGCCAGAGAGAACACAACACTTACGACAGCTAGAGATCATATCGATGTTCATTTCATATATCTTCTTGGAGATTACAAATAAAACTGGAAGTTTAATCTGGGTGTCAAAAAAAGACAACTTGCGATATAACGATCTTCTTTTCATATATATCTTCTTGGACATTAGGAGTTGTGAGTTTCGGTTTCTTGACTGTAAAAAAAAGAACATATTACAATCACTTCCCTTATCTGCTTGGAGATTAGTCCCGCCCAATAATGGAGTTTGGATGAATGTTTTGAAGATTACGACAACACAGAGCGGCTTGTCGCGGTCAGGGGTTATCGCCTCTGCTTGAACAGCGAACAAACATCGCCATCGATAGAGCAAAGGTTGTGCAACCAGCGGGGTGTACTTTAGATTTGGCGTTCCAACAATCCGCAATAACGGCGCATTCATGGCTTAGTTTGATCCATTTGTCACTGAAGTGTTTACATACGTGGGGGAATGTTGGGTTAAATGTTAGTAATACATAATCGGCAAACTAGCAAGATTACATACGCAGCGGGAAATAACCACAACAGAAGTCCCTGAATAAGATGAGGTTCCGGATAAAATCCCGTCAATAATTGCCTGTGTATATGCAACGATTAATGCAATATAGTCATATTAACATGCAAGATTTGACGTTTCAACAAGCCACAATAATTTTGTATTCATGGCTCGATTTGATTTAGTTTGTTACTGGAGTGTTTGCATACGTTTGTGTGTGCAACGTTTGGTTAGTCATGGAAAATCGCCCAACCTAAGAATGTAAATGAAAGAGGGGCAAACATATCCTTAAAACAGCGCACATTTTAGAAATGCCTCTCTGATTCATCTACTTTTCGCCTTAATCACATACACAGGTGAAAGCCATGTCGCCAAGTGAAGATTTAACCCATGTAATTACAGAGATGACTGGAGACGTGGGTATCTCAGCGGTTCCCTGGTTACTGCTATGCGGGGGTCTCTACTACACTCCGATACATGTGGTATAATCTATAGCATCTAACAGATTTATAGTAACTTTAATTCTACGGGAGAACATCTGTCAAAATGTAACCGGCGTGATCTTAAAACTTTGCAGCGCAGCTGTTGACCGTTGGTGGGAAGAAAATTCAACCGAAGAATACCGTAGCTAGCGTCAGAGTCTGTTAAAGACAAACAAAATTGTATGTATGAAACAACACTGACGTCAATTAGTAGTGACAGTAACGCTATGCTTACTGTGTATATCTGTTGAGCTTAACGGGGTGATTTTAAGGCTTTGTTGAACAATTGTTTGTCTTAAGTGTGACCAAACGTCAAGAGGACCCCGTCGCTTACGTCAGCAAACGTCGCGCGAAGATTTACACTTAGCAAAGGTAAACCCTGTCCGGCTCGGGGGATCACGGTTCGCCCACAGACTGACGGCGGTTTGACAGTTTCCCGACACTCCATTTGCTCACTTAATTAAACTCTCCTGACACCGGGATAATTTTCTGTCCGCCCTGCGTACACTCTATTGTGGCTCTCCTCCCTTTTTACCCGTCCAGTCGTCCGCACAATGACGAAGCCGCGAACAATGCGTGTACAAATATTTGCGCGCGCGGTCGAGCGGGCCCGAGGAGCGAGCAGTCGTGTTCTGGTATTCACGGGAGTGCATTAAACTTCGGGAGGGGAAACCAAAACATTTAGATTACCCGCCCGGCCTTTCTCCGGTTCGGCACCGTAAATTCCTCTATAAACAGGCCTGAGGTTGTTACAAAGTGTCGGAGTGAAAGCCGCACACCTACCGCAAACCACGCCCAGTCGTGTCGCCATGGTAACCGTGCTGTGATTGGCGGTCGCCTGTGACGATACTTCGTGTTTTTTTCCTTTGCTTACAAAGCTGAAGGCGACACTGAAGAGTTGTTAACTCTGTGAAGCGTTCTCCGCGAAAAAAAATCCGGATCAGAGCGAGGAAAAAAGGATTGCTTTGTGCTTTCTTTAAACGGATTTTCCTGGCTTCATGAGGAAAAGGATACTTAATCCAACATTATCCGTATATCACATGCTATGTGGTGCGGAGAAAGGCATTAAGATGGAGCAAATCCTTTCCTGTGAGCGGTAAGACAAGCGGCCGGCGCTATTCCTTGTTGCAGACTCAGCGAAGGAAGGGACGAGAAGTTGTGTCGTGAGGAAAGAGTGGCGTTCCTAAGAGTGGAAGGAATCGAGCCTTTAAGGCGACTCAGTATCGGGGCATTATCCGTATGTACACCTGCACACCTGTCCCTAGGTAACATTCCTGTTTCCATCGTTACGCCGTCACCAGGTGCGTTAAAGAAATAATATTTTGAAACGTCACAGGTAAACCAGGTGTTCTACTATCCTTACCTGTAACTGTCCGGTAGGCGTCAAAGATCATATGGACAGCATTTTTTTCCACTGGAAAGCACCCAGGACTGTCGACGATCAGGATTCCGTGACAACCTTTACTTTGAGACCTTCAAACAATATTTCGACTTCCAAGGCGCAAACTACAGATCGGATTTAACTTGGTGGTCTGTTCCTAAGGTTGGACACTGTTCTGTAAGTGGTTCTACGTTTGCTACAACTGGTTCTCGCGCTATGTCGATGTTTACGCCGTGCGTTCCTGACTCCGTGCGGACGTAGCGCCTCCCCGTCGCGATGTCCCCGGCCATGAGTGCGCCCCGGCCCGGGAGCAGCTGGTCCAGCCGCCCGCCCAGCGTGGGCAGCAGCCGCCGGTCCAGTCTGAACGTGTCGGTGGCGCGGCTGAAGAGCGAGTTCCCCATCCTGCTGCCGGGGTTCCCCCCGCAGTCCCCCGCCCGGGACTCCCTCACCATGCCCGACGTGCCCGAGTGGGGATTCTACCTGGGAGTCGACCAGGTGAGAATTACTTTATTATCTATACAAGTTGTCCTGCTTTCATACTTGGTTTCCCCGTGCATTTTCTTCTTCTGTACTGTATATTGATAGATTCTATCTATATTTGTGATTTCCACACATTTTGAATAAATCATTATTTGAGTAAAAACATTACGCCCTCTCGAGAGGAAGCGAGGCAGTGAGAGTAAAATTTACCCTCCCAACATCTGCTTGGAGATCAGTTTGATATCTATTTACAAGCAAGTGATATTGTACAATATGCTGTTAGAAAATCAAAACTTCGATTCACTTAGAATTGAGGCTTACATCTATGAGTGAACCAGGTGATTACTCTATTATTTCTCTACATATCATTTCTCTTTAAAGATATGATATTGTATAAGGAAGACACCTATATCAACGTATATGTAGGTAGAAAATAACAACTCATGATAGTGCGGGATACATCTAGAAGTAGACCAGGCAGAAATGATAGCTTCATACTAATCTCCAAGCACATTTTGACAGCGAAGATCATAACGTTCAGTTCGGATTTTAAAGCGCCCAATTTTTCTGAAGCAACATAACGATCCTCATGAGATATCTGGGAATATTAAATTCTTCCTCAGAGTTTATCACTGACCCGTATCTCCAACATAAGGCCCTCTTTCTGATCAATGCTTTAAGGGAAGCTTTTTTTTCTGTTTGCGTCTGTATACAACACCTATACAAGTTGTCCTGCCTTCATACTTGGTTTCCCCATGTATTTTCTTCTTCTGTTCTGTCTATTAACTTTATCTATATTTGTGATTTCAACACATTTTGAATTAATCATTATTTGAGTAAAAACATTACGCCCTCTCTAGAGAAAGCGAGGCAGTGAGAGTAAGATTTACCCTCCCAACATCTGCTTGGAGATCAGTTTCTTAGTAGAGTTTATTTTCCTATCCAACGTTGGAGTCACACAAAACAAACCCAGTTTCCAAGTACCTAGTAACGTTACAATAACCATAATTCAAGTCAAAAACGCACTAAACTCGATGTCGCCGCAGATAGAATAATACCTAAATAATCCCTATTCCCATAGAAACGGTTATGTACATTTGGGGATTCTTATTTAATCTAACCCTACTGTAAATACGACGCTGTTTGGAATTGCTGCTCCGCCTAGTTCCACATCCCATCAGCTTGTTTTAGATTATAGACTGAGATTATGGACTTAGAACGACCGGGGGTTTGTTATATGTGTTATTGACCATTACGGCCGCACCTGGAGCGGTAATACTGGGGTTTATTGTGTCATGAATTCCTACGTACCGACCTATGGGGGCTGTCACGGTTATGCGTATATCAAGTCCGTATTGACATTTTAGGCTAAGGTAAAGTTTTCGGCCAACGAAGTAGGTTCGGTTCGATAAACAGACTGCACTACGGTTGGGCAAAGTAAAACAAAAAATTCTTCCCAGCAAACTTTACTTACACCAAAAAGATGTCAGTACGGTACTCATACGGACTCGAATAAACATGTACGCACTATTTCCACAAAAGTAATTTTGATATATTTCATTTTGGAAACTTAACATTATATACACATCATGGTATCGTGAAGCAGCAGTACAGTTACATGTTGACAAGTTCCAAGCGACGCGACGCCGGTTCACAAGTGTGTCCAAGCGGCCCGCAAGTGCGGTCTCGTATGTGTCGGAATCGCCTGTTATTTGCACAGCTTCCACTTCAACACGGCTCAAACCTCACCGCTTTCTATAAGAGAGAAATTCCACAACATTTTCATGTCAGAAATACTGACGTTTGGAGAGTCGTTTTGTTCAGGACTCGTTGGCTTTACCTCACTTCAAAACCAAGTTTATCGATATAGTTTCTGTTAGAAGTAAACGTATCGATTAAAGTTAGTTTAGGGGGTTGGAAAGGTTATGTTTTGCTACGGGCTAGACTACTTAGGTTAAGTGGATCAATGGTAGGAACACACACAGAGGTGTCAGAGTCGCGCTTAGTACGGTTTTTATTTACACCTGGTCCAGATCCTCTGAAGAAAGGGCCCTTGAACATACCACGATACTCCTTCCCAGTATCTGCTTGGAGAGTAGTGTCTTAGTTGAATTTGATGTAATTCTTTCTCAATCTCAACAGAAAGTTGTGTTTCGACAGACTTAGACTGAATGCAGCAGCACACACAGACTGAGGTGTTTCTCTGTAGTAAGTTGCATATTGCCGATCAGCTACAGTATGTATACACTGCTAGTTAAGTTAAATACATCAATGTTGGATCATACAGAGGAGTCAGAACCTCAGAGCCTCATGCTTGTCCATGACGACTTGGTTTTTAAGGAGAGGTTCACCCTTAGGTAACCGGTCAGCTGTGCGGTTGAGCAGGCTCACCTAGAATTTCATATTATGCCTCGGTAACAAACCGCGGGGCCATTTATATCTGTCTGGTTGCAAGAAGAAATGTTTGTTACGTTCTTTCATCATATGAGCAGCGACCCGTGACAGTGACCACACCCTAGTACATCATGATAAAGGCATCTCCGTTTTATGATTTGATAGTGTTTTTTTGCACATTTACACGTTATGGGTATTTCTTTCAAATTCCCAAAACGTTAGATTTATCAAGATAAACGTTGAGAATATTTTTACAGAATTTTTAACACCACTAGAATTCAAACTACCAGTCACACTGACGTCACCCACACCGGTCATCTAAACTTTACTTTTGACCTTTTCCTACTGAGGATCCAACATGGCGACTGTCATTACGCCAGGCGTTGTTCGCGGGAAGAGGGGGGGGGGGGTGTGGGGTGCTGTTTGGGGCAACATCGAGGGGGTCGACATAAAGTGTGACTTATTTATTTATTTATTTATTCAGATTTACCACATTTGTGGAAGGATTGATATGACAGGTGACAATCACCTTGTCAAGATGTCAACCCAGACCGGACTGTAAGATTTGGACCATCGCACACCGGGGCATGCCCCTACTCTTTTTGGAAAGGTGTGGTGGGTTCTTTAACCTGCGCGGGGTGTGGCTCTCCCCAAACACGGGACCTCCATTTAACGTCCTATCCGAGGGACTTGTTTGTCTTTGAAACCATATGGGGAACGTTATCATGTATGCACGCAAACCATAATGTAAATTGAATATCGTCCAAGATGGGCACCTTCATCTTTAGGAATTATGCATTTTTGTGATTGAAATTTTTGTGATTCGTTTCTTAAGTTTAGATCATCTATTATCTGTAGCACTACCCTTGTGTGAGCCTTTGTAGTTTCATAAATTTCCTCTTGTGTTCCAGTCTGTGAAGAAGCTTGACCTGAGTCCGCCCGACCGGCCCAACAGGATAGAGGTGATAGTGTACTGCGGGGAGGACGCCATCGTCAGGACCTTTCCCGCCAAGAAAACTCTCAGGGTAAGGAGGTGGGGAGGATGACGAGGGACTGCTGGTAGAAATTGGCCAAATACACAGAATAATAAGTCTCTCTCTCTTTCTTTCTCTCTTACTCTCTTTCTCTTTCTCTCTCTCTCTTTCTCTTTCTCTTTCTCTCTCTCTTTCTCTCTCTCTCTCTCTTTCTCTCTCTCTCTTTCCCTCTCTCTTTCTCTCTCTCTCTCTTCCCCTCTCTCTCTCTCTCTCTCTCTCTCTCTCTCTCTCTCTCTCTCTCTCTCTCTCTCTCTCTCTATATATATATATATATATATATATATATATATATATGTATATATATACTTAGATATATATGTGAACTTTCGTATATATCTGCTATATAGACGTAGGTTGCAAAATATACGTTTATGGCTGGTATACTCCGGCATATTTACTCTTGTGTATTTGACCAATTTCTGCAAGCCTACTTTTTCCATCAGCCCATAGGGTCTGGTAAAGATTAAGAAAACAAAGACACGACTGTTGGAGTCCGTGCAAACTTCTACAAAGTGCAGGGACTTTCCTTTTAAGAGTTACGTGATAGTTGGTTCGTGTCAGACTCGGTCCGTAGCGAGATCAGCATCTCCCTCAGACGAACAGATCTGACCCCATCACGCTCAGCCACGATCACGGGGATCACACTATGTACAGGTCCGCACAGTCGGGGTTTTGTTCGTGCACAGAGAGAACAATTGTCCCATTGAAGATGCAAGAAGTATTACTAAAGACCAGGTTAAATTCCTTCTTACGACAGGTATAAGGCAGCAAATTGAACACATCGTTGGGACAGTCGGGGAAGGGACGTACACAATAGTTAGTTGATAGGCGACTGATAGTTACAGGATGGCTGATAGTTACGGGGTGGCTTCAAAATATGTATTATTTAGCCCCCCCAAAAGCCGCTTCAGAGCCTGCAAAGGAGGCTAATCTTGGCGTAGATCGTTGTCTGCTCTGCCCTTAGCCTCCCCCAGTTGTCGCATTGAAGATTAGTCCAATTAAAGCCACCCCCGCCACATAAGTCATACGAAAGGCACATGTCAGCAAATTAAGAGCATTATTGAGACAGTCGGGAATGTGACGTACACAATAAAAAAACTTTTCTACGAAAACCGATTGCATGCCTAATGTGGCGGCACCCTAACCAACTTTCCTTCCCCTTCCCAGGATGTGTACATCTGGGTGAGATCTACTCTGACACACGCCAAGATTCCCCCCCGCCTGGTGCTGACCAGTGGTGGCGTCCAATATCCGGCTAACGGTTCCGGTGCGGACACGCGGCTCGCCGACCTGCCCAACGTCTTCGACATCCTGGTGAGTTCACTTCAGGTCAACCGTTACGTGCACTTCGGCAGAACGTAAGCGTTTAGAGGTCATGTTCGCGTATTTAAGGTTAATATCTGGTATACACTATATAGGTTCATTTAGTTGTGTCCAAAGACATATCTTATGCAACGGCTGTTACTCCGATCCAACGTTGATCAAAGAGAACAAAAGAGATTCGGCAGTTATAATAGGTTTAAATAGCAGGCTAATTACCGTATACGCATTACGTTCTGCCGACGTGCTAGTCCGTTACGGTAGTTGGTGTAAAGGGGAGAGAAAAAGTGTAGATCAATAAAACAATCATCTAATACGAGTACTACTAACTTTGTCTCGAACACGAATTTTAGCCCGTCTCTACGTTCTCACTCTCAGGAGAAATGACCCGCTGCTTTGGTCACGTGACTTGATAGACACGTGAATTCTTTAGGAAACATAAGTTTTAATTCCTCCTATGTCCCTCTCACCCGTGTTCCGACAGGGCACGGTCCAGCCCCCCGCTGAGGATGAGGACGATAAGCTGAAGGTGCGAGTGAAGGCCGGGATGGACACGCTGGTCGGCAAGTTCGACCCCAAGGACGCCTTCAAGGTACTTCAAGGAAACACGATAGGGTCTTAAGGACGAGTAAATAACAATAGAAGGAAAAGATTGAATGGCAATAGAGGTCATTCACCACACTCTGAATGTAATCTCCAAGCAGATGTAGAGAGGCAAAATCGCAACATTTCTCAAGCTGCCGATTCCCGCCTTTTGCGGTGGCCCAAGGCCGACGCAACGATTTTGCCACCGGAAGATTTGCTTGCAAATTATACAAAATGATGATATTTGCGATTGTACATCCGCTTTCCTTTTCTGTATTAATGAGAACCGAATATTGCCGGCTAGAACCTACGTTTTATTGTTAATTTGACAATTTTGATTTATGCCTTATTTCTATCCTGTCCCTCTACCATCAAGGCCCTGTATGCCTGGGTCCGCGCCACGCTGGCCTTCAAGAAGCGCCCCCGTGCGTTCGTGCTGAAAAGTGAAGGCAAGACGTACGCGCTGACGGAGGAGAACGTGGAGAAAATGATGCAGGACTTTCCGGACGAGTTCGAGCTGGTGGAGCTGAAGGTATCGTTTTTCTTTCGGCTGAGGATTTCTGAGACTGTTGAGTCAACATAGCCATAGTATCATACTCTTTGTTTACTTCACTTTTTATCAATAGCCAACTCCGATCTGTGTATCTCTAGATCTTGTTCTCTATTTGATTTGTTGCACCGATATGTACCTCAACAAATGTTGCTTTTGATTGCTCTCTTCTTGAGCTAGCAGATAACCTATCTTTATGATGACAACATGCAAAGAAAATTATAGCATTTCTTAGCCTCGATAGCAGGCTCTCTGGGCCTTTTTGGGGGGGCTTTTGCTGGCTAGCATTTTTTTTTTTTTTTTTATTAAACAACAGAAGAATATACAGGACACAGAGGTGATGTACTCTAGCTGAAGCTAATATTGAACATCACCTCTGGAAAAAAATACAAGTTACATTTGCATTTGGTACTGGGTCGTTTGTGCAGCCAGCCCGTAACCATTAGCCCACAGCAAAAGTGTATAATAGGCCCCCAAAAAGGCCAAGAGAGCCTGCTATAGAGGCTAGCATTTCTGGACTATGTTACAGTTAACCCACATCTACCTTGTTGCCGCGCGATAACTAGTAGCAACAGAAAGTCAGTCTCACAGCTAGCTGTGTGTTCCTTTGCTACGTCACATTTTCGCTGCCACTAACCCTGATATCCATCTTGTTCTCCCCGTAATTTCTCACACTGATTTGCACCAATAACCAATAACGATAATCAATAAAGTACGTGCATAAACCGCTGCCCGACTCACGCCAGACGCACGACATCCCGGGGGCGCGGCTGAAGCGGAGGGAGCACGAGCGGGCCGACCCGAGGCTGCGGTACGGGGAGCTGGACTCACGGCAGCCCGCGCCGCCGCCGCCGTCAAGGTAAGAAAACACGTTTGTTCGTTCATTCGTTCGTTCCTTCCTTCCTTTACCAATTAATTTCATTTTGTTTGTTTCATTTTATTTATACAGGGGAAATACAACTCAGGCTGTGAAGCCTGTTTTTCAGGTATCCCTGATTTTACATATAAAAAACACAACTACGACATAGTACACAGTAACAATAATAAACAATCAGTAATAAAAGCCATGTCACATACAATACAGATTTCAATTTTCGCTGGGATTGCCATTCTTAAAGTTCTTGTAAGTAATAGCTGCTCTTTGTTTGAGTGGTAATGTGTTCCACAACTGAGCCCCATAGTATTGCATACTACTACAGTGGAGCAGGTGGGGGTTTACTAGTATTTTTTTATACATTTATTTATCAATCCATCGATCCATTCATACATCCGTCTGTTAGCTCAATAAATCGCTTATTCATTTACTCAACACACTCACTCAATCATTCATTCATTCAGCCATTCATGCATCTACCTATTCATTCATTTATCTATTCATTTATGTATTCATCCATCCATCTATCCATCCCTTCTCTCTTGTATTCATCAATCCATCCATTCACTCAATCGTTCCTTCCTTGATTCGTCCAGGGATCGCTCCCCGCACCCTGAGAACAGGAACCTTAAGACGGGTCTGGACGTGGACTTGAGGAAGCGGCCCAAGACTCGGCGGAAGGACAGGGACAAGCCGAAGGGAAGTAAGACGAAACAGGGAAGAGATGAAGGAGACTCGAGTACAGAAGAAGAGGAAGGAGATGATGATCAAAATAACCGGAACGCAGAGTGAGTTTAGAGGTTATGTTTGTTACTACACTTCTTTAGACAACATTTCTGTAAAGGAAATATATTAAGATAACTGAGCTTGCTTGACTACGTGACCTAGACTGAAGCTCTAGCTAGTATGCCGAAGAAGGCATCTAGGTTTTAATAAGATACGCAAGATGACAGTTACTCATTGACAAGCAACTGGATAGTTTTGGAAACCGTCAGACATCCACTACTTCTTTCTTTCGAGGAGTCATACCGGCTCTCTTGCCGCGCGCAACCTCCTCCAAATTTTAGTTTGTTGGTAATGCTTGGGTCACATTTTCCAGCAGGGACCCGGCCGGGCTGTTTGCGGAAACGAAAAATTGGAATGTATATCAATAAATATGCACAAGCTATGCTCTTGAATAGTTTGTAGTACGTTTTGTGTTTTTTGTTGTCTTTTATATCAAACTTTTTGTTCCCAAACACTGCCCGGCCGGGCCCCGGATTTAAAATGTGACCCAAGCAATAGTTTGCTTTCGGCTTATTTCTTAGTTATTTGGTTAGTTATTTGGTTAGTTAATTAGTTAGTTTGTTTGTTTTAACATACTTCCCTATCCTCCAGGTCGGACGGTACAGGTGAGGAGTCAGACCAGTTCTCGTCCCGCGCCCCGCCTCCGCCTCGGCTCCTCACCCGGGAGAGGGACGACAGGAAACGGAACAACAAACGGCGGGAAAGCACCCTGCCGGTAGGGAACAACACTCACGTGTGTGTGTGTGTGTGTGTGTGTGTGTGTGTGTGTGTGTGTCTGTGTCTGTGTGTGTCTGTGTCTGTGTGTGTGTTTGCGAGTTTTGGTAAAATTCATCAATTTTCCGTGTGTGTGTGTGTGTGTGTGTGTGTGTGTGTGTGTGTGTGTGTGTGTGTGTGTGTGTGTTTGCGAGTTTTGGTAAAATTCGTCAATTTTTTATCTTTCCCAGGACTCACGCAATAAGAGAGACGGAAAGAACAAGCAGCAGGACAGAAACAGACGCGGGAACGGCACTCCGGACTACCTCTTCGTGAGTTCTTTAACTCGTATCATCTCTTCCATTACCATCTGAAATTCGACTGCAACTAGAAACGCCCGCCAGCATACACTAAACACTCCCCGAAGCTACAAACCAACGCTTTTGAAAGCATATCACTTCTCTCTCGTTTGACTTGCCTGCGTATCTGAACATGTTTGTATGTATGAATGCTTCCGAACTGAAGTTTCCATAAAAGAGTAAAATTATGTTCTGGTAGAGGGTGCAGTATAGTTTCTGTATGTTCTGCCAGAGGGAGCTTACCTCTGAGGGAGTTAAGTCTGCAATCTCTCATTGTCCTGTTTGCCGTTTGTTGCAGGACGTGGACGAGCGGTTACGCGGCGGGAATTTCCTCCGGCCCAGCGGGCTGCAGATCACGGTAAGGCCGCTGTAGCATAGGCGGAAAATAAGCATTAGGAAACATTCGGAAGCGTTCGTAAACATTGGAAAGCATTCGAAAGTATTCGCAGGCATTGCTAAACATTCGTAAGCATTCCCAAGCCTTCGTACTCAGTTGAAAGTAGTCGAAAGCATTCGTTACAGTACAGCTGTTGCTACATATAGGCGGAGCATTCTTAATCAATCCGAATCATTTGTAAGTACTCTGGAGCATTTGTACGCACTTGAACGCATTTGTAGAATTCGTAAGCACTTAATGCAATAGAACTCATTACCATCTCTGCTTTTTATAATTGACGTGCTACTCTCAATCACCCGCAGCCTGGAGATTATATCAATTTTGGGCAATTATGGTTTCCATGGTAACAGAAGTCTCCAGAGGGAATGACGACCGGAAAATTAGGCTGTAATTATCTTACGAGGGCGGTTGTCATGGAAACGAATTCACTTAAAGGATACACAGACATCTCTATTTAGTAACTGTAGGAAGGAGAACGATCAATAGATGTGTCAGTCACGATGACTACGTCAATTATACTTCATACATCGGTTATCTAGATTTTGAATAAGCCAAAGGTGAAGCTTCAAACTCTAACATTGTCTTTATAGTTGTGCACAATATAGCAGATCAGAATATCGCATCATAGAGCAAGGTATGATATTTTAAATGATATGTGACATTTTGATGCAATCAAGTAAAAGGTCGAAACACTTCTAGCGACTTCGGCTACTAAAACGGGCCTGAAGAGTTGGAATTGGACTCCTTATACGTGTTATTCCCGCTGTAATGTACGCATTATGGCAGATCCGAACAGCATAGAGCAAGTATGATATTTTATAGATATGTGAAAATTGGATGCAATCCAGTAACAGGTTGAAACACTTCTATAGCGGCTTTGGCTACTAAAACGGGCTTTAAGAGTTGGAAATATATGACTCCTTACATGTGTTATCCCCGCTGTAATACCCGCTGTCTATCCCACCTTAGATCCCGAGTGTCCACGGGCTGGTCAGTCGGTTCGAACTGCCCATGGATCTCAGGGAGCTGGACAGTGAGTAACTGTTACGTTGGTTCTCTACCAGGCAATAGATTGATAGAAATGAATGAATGAATCAATTAATTAATCGATCGATTGATCAATCAATCAATCGCATCTATTCACATTTGAGTACCCGATCAAACTATTTATTGTATGGCTAGCACTGGTGATTAAATTCTTGTCAGCAGTATAGAATCTGCTTAATTTCGAGTATATAAACATTACAGATCCCTAGTACGTTTAGACCACAATGTAACAACCTCTCCCCTCCCCCCTCCCTCAGCGCTGACGCCCCGCCAGTATCTGTCCAAGTACTGCAGACTGAACAAGACGCGGCAGCTGGTCTACAGGGACATGTTCGACAAACAGGACTGGAGACACGCCGGCTCATTAACCTTTAAGGTAATCGATCATAAAGCTAAATAGTTTTGTGTCTTGTCGTCTACTGGACTTCTAAGATTACTACTCATGCTAGGGTCACATTTCCAATCCGTGGCCCGGCCGGGCAGTCTTTGGGAACGAAAAGTTTGATATAAAAGACAACAGAAACACAAAACGTACCCAAAATTATTTAAGAGCATAGCTTGTGCAAATTTATTGACACACACTTTGATTTTTCGTTTCCGCAAACAGCCCGGCCGGGCCCCGGTTAGGAAATGCGACCCTATCATTACTTTCGCCCCATCGCAGAACTTACTGATGGCCGTGCAAAGTTTAAGGTTTTTTTTTTTTTTTAAGATTTGTAGCTAGGTCAAATGCTAGCGATAACTTTTCAGTTTGTGACTTTGTGATGTTCTCGTCTACCACTTCTTTCTTTCCAGTCGACCTCACACTGAGGAAGAGAGTTAACTCTTTTTCGTCTTAAAGAGTAGTACGGTTCGCGTATTCAACCAATCCCACCAGGTCACCCTTACTCTTCTTGATGAGTGTGTTGGATTCTTTTTTGTACTACTAAAAGTAAAAGAGCTTATTAATTATGCATTTTCTGTCCAGGACGTGCTGAAGGCTGTGCAGGAGCTGTACGAGCGTGACGCGTCATCGGCGCGTCTGACGTGACGCGTCATCAGTGCGTCTGACGTGACGCGTCTCCGGGTGACCATATTGCGTACTGATAACGTGTTTCTCCTCTGCAGGACGTGCTGAAGGCTGTGCAGGAGCTGTACGAGCGTGACGCGTCATCGACGCGTCTGACGTGACGCGTCATCAGTGCGTCTGACGTGACGCGTCTCCGGGTGACCATGTTGCGTACTGATAACGTGTTTCTCCTCTGCAGGACGTGCTGAAGGCTGTGCAGGAGCTGTACGAGCGTGTCGCGTCATCGACGCGTCTGACGTGACGCGTCATCAGTGCGTCTGACGTGACGCGTCTCCGGGTGACCATGTTGCGTACTGATAACGTGTTTCTCCTCTGCAGGACGTGCTGAAGGCTGTGCAGGAGCTGTACGAGCGTGACGCGTCATCAGTGCGTCTGACGTGACGCGTCTCCGGGTGACCATGTTGCGTACTGATAACGTGTTTCTCCTATGCAGGACGTGCTGAAGGCCGTGCAGGAGCTGTACGAGCGTGACGCGTCATCGGCGCGTCTGACGTGACGCGTCATCAGTGCGTCTGACGTGACGCGTCTCCGGGTGACCATGTTGCGTACTGATAACGTGTTCTCCTCTGCAGGACGTGCTGAAAGCCGTGCAGGAGCTGTACGAGCGTGACGCGTCATCGGCGCGTCTGACGCGGATCATGGAGCTGCTGGACCTGGACTCGGACGCGACCTTTGACCGGGACCTGTTCGGTATGGTCTGCGCGCTGTACGACCGGCTGCTGTGAGTATGACGTCACGTGTTTGCACTCACGTGACTCTGATGTAATGTACCGTCCGCCATCTTGGTGGGTTAAAGTGTCATTTTGCGGTGGCTGCGTCACTTGCGTGATTATGATGTAATCCACTGTCCACCATGTTGGTGGATTAAAGAAGTGTAATTATACGGTGTGTACATATCACGTGACTCTGACGCTGTTACCGTCCGCCATTTTGGTTTGTTGCACTCGAAGTCATTCCATGAGACATGTTCGAAAGAGTTGATTTTAACATGCTGCTTTTTGCTTATACATGTATTTACAGTCTAAATAAACGCAATATGGAAGAATACTTTCTTTGATTTATTTTCTGTACCTTTAGAATCACAGTCCCCCATCTTGGAGCCGTGTACTTCATCTCAGTAAGTTATGTATAGAAACATTGCGATGATGATTGCGTGTTATCAGTTATTAGACTCAAACCGAGCTGTTCTGTGTTTTCCCTCCGCAGACTCCGGGAGCACACGGCGCGGGTGGAGGGGGTGGAGCAAACGGAGAAGGAGAAACTGGAGAACGCGGACTTCACGGCGCTCAAATGGAAACTTCACGACAGGGAAATCTCCGGGCCTCTCAAGGCGTTACTTCACGCCTTATAGTCTATCTCTGGCCTCTTAGGGCGTTACTACATGCCTTATAGTCTATCTCTGGGCGTCTTAGGTGTTGCTATGAATGGCTTATAGTCTACCTTCGGGGCTATCAAGGCATCACTACACGCCTTATAGTCTATCTGCGGGCCTCTCAAGGCGTTACTACACGCCTTATAGTCTATCTTAAGTCCCGGTTACACATAGCCCAACATGACTCCCGACCACCAGCAAACCAAGGTTGTGGTAGGATGGGAGAGGCCTGACCAGTTTTAGATGAAGAGTCAAAGACACCCTGATCACTACTGACTTACTCCCAACCACCAGCTAACCCCAGCCAACCCATTCCAGACCTCCCGTCGACAATCGAATGTTTTGAACATAACACTAACCGCGCCGCGCCGACGACAGCCGACCTAGATCCCGAGCCACTCCGAACCATGGTTAGGGGAAGGTCCGGAGGCCATATTGGGCTATGTGTAACAGAAGCGTATTTAAGGGCCTTACAAATTATAGTCAATCTACCTCGACGGAAGAACACTTGAAAAGAGGCCACTAAGTGGTGTGGAAGATTTCGTGAAAATTGATAGTATTTAAGCCCACGATAATAATGATGGGCTAACTCTATATATTACCATCAGAGCTCTTACGGTTTAAATGTGTCTTTATTTGTACTTGACGTTTTCGAATCATGCATAACGTTTTTGCTGTCACCAATATGAATGCATGGAAATGAGCTGTCAACATTTAAAACTGAAGTATTATCATTATCATCATTTATGTTGCTGATAGTATTGTTGTTGTTTTATAGCTTTTGTTGCCGTTGTTATTTTTGTTGTTGCACTGTGTTACATACAAATCAGAGTATTTTTATAAGACTGTTTTAGTTGACTATCATTGTTCCTCACACGTTGTCTAATATTGGTGTGATCATGAAGGTTTGTAAGATTGTTTTTACATGCAGAACGCTGCTACCGTCTTAGTGGGATGGATTTCATTAAAAAAATATGTTACTAGACTAAAGACGTGCGTCTACTGTTATTGTTATCATCATATATGCATGCATGTTTTACATTGCATTACAGACCCATGGTCTTATGCTATCATCATACGTTTTCTTATTTTACCATCATTGGCATCATCATCAACGAATTATGTTCAGTTGCTGAGAAACAATAATCATAATGACCCGATCGTATTTTATAGACTGTTGATAGAAACACGTTATAACATATCCACTATTCTGACACAACATTTGCGCAAGCCGGTTGATGTATGTACGTACCGATAGTGAGACGAAGGCGGAAGGAATAACCAGGTTTTCTGACCTTGGCATTTTGTACTATCCTGTGTGATATGACAGTACGTGCGCGGAATGTAGAGTACGGTAGTTTCAGAGGAAGTACACTGGAGGGTGATCACTTGATTCTTGACTTTCATGCTGCCTTGATGTCTTTGTAGAGTTGTTGATGCGATACAAACAGACATGAAATATAACGACGACCATGGAACGATATTTGATAGTAATTTTCAAGTGCTATTCCTGTAGGGAGGTCCTTAATCCCAGCTGTGTAGAGTTGTTTACGTGGTACAAACAGACATGTAGCGTAGCGACGGCCACGGACCGAGCGATTATAGTAATTATTCCTAAGTGTCATTCCTGGATATTCACAACATAACGCTCCGTACGTAGTACACATATTAGCCAGTAGAGACATTCATAATAATCTAAACTAAAGGGACGTGCCAGTGTACATATAACATTATACTGTAACTCCACATATTTAGCGCTGTATTTACATAACGTTTGACGTATGTGTTTCTTTCATATCTTTTAGTTATTCAACCTACTGCATTTATGCCCTTTGGGGCATAAATATGCAATAAAAATTCATCTGTGACCGTAATTGACATTATAAAGATTCTGTACGCTATTTCCGTAGCAGCCGAGAGGGATTAGGGAACGGATCAAAAGCTTTTTACCTTGCCTACAGAAATAGCGTGCAGAACCTTTACATCTAATGCAATAAAGATCATTGTCATTCTATTTTCATATACATAGTCATATTCACGTATACATTTTAGATCAATTTTCAAACCTGTAAACATGGCAAGATATTTCAGAGAAACCTCCAGTCTATCGTATTCTCACCAAACGCCGTCTTTTCACGTCTTTCACGTGCGTGTCGAACGCACTTGTCGAGATCTTGGGCTTCCTTCCCTCCCCCTGAGTACCTGCCTGGTACACCTGTACGGTTCCATCTTCACTCACACCTTTAAGACGTAAGAACTGCGGCAGTTCCCACCTGAAGTCGGCCCAGTTGGGATGCTGGAGGAAATACCTGATGATGTCCACAAGGTCGATGATGAAGCAGGTAAGGAGGATGGCGGAGACCACGCGAGCCGAGAGGATTTTGGACGGGGAGACCGGGGCAGCTCGGCGGGCCCCCTCCCCACTCCACGCCGAGGAGCACGGCACGTCCACCACGTGGAGCGAGACCGTCAGAACGAGCAGGACCCGGCAGTTCAGCAGCAGCGGCATGGCGGGCACGAACTCCGCGGACAGTCACACTCACTCCGCCGAGAAGATGTTTGTAGACTTACGAACTCCACGGACACCTAAAATCGTACTCTACGGAGATGCTGTTGGTAGGATTCTTGGAATAATGCTTCTCCATGTCCTCTGCACCTGCGAGAATCTTCGCCATTTCCTACATCTCTGTCATCTCCCTCCTCAGGCTCCAAATGACACAGCTGACGCCGCCTCTCATTCGCTGAAAAATAAATCGTTATCAAATCTCCACGTCCGGTAAACACCGTACCGTCCGTCTGTTTGTTCCCTACCGCCCTTTCAAGGACGGAGGAGCGCGTAGCCGTGGCGACCTCCGCCGCGAGATGACGGCAGAATCTTCCCCGCTGATGTGAAGACGTGAGGAGAATGTGGCGAGGGGTATCAAACCGGGGATAGGGACGGTTTGTCTCCTCCGTACGAGCAATCAAAGGCAGTTATATCTACACTCTGCGCGCCTTGGGGCACTGTTAGAGGCACCGACAACACCATTTCACGGATACCATCCTCTGACGACCATATACTTGAGTGTAAGATATCTATAGCCACACGTTGCAACAAATTGGACGTTTATGCACAGAATTCGGGACGGTTCGTATTGCAAATTTCCACACGCACCCTTTCGTCTTGATGTAGTTTTCTGACAACGTTTATTTCAAGTTTTACACGAAGTATGCCCCTTCCTGTCGAGGAATCGGCCAAACACCCTCTGTCCGGTGATGGCACCCAAAACATTCCAATATTCTGTGGTCCAAACACGGCCAGCCGCGAGCCGCGATGGTTTGTGTGGTCAGCTGACCCACACGTCACGGTCCTGTCAGCGTATTCCTTATCCTCTGGGACCTCTATGATTAATACATGACTGTATAATGTGTCTATTTCAAATCCATTAAATCGTAATTTTAGTCAGAATCCCTTGTCAAAAAACTCAGTTAATTAATATTCCTTTAAAATCAACTTTGAAATCGAATGTATCACTGAATCACGTCGTTGTTATGCGATTGATATTCAAAGGAGCCCGTTAGATATCACTCAAAGCATCTCATATTGAAATCATAACCATGTAATGTTCTCTGCTGTAAACACGTTATGAATTGTTGATAAGTGACCTCTATCCGCTCGCCTGTGACATTAGAACCGAATTATGTCTGGTGTCATGGCAGGCGCGTATCAAATATCATCACGCGGGAAGAGCTCGTGTTCGATTGGTGGATAATGGTCACATGACAGGTTTGATTCCATTTGAAATTCCCTCTGCTCCTTATGGCATCAGCTATTCTTAGTGTGTAATACAATATCAGAGAGATTGCATAATAATGGAGAGATCACGCACAACCGTTTGGCGCGTGACAGCTGAATCTCCATATTGTGGCGGACTAGCTGACCGATGACAATGCGCACAGAAGCGGTTCACTGGACGCAATAAAGCTATATTTCCGGTAGATTTTTGTGCATTCAGTAACTTGTAAGGAAATGATATACGTTTACTTCATCTTCTTTGAATAATTCCAGGGCAGCGATCGCGACTATCTTCATGAATGGATTTCTACCTCCTCAACTCTTGACAACAGAATATTTATGTATAATTGAAAGATCGCCCATAGTATAACGACAATACTAGAAGTAAAACTGTGAAATGACCATCACTGTAGAGGTAGATTCAAAACCCTTAAAAATGTTATAGATGGCCGAAACTCAATTTCTCCTTAACAAACAGCTATCGCTTTTTCTTTTGTATTTGCGCCCGCTACATCTTGTAGTCCAGAGCGAAGGAACTTGTCAACTATAATTGGTTTGATACTATACTCTAGCTTAAATCATATGTATTTTCTCATATATAAAGTACAAGTACTTCTGTTCTTGAATTTGTACCTTAAATTGTTTAATTTTCCAGAAAAGTAGCCCAAAGCGAGCCTTACACGGTTTCCCCATTCCCAAAAAGACTGAACTTTGGCAATTTGGCGTTCGTTTTGTACCATATTTTCCGAGCGGTCAAAGTCGGTACTGCAGATTAAGCTCAGACGGTGTTTATGCTTCTACTACTTAGAATTGCGCCAAATATAAAAGTAACTGCAAAGAAAACGCACACGTACATGATGCCTGCACTGCCATGCATGGAATATATAACAACTATTCATATCACGGTGGATACGTTATTACGTGTACATTATCATCATAATCCATACTAAAATGTAATACTAGTAATAACTTTATTGCACAACAATTGTACAAGGTACAAAGTATGGCATCCACTGGTGCATAGATAACATTTTTTTAGGCTAATCAATCTATCTTATACAATATGGTGTAGTAGTATGGGATGACAATTGGATTTTACAATCATTGGAGGAGTTTCTAACGTCTAGACATTCTTTGATATATTTTCCAATGTATACCATGCAGGGGTTATCACATGTCATTATGTACTTAAATTTTCTATTCAAGTCCGTTGAGATAAATCCTGGTACATCCGACGATAACATTGAGTATAGTGAATTACGTATATCAAAATATTTGGGACATACAATCAAAAAGTTATATGAATGTATATGCTGGAAGTGTTTTAGAGGACCCTAGGGTTTCTGCATTCGGAAAGGAGCTCCGGCCCTTTGCTTACTGAAGGAATCATATAGTTGCTTTTTGGTAACGGAATGTTTGACGCTGAATGAAGCAACAGCTAACAGCATTAAGATAGCTCATAGTTTAGGAATTTCCCAAATGAAGCATAATCAAACTCATATCCTGTTGAACAAACTAAATTCCTTTCGGAAACGACTTGAAACTCCACGCAGACGTAGAGAGCAAAATGCTAACGTCTCTCAGGTTCCTTATTCCGAGAAGCAGCGGGCATTTCGTCTGCTCCATATTCAGTAGAAAAGCCAGCTACTTCGCGGAACTATAACCTCGACAAACTGCTTTATTTTTCCTTTCTGCATCTGCTTGGAGATTAGTTCCTCCATACAAGGCACAGTGGTAAAGATTACCAGCGGGGTATCTGGCGGTGCTTTGCCGCCCGGTAAGGGGGGAGGTATGTCACCATAAGGGATCAGTCCGTATTTGTGAGGATTGTGGGGAGAACATCGAACCCTCCAGAGGTCAGCTCGGCACAAGCAAGGTCACCGCTCCAGATACAGCCGCCATTTTCTCTCTCACCTCCAAGGGCAAAATATATCACCATGGTAAGTTCGCCTCTTTTTTCTTTCTTGGTTTTGAAATGTCCAAACATGTCACGATATAGTGTGTGAAAAGCAGTTCTATTCATATTTGTACTTCTCCGAATGTAGGATACAGCGACGTTGGAATACATGAGAGAACTTCTGTGAGAAAAAATGCCATTTGCCCAAAATGATATAAAACTTGTATGACCTTGGCACAAGAAGAAGGACATGACCCGTTGATCGCGGAAAGATGAATTTATATTACTTTCAGTCTTATCATTGTGACAAATCTCTCAGTCTTGGGTACGTGTTGGCACGAATGTCTGGAACGTCAGTAAAACAGTCAAATACGGCACGAAAAAGCGAGGCATCAAATGTGGAAAGTACATCAACAAATACCAGCAAACTTTCGCATACGACATGGCATGGGCCAGCTACCGTTTCTTTCAGTTAGCGTCGTCATCGCACACGACTTGTTGTTCTTCAGATTCTGAAGACTGGTCATCGATCGACAAAGCTGTGCCCAATGTTTACATATGCATGTGCTTCTGACATGTGGTAATAATGGCAACATTGAACAGGGAAAGATGTGGAAATCTAGTATCTCTGCAAGATTTTTAAGTAAGACATTTGAATAATCATACATGCTTGATTATGACAGACCAAAAAACACCAAGGTTTAATGTTAAAGAGGAACATGATCTTTTAACTTATCGTGTGAAACCATGATACTTTAAAGGCAATTTTTTAATTAGATAGCTCTGTATGCCGCACAAACTGTCTCTTCGTGCGGATTCAGACGATCCGGGTCTGGTACATTTTATTTGCAATAGGGTTGCAAATCGCCAGGCGACCACTGTGCGAAAAGGGTCGATTTCCGGACGTTTCAATGATAGGATGTTTCCGACAATATTACGTTTCCGACGATATTCAGACGTTTCTTGATCTCGATATCGTTAGTTTACGGATTAATATCTTGAGCCGGAAACGGGAACACATTTAATCGCAATATATCCGGATCCGAATATGTTAAAGCTTTGTTTCCGGATATTAGCCGAATATTCCGACTTTCCAGTAATGTATGCGGATTTTTTTTCAACGGAGAGACCGCGAATACGGATAAATATCTAAAGCCGGAAACGGGAACACATTTAATCGCAACATATCCGGATTCGAAAATGTTTAAGTTTTGTTTCCGGATATTAGCCGAATATTCCGACTTTCCAATAACGTATGCGGATTTTTTTTTCAACGGAGAGACCGCGAATACGGATAAATATCTAAAGCCGGAAACGGGAACACATTTAATCGCAACATATCCGGATCCGAATATGTTAAAGTTTTGTTTCCGGATATTAGCCGAATATTCCGACTTTCCAATAACGTATGCGGATTTTTTTTTCAACGGAGAGACCGCGAATACGGATAAATATCTAAAGCCGGAAACGGGAACACATTTAATCGCAACATATCCGGATCCGAATATGTTAAAGTTTTGTTTCCGGATATCAGCCGAATATTCCGACTTTCCAGTAACGTATGCGGATTTTTTTATCAACGGAGAGACCGCGAATACGGATTAGTATCTGGAGCCGGAAACGGGAACATGTTTTATTGGTGCATATCCGGATCCGGATATGCTACCGTTTTGTTTCCGGATATCACCCGAATATTCTGACTTTCCGGTAACGTATGCGTTTTTTTTTTCAACGGAGAGACCGCGAATACGGATTAATATCTGGAGCTGGAAACGGGAACATTTTTCATCGTCGCATACCCGGATCCGGATATCCTGCAGTTTTGTTTCCGGATATCACCCGGATAGTCCAACTTTTTGGTAGCGTATTCGGAGTCTTTCTGCAACGGACATCCAGCAACTTACCGATGAATATCTATAGTCGGAAACGCATATCCGTAACACTAAGTCCGCAATGAATATGGAGTTTTTTTGCTCCTGAAATTATATATCTGAGATTAAACATACTAGATACATGGCAAAGAAAATACGAAAAGCAAGAATACTTTAAATCACTCTGTAATTGTTTAAGTCCTATATCTGAACAGTTTCATGGTAACGCTTACTGATGATCCAGATTCAAGTTAGGCATATGGATTTAGTTATCGGTAGATGTTCGACAACAGCGGAAATAGGTATATAACTTACTACACAGTGAACAATCTTGAACAGTCTTAATTGTGGTAATATATGTACAAAACATTGCTGTTATAAGCCCTGGAAATCAAGGTATAAGTAATTAAAAGTAAATATAAGATCAATAGAGACTATACGTGATATAACGTCAATATTCTGAATGAGGGTAATTGAAAACCAATGATACAAATCTCTTACTCGGAAAATCAATGAATATAGAATGTATGCAGAAGTTATATCATAACAGTTAGAGCTTCTTCTGTAACCTCTATAAATACATCAGAGTATGAATCATACGAATTCTACATAGGGATATTCACGTTGTAGTTTACTTATGAACATTTACAATGTGTTTTCACATGATTCTACTCATTCTGGGCGTTTTACGGCACACCCGCAATGGCAATTACTGTACGGATTGATTAACTTCGTTAGGCACCAGGTCTAACATGTTATCCGTGTCACATAAAGGAATGTTCTGATACAAATAGAACTGCTTCTTAAACGTATAGGTGTAAACAGACATATCATTATTCCAAGATAGGCGTGCGGAAGTCACACAGGTTGGTTTGCTGCAAAGATGTTGCTGCACTGGAACTGTCTTTATAACCCCCCGATATACTTGGCGGAAGATGCTGAAAAATAAACGTGGCTAGAATAAATTAAATGTGGAGACGAGTCGACACCAACTACATCAAATGTACACCCTCCCTCTCCAATGATATGACACAACGAAACAACGATCGAATCAAAAACAAGATGGTCTACAACACTAAAGACAGCAATGACCGGATACCTGTTTACTTAAAGTTTAGCCTTGTCTAATTCCAGTCGGATCATGCATATATATATGATCAAATAACGATAGCAAAAGGTAAAATGAACAAAGTCGGCTCAATAAAGAAATGTAAATTATGTTTCCAACAACGTTGAAATACTGCCCAACTGAAACATTATCTTTGTAGACTTCTCGTGACAAACCCAAACCAAGTCAATGAACTTTGCGATCAGTTGAGTAATAAAAACACTGAAACATATGGATGAAACACAAATTAGGAAAACGGAAAGGCATCGGACTTATTGGCAGACAATACAGGTACAATACGCATTGCTGGAGAGACTTTGTACATAGAAACACGTGTCGGAGATAAGAACGCAGATTCCGGAATACCATGAGGAAATATGTAACATATACGGACAACAAATATTCTAAGGTATTAACCGGACACGCAAATGAACAATTCCTGTGTCGAAGTATTTCCGAAAATGCTGTGTGGAAATTCTTATTGAAATGTCCAGATATACGCGACATGTGTAACCTTCAGATTTGCCTAGAAATCTACCCTTCTCGTATAGGGAAGGAAATATGTTACATACACTGTATCGGGAAAACTGGTGTTCCCGGATATAAGGGCAAATAGAGAAAAACACATATCTGAACCACTTAAACGCACGTGGCACGTATACGGAAGAATCAGGAGTACTGCTTTTGCCTGGGCATAGGGTAGCAACAGTTTCTTAGTCAATATATTTAGCATATCTATGTATAGTCAGAAAACTGAATCAACAACGCGTATTCGGTCTTACGAAACGCCCCTGTACAGTATCCGAAACAAAACAAAACAAAACAATATCACGAAATAAAGACTGTTTTCTTTCGGATCGCATATGCATAAAGATAATTTCTAAATTATTTCAAGGTACTGTCAAAGATAATGTCAACAGACTGAACAGATTATAATACCATTCCTGTATGATATGTTAAATTCAAAACAGATCCTAAGGTCGAACTGAAAATCTAAAAAGAATTGAAAAATAAAAACCCTTATCAAATGATGTGGCTAGAAACACAACATTCCTTTTGTTATTAAACTCGACAGGACAGCAGCAAAATAATGTTTATAGGTCACAGTCCTCAATATGATGAGTATCAGGTCACCAAACACGTAGCATTTACTGAGAACTGATATTTCACCATACGACACCACTAAGGATTGTTGTTTTTGCTTGGACTTAATATATTCGGCATAGGTATATTCAGAAAATTTCTAATATTTGTCAGGTATATTGACTCTTCTCTGTAGTCATATTACAGCAAGGATTTCTGTAGTATTCCAACCCCTGATATCTCCGTACACAGAGGGAAACACGTATTCGGAGTAAAGAAATGACCATTAACAGTATCCGGGAAAATGTTGATTACTGATATTCCGTATACACACATGTTTTCTATTATGATACATGTGGGTGGCCTGTTGTGCTTCACGGAAGAGCTGCTTGAAAACAATTTCTGTGAAACTCTCCTAGCTGCAAATTGACACACTAGAGTAAGAAATGACTAATTTCTGATGTAGGTATTAGTTTAACCCGTCTCCAATTGTGGATATTTGAAGTTCAGTTACCGTGTTCTCGGCTTGTCGATGCTCCGCTGAGGTCACTGCACCCCGTCCTCGTACCGCCCACTTCGGTCCCGACTCCCGAGTACATGCAGGTCATTCCTCGTCTTTGCAAGTTGGTTCAGAAAAGACGAATCTCGTGGTGGAGTACTCCGTCAGATCGTATTGAGAATAGGATGTTAAGAGACTTGGGCTCCGGCAGATACCTCCGGCACACGCTGAAACAGCTCACCTCGCTTCTTTCTCCAACTCTGCCGGAACCGTTAAGTTTGGCGCTAACATTCCAGGAATGCGTCATAGATGAACGGACCAATCAGAAATCAGGCATATTTTCCAAACCATCTGGTGGCCAGATCTTATCGTAATTGTGCACATAGCAATGTCCCAACTGAGAAGACAGACAAGCCAGTACGGTTTTGGAAGGGTGCCCATATATATATAATAAATATATTTCCATGGCAGGCCACACGCTTGTCTTCATATCATGCTTTAGCAATAGATTGATGCAGGTATTTCAATTTTGCACATGCATGTATAAATCGGTTATGGAAATCTAACTTAAGTTGCTTTGATTGGCACAAGATCACAAAGTGTGTCACTGTTTGGCTTAATGCACTCTTGCAATTCTTTTTTAGATTTCAAGAACTACCAGAAACCCAAAGTTGTGTATTTGCTGATCGATTTGATAGTTTCAAGCACGGAGACAAAAAGCTCCCCCTAGAGGCAACAAATATTATTGTACCGACCGTATCTTGGTCATGATACGCGCAAATTCCTCCGGAAATCTAAGTGTCCCACAATGCCCTTCTGCTATGGATTGTCATTTCCGGACTTATTTCCGGACAACTGTTTTGATTCTGGTCATTTTCGGAGTCCGGAACGCCTTCAGAAAACATGCTTCGTGTACGGACAAAAGATAAACCAAGATATTTCCTGGACACAAAAATGAACAATTCCGGAAACGGAATATTTCCCGATATGCTGTGTCGAAATTCCTTTTCTGAAACTGTCCGAATACGCGGCACGTTCAACATTCAGATTTGCCTGGAATCTTTCATTTTATCACAGAGAACGAAATATATTGCGGAAACGGAACATCATCATCATCATCATCATAGTCGCCGCGTTCATCGGTTGACGATGCGGGCCATCATATGTATTCCCGGATATGTGGGAAAATAAAGTAAAACGCATACCTTAACCTGGACTACAGAAACTAAAATGGCACATAATCGGTAGTTCTTGCTTTGCATTAATAAAGATAGGAACTGTTTTGGATTCGAAATATTATCGGATATGTGTCATGACAAAGTCAACAGATATCTTCGTGTATGTAAAGAAACACGCATTCGGAGTAATGAAACTCCCATGTACGGTATCCGCAAATATCCTAAGTCATATTTTGCTTGATCTGCAACGAAACAATTCCTGATTCTATATATTTCCGTAAATGTTATGTATTGACAAAATGTCCGAAAACGTTCAGAATACTTGGCATGTCCAGTTATGTGTCAAATTTCGGATTTTGTCCAGAAATAGACCGCTTTCGCGCTTGACAACAGATGTCTCTGTATACATAACGAACTACGTATCCGGAGTTATGATACGAACTTGTTAAGAATCCGGTAAATAAAAAAAACTATATTTATCCGGATTTGCTAGGAATTATTCATTGAATAAGAATATTTCCGGATATTTCAGGTGTCGAAATAAGTACTTGGAAATAGTTCGTATATTTGACATGCCCAGTGATGTGTCAAACTTTGGATTTGTCCGGAAATGAATAGCAACATTTTCGGAGTCAATACACTCCCGGATATCTGACCTGTCACGGCAGAGTCAGAATACAACATGGATTGCCGAAGTATCTTAACAACAGATATCTCCGTATACATAAAGAAACACGTATCCGGAGTTACGATACGACCCTGAACAGTATCCGGAAAAATGAAAAGTTGTATTTATCCGAATTTGCTAGGAAATATTTCTTGAATCAAAATATTTCCGAATATGTTAGGTATCGATTTGAGTACTTGGAAACGGTCCGAATATGTAACATGCCCAGTTATGTGTCAATATCGGATTTGTCCGGAAATGGACCCCTTTCGCGCAGTGGACGTACGCAATGATTAAGATAAGAAGCACGTTTTCCATGCTCCGAATCTGTCCGCACGTCACCACCCCTCTGCCTTGTGACAAGCGGTACAAACGGTCAGATGACTTAAAATGGGATTTAGAGGTTAATGTTGATATTTCACCACCCTTCAAACCTAGGCACGGCTTCAACTGCCGACTGTCACATGCAACTTTCTTACCTTCAATCCTTATATGGTAATTTCCTTATATGGCAACTGGGGCGAGTCGGGACCGGCCGTCGCCCTGGCGCTACACCGCCTTATTTGGACAAAACCTTATAGATAAACATGATTTTTTCAGGCGTACCAAATGTGAAAGTACAAGCCCCAAACCGTTATACTGAACCATGATCGATTTGACATGAACGTATACCTCACATCACATGATGTTGGTCAATTTAAGAAGCCATAATTCGAAAATGTGACCTGTCTTACTATCTTTGCTTTAAGTTTGTCCTTTTTGTTTTTCGTCCGATGCCTTTTATGTCTCAGCTGTTTGATGAATAAATATTCACATGACCTATCGCCACCTAACGGATTCTGTCTCACTGCATTAATCATAAGAACTCATATTCTAAGTATTCTTATTTCCTGTCTTCGACGATATTTAGTCATGTTACAACAAAAATCTCCATTCATTTTCATTTACTTTCAATTCTTTCATTCCTCCTATTACCGAGAAATATAAGACAACATATCTATACACAGACTCTTGGCTACAACAAGGTGTCAACCAATGAACCTGTCATACTCTTATCAATTCAAGAAATACGCGTTTGGATTTACAATCGGTAACAACGAGATAAAGTGTAACACATGTATACAATGTCATTCGTCCGTTCACTCCTTTCCTTTTAGCTATTTCTTATGAAACTTTACAATGGATAGGGACAATTACATTTTTAAATAAGATATCATATATATATATATATATATATATATATATATATATATATATATATATATATATATATATATATATATATATATATATATATATATATATATATATACTACATACACATATCAGGCAAAAACAGTGTTCTTGGTTATTTATTTATTCATTCATTCATTCAGCCATTCATTATTTTGCCCTTAGGGGAGCGCACGGGACATGCTGAGCGACGATCTTGTGGAGGGTAAGAAATCTTGCTTCTTTCCGTTTGAATTAGATTTTAATGAAATCGTCTTACATTTATGCTATGAAAATATGATAAATATGATAGTATATAAAATTGATAAACCATTCAGTGACAATGATTTGATAAAATGATTTGATAAATTATCCGTACAGCCGTACTAGTATACTAGGAAAGTCGGAATGCCCCAATATCTGCAGGTAGTTGCAGGAGGGCCGCTGGGAACGTGATTCAATTTGCCTCGTTAACTCAAAGGAATAAAAGTTATGTCAGACGTTTTTTATTTCTTTATGGGGCTGTCTCAAAACCTCTTGTTTTTCCCGTCAGAGTTTCAGATGGCGTTTGACATGTTTGACCAGAAGAGCGAGGGAGAGATCAGCGTGCAGAACCTGGGGACCATCCTGAAACAGATCGGGCTCAACCCCAGCCGTAAGGAGCTAGAGGAAATCATGGCGGAGGCTGACGAGGACGGTAAGGGCTCGGCTCACTAGTTCTGGTGGTTTTACTATAGATATTAGATCAGGGGCCATCCTAAAACAGACCGCGCTGCACAGCAGCTGAAAAGAGTGCCTCGAACCTGCCATGTTGTTTTGCCATTGTGTACTCGCATATGTAGATGTACAGGTAGCGCGGCACGATGGACATCCTGCAGCTGGTGGCTAAACAGATGCATCAGGCCTAGGACCAGTACGCATGTTTAGATATAAACCTGTACATCAGGGCGTTAGATGATTAAATGCCGTATCCCATCCTCCCTCCTAAGGAAGCGGCACGATGGATTTTGACGAGTTCCTGGAGCTGATGGCGAAACAGATGCACCAGGAGGAGGGCGAGCTGAACGAGGACGAGGTCCGCGCGGCGTTCAACGTGTTCGACAAAAACAACGACGGATTCATCTCCATGTCAGAGTGGAAGGTCAGTCTCATATGACGTCACTCATGACGTAACACATCCCGTCAACCACCACATGACGTCACACATGACGTAACGCATCGCGCCAATCCCCACATGACGTCACACATGACGTAACACATTCGAGCCAACCACCACATGACATCACTCATGACGTAACACATCGCACCAACCTCCACGTGACGTCACTCATCTGGCTGACGTCACCAATAACGTACCACATCTCAACCTGGCTGACGTCACAAATGACGTACCACACTTGATAACCTGTAAGTAGTTTACCCGGGAAAGATGTCGGTTAGTTTTTACAAGCGCCCCTCGACCAGCCCGGTCAAGGGACCGGTAAGCGGTAATTAACTTATTAGTCTACAATGCCCTGTTGTGGCGTCGATACAATGACCTGTGACGTAGTGTCCATGACCTATGCCCAATCCCGTGCCTTCGTCCCCAGGCGATGGCGGAGGCCTGTGACGAGAACCTGAGTGAGGCTGAGCTGAACGAGCTGATGGAGGAGGGTGACGTCAACAGGGACGGCCGGCTGGACTATGATGGTAAAGCCCCCCTCTCACTGGACCCGCGGCACGCTGGCGGCGTCGATGCGTCCTAAACTGGATTTATGTTACCCTTGACGTTATAATGGGAATATCATTCAAAACGTACAAGTATGGCCAAAAAAGACAACAAAACACACAAAGCTTTAAAAAGATTCGTTTTTTGTCGATAAAATTGTCAATTCGATCTGCCGCAGCGACGCCGCCAGCGTGCCGCGGGTCTAATGAGAGGAGGGCTTAAGGAGGGGTTCGCCCTAGAATACTGGAAAGCTATGAGGTGAGGGCTAGAAAACAGGCCCTAAAGTACGCCCTTGAGTACCCACGTCTTGTTACGGGCTATAGCTAGGTAAAAGCTAGTTTGGAAAGGTGACGTCAACAGGGACGGACGGCTGGACTATGATGGTAAGGAGGGGCTCGCCATAGAATACAAGAAGACTATGAGGTACGGGCGAGAAAACAGGCCCAGGGTACGCCCAAGAGTAGCGACATCTTGTTACGGGCTAGGTAAAAGCTAGTTTGGAATGTAGACACCAACAGCGACGGACGACTGGTCTATGATGGTAAGGAGGGGTTCGCCATAGAATACTGGAAAGCTATGAGGTGAGGGCTAGAAAAAAGGCCCAGGGTACGCCCTAGAGTACCGACGTCTTGTTACGGGCTATAGCTAGGTAAAAGCTAGTTTGGAAAGGAGACGTTCAGGGACGGTCGGCTGGACTATGATGGTAAGGAGGGGCTCAGAGTACAAGCTACGTACGGGCTAGGTAAAAGCTAGTGGAGAAAGGAGACGCTAGCAGCGACGGACGCAGTTGTTCGTGCCACAGGTCTTATTGCAAAGTACGTGGATTTGGGAAATATGATCATGCTTGCTGCACCTCGTACTGAAGAGAACAATGATGATGTATGTTGTAGAGACATAGGATAGATACATGTGATAAAAGCAGTGATCGACATTATTGTAACAACAGACTAATCTATCATTATTGTAACAACAGACTAATCTATATTCGTTTTCTCCATCTTAACTAAAGGTTTTCGTTTTCTGCTACTTTTCAGAATTCAAAGAGTACTTGGTCAACTTCCAGATCAAGTGGTAACTTCGGGATCAGACCGCGGTAGTTTCGTGTAGTCCCGGGGATCCAGCCGGTACAGGTAATCCAGACCAGATCCAGATCACGTAGGAGATCTCCAGATCCACATTGATGACGTGTCGGCTTACGTCATCGGTCTCGTCGTCAGAATTCAGCGCGTTTCGTCGACTACTTTAAGGACAAGTTTAGAACCGGAAGCAAAAACTTGCTTATCATAAGAAAATGACAAATAATGTTTCTGTATATGTAAGCAGTGATACACGTACTCGGTATTAAGTCACAAAAACGTTACTATAAAATACAATATATGAGAAGATCCTGCGATGTTTTGAAGAAATTTACTTAATTCAAACGTGTGTCATTCGTCATAGCATTGTAACATGTGCCTCCTGAAGGATGATAGCCTGTCTGCTCCACCTTAACTACCGAAATTCATGTGACTCTTCACAGAATATGAGAATTTACGAAAGTTTATCATAAGTGTATTATGGAAAATAAATCGGTATCAACACAACTAACTGTACTCTTTAACAAAATCAAAAGCTACCATGGCAGAGTTTGATATGGAGGCTGGTCAAAACAGCTCTAGGGGCCGGATGCCAGACTAGTGGTGGATCCTGCAAGATTTGAACACCAGTATTAGGCTTGGTTACTGCCACCCCTACAGGGATTCAGGTATCAGGGCAGCCAGGCAGCAGCAGGGCTTGGCCTTACAGTCTCCAGAGGGTGCCAGGCTAGGGGTAGGGTAGCAGCAAGCTAATACGTTCCTTCACCAGAATCTCCATAAGAGGCCGGGTATAAGCAAGGAGGTTTTAACCTCCTTGGTATAAGGCAGACCAGCAGGCTTAGGCCTGGGTTGGCCTAACAGCCTCCAGAGGGGGCCGAGTGCCAGGCTATCTGGGTAGGGCAGCAGCAGGCTTAGTGATTGGGCCTCCAGAGGGGACCGGGTGCCAGGCCATTATAATAGGGCAGCAGCAGACTTAGGGGTTGCCTATAGCCTCCACAGGGGTCCGAGTGCCAGCCTATATGGGTAGAGCAGCTGACGTTTCGGTGCCTTCACCACAGGGGCCCTAATTAATCAGTATCCCCCGATCATATACATGATGAATAGATTACCGACATGAGAAACCCGTTCTAAACCTCACCGATCCGCACGGGTAATTTTAGACGCTAAACCCCCGCAAGGGACGCATATAAAACCCACTGCCGGCATTTCACTTTTCTTAAACCTTCCCAAGCAGTGAGAGAAGACTTCCTTCCGCTAAAAAAGCCTAAAAGACGGTCCCACCATGCCGGTAAGTGTCCGCAGCGACTGCTACGCTCCTTGGAACGCGTCTTGTGACGTCAAGATGTCGCTATGAAGTTTATCTGAAATGTTTCATGTTGCTTTGATATATTGATGATTACAGTACAGGAGACATGTAACCAATAACTGTACTACGTACTGCATATTCGGAAAGACAATACAAACTCAAAATCTCTAGCTAACACTTTGAGTCAAATATCTCTGAAACGAGAAATACTACAGCGGAAATAAAGATAACGTTATATCGCGAAATAGAAGAAGTCTTGCTGTTTCCACATCTAAAGGACATGTGAAACTTTATATCCAAGTAGATCCAATAAATCGTTTTGATGTAGTCTTGTAGGGCAACATGGTATATATATACAGCGACAAAATGAATATCTTATTACATAGAATGAATCGTTCTCTTGCAGTAATAAGTTTAAATGTAGGGTTTCCAACGTTGAACCCTTTGCATTTTGAAATGATCCAGATTGGAATTGGCGTGAAATGTGTGGTTCATGTATTGTAGTGACACTGAAGCAACAGGGGCCAAAGAAATTTTGAAATTGTCTTGCCATTCTTCTCATATGTCGTAAATGTGAGGTCATGACAATGTTATCACTGAGAGGGTGTGTGTGCTGCTTTTGCCGGGCTTATGTGGAGATCCTTTCTATTTTTGCCAGAAAACGTGTCAAGGGATTCGCCTACAAGAAAAATGAAAACGAATATTCCCACGTACTGGGTTGGGCGGGTGTTAATGCGTCATCAATGACATCATCAGCTATGCATCTATACCCTGTTGCTGACTTGAGTTTCTTTTTTAATTCCGCCTTCTTCCATTTCGAGAACTGACTTTTTCAGTTCTGTACGAATGTTCCACTTTTAAACCTAACGGCTATGTAACCGTTACGGTATTTGCATGAGGATATGACTAAACAGAAAGTGAAACTACATGATGTTATAAGATCGGACACTGCGCTCAGAACGTGTACTGAAGTCCCGCACACATACGCAGACTGTAATAGTCATACATGTTCCATATATGTGTTTTGAGAGCGATCATTAGTAACTTACACTAAATCAGCCGTTAAAGTGAGCTGACATATGTCTGTGTATGTGAGAATGACGAAATCATCATACCCCGGCTAAAACATAACATACAAAAATGATACTGCGAGAATATCATCTATCGGCTAACGGGTTATATCATAGCTTTCCTTGTTTAAACAAAGTGACAATGAACTAATTTGTGGGAACTCCGGCCTGACGCAGTCTCAGCTGTTACCCGGGTTTGCCCCTGTCGGAATGCTGAACTGGTTAAGATTTCAGGCAAAGGACTTTTCTTACTAATTAATGAGCGAAACTCAAATACACAGAACCCGGCTTGTCTCCATTTAGACCCCACGCCCAGGGTAGCCTTTACTGCTACTGACGCGACTAACACGTCTCCACTGATTTATAACGTTATCACACAGCACGTCCTGGGGTTTGGATTCTTACAGAGGATTTGGATGCAGACCAGATTTGAAGCAAAAATAGATGTGTTGTAATGGCACTCATGTATATGATACCCAATATCGTAAATTCTTTAGTCAGTGTCCAGTGGTTATTCACAAAGTACGGGCCGCCCAAAACATGTCACTATACAGGAAAGCCGGGAGAAAAGAAAGAAGCCCATGCCATACATCTGCTTGGAGAGTTGGTCGTGAGAAAACAACACGGGCTCTTGTCGATTTTCTAGTTAAGATGTGCCTAGAATGGTACTTTTTTCTTCAAATACATTTAAGAAGGAAAATGAATCGGTAGATCTGAAAAACAAGAAATCGGATTAGTATGGCCGAACGAAAGTAAAAGGAACTTTCTATTTCCGCTTGCCTGTGAGGGTCAGGGGGTTATGATAACGTTTTGTTGCCCGCCCCGCCCCGGTATCCTGCTCGTTTGTTTACTGTGCCGTAATAATAGCGCGCGGTCCGCTCTAATCCGCGGAACACAACATTGCTGGCGTCGGTAGGCTCGGATTTCAGCTTTTAAGCACTTTCGGAGTCATTTATCAATTAGGAAATGATAACCAGCACCACAAGTGCTGCTAAATGAGGTAGAGATCGGAAGTTTTTTGCATTGACGAAAACGGTATCTCACCCACTGTTCTTAACAACTAGTGCAGGACCATAGGTCATTCGGCGTAATATACTAGGCCAGCTGCTGGCGCGCCGCGTGCCTGCGAAGCTGGTGTGTTACGCCGAATGGCAGTTATACCGGCTATATAGATACAGATACAGATACCATGCTATGGACTGTATATTTACATGCTCATTGCATCGTAAACATTTTTATTGTATATTGCATATTTTACCAGAACTTCTTAACAGCCTCCGGCAAGTTGGGCGGTCCTGGCTGTATGTCTTTTTATAAAGCCTGATAAAATAATCAAATCAAATTTCCCATACGACAAGTACAATGAATAGCCCACCACGTCTATCCTAAAGGACTGCAACCCTTTCCAGTAGCGCACAAACTGGGACAGCGACAACAGCCGGGACTCGAACTCCTGACCCCTGGTCCAGGGGCAGGGTCTCCTAATCTCCAAGCAGATCTATCGGTGGCAAGGCAGTATCAAAAGGGCCAAACAGTATCCAAAGCCAGCGGAGTAATGCTAATGCCCCTCCCTGTTTGATTGATGGCAGATCTCCGGTGGTTTTGGATACTGTTTGGCCCTTTTGATACTGCCTTGCCACCGATAGATCTGCTTGGAGATTAGGGTCCCCGAAAGTTGGACCACGCTGCAGACTACAGCTGTTAGCGCCAGCCTTCAATAAAGATGTGCCTTGACCCACTTCCTGGTTATATAGTAGGGAATTAGACATGTACGATAATACATTTTTAGGTTACAAGATTATTTGAACTCCGAACACCCAATTCCCTATTCTCCAAGCAGAGGCTTCGATCGAGAGGGGTAATTTTGTCCGGGATTCCTCTGAGAGGAGAGGGACGTTAGAAATCCCGGACAAAACTACCCCTCTCGATCGAAGCCCCTGCTTGGAGAATACCAATTCCCTTGTACAGCTGCTAAGGTGTACTAAGTTGTATCTTTATATACACGTCCAATTTCACGCCCCTACAATAAACGTCAGTGGGCCAAAGAGAATCTTTATTGGAGAGACTTTATATAAGACTACAGTTATGATTAGAGTAGACATGATTTTGCCCCAACCCAAATTCCGCACAAGAAACGCTCCCGATCCTGTCCGGGTCTGATGTCAGACGATTAGAATAAAATTTCAAGTTGAAGGACATGTAAGAACCCATAACTCTTGAATTGGAGACAGCAGACGAAGTCTGACATTCAAGATATTCAAATATGTACAAGAATTCACACTTCATATACGAATATTCACCTCTGTACATGTTTATTGCTCATAATGATTGTTCTGAATAGGTGGACGGTTTAATCCTGATATTCAAGAGTTTAAATGATGTAATGAAACGCAAATCTAAGACATTTCTACACAAACCTCTGCATTAAAGATATCTGCTGTAGGGTTTGGCAGAGTGTAGAAGCTCCGGGGTAGATTTCCGTCCTTCATAGACCGGACGCCATCCATGCATCAATGTCGTCCATAAAAGCACACAAAGCTGAAACATGGCAACGTTATCTGTGTAGTCATCTTGGTTATCTATCTATCGTCTGCATAGTGAAGAGTAACAACATTCGCTATTAACCTGCACATGTACATGGCAATGCAAGCCGGATACACGGTTTATACTTGTATCTATTGAGATTGTAACGCTATCTTGTAGCGTGGTACTAATGCTCGTTTATAGACATATTTGAACCGTTTCTACACAATCTCTGCACTAAGGATAACATGTTAACTCTAGAAACATCTGTGTACATGTTGATGAAGGTTAGACATCCAGGTAATAAGATACGCCAAAATATATTACTCAAGCAACTGGATAAGATCAGGCATAATCTTCTCCAGTTGCTTGAGTAATATATTTTGGCGTATCTGTGTACATGGTTCAACAGACTGGACAAGTTCTGGAATAGATTTCCGCACTTTTGAGACCGGACGTCATTCATGCGTCAATGTCTTTCATAAAAGTCCTTGGCATAATCTCATGGTCATGTTCATCATCACTCTATCTATCATCTGCATAGTGAAGAGTTACAACATTTGCTATTAGCCTACACATGTGCATGGCGATATGTGAGCCGGATGCAAAGGTATACTCATATCTATAAATATTGTAACGTTATCTTATAGTGAGATATATCAATGTTTGCATATAACTCTGTAAGAACGATAAGAACAGAGCCAAGGTGTGGGCTCAGATTCACAGGGACGGACCGTGAATGACTCTGGGGGAGGGCTGTGCAAAGGGACAGACCGTTGGTGACTATGAAAGGGATTGTGGAAAGGGACGGTACATGAATTGCTCTGGGAATGGGCTGTGCTAAGGGACGGGCCGCGAATGATGCTAGGGGAGATTTGTACAAAGCAACGTAAAGACATGTCGGACAGAAACTTTTTTTTTAAATTTTATTCTAAGAACTGAATTGTAGCTTTAGAACAGTTCATATACTTCACTCAATGACACCGACGCCGCTACTGCAGTTAAAGGCGGACACCACGTGACCGTGTGTGTCTTCACCCGTCTTGTTACTGTTAAAAGAGCTCCTTACAGAACATGACAGCCGGGCAAGGTCACTGGAAGGTCACCTCCAAGCATCCGGCTGCGTTGCGCAGGAGATGCCGCGCCCTGGTCACGTGATCACGGAGATGACAAACACTGATGGGTCGCGTGACCGCGGGGTAGATGATAAATATTGGCGGGAAGAAGTGGTGTCGGTTTTCACTTTCACTGCTGAAGGACGGACGAAGACACGGGCAAGATGTCGGACGACGGAGTAAGACTTTTCACTTTCTTCTGTGTCTTTCTCGTAGCGCCTCGCATGTCTTGACAAGTACCCTCGTATTCCTCAATAGATGGTTCTTCCTAGTCTTAAGGATATTCGAACTTTCTTGACGGATGAAAGGCATCTTAGAGATCGCTGTGTGGTCCTGCACTGTCTTGGGAGGGAAAGCCTGCATAAGCCGGGCTTTAGTTGCTGCTGAGAGATGTTGGTGTGTGTGTGATGAGTGGGGGGGGGGGGGGGTACTAGCATACCTACACTTGTCTTAAGTGTGGATAGACGTAGATTGACGGGCTGAGTCCGCAGTATTTCTGTGCGTTTTCCGTCCGAACAGTGCAGCTGTTTTGTGCAGTCCAGTGGAAAGGGGTGTACTATATTACCTGCATTTGTCTTAAGTGTGGAGAGACGGGCGATCTCTCAGTGTCTCTGTACATTTTCCGTCCGAGTAGTCACGGCTGTGTCGTGCAGTCCAGTGCCCAGTTCTACAGGAATAGCCTAGATACCTACACGGTGTCTTAAGTGTGGAAAGACGGACGACCTCTCAGTATGTCTGTACGTTTTCCGTCCGAGTATATTACGTAGTCACGACTGTTTTCTGCAGTCCAGTTCTACAGAAATAGCCGAAATACCTAGACGTTGTCTTAAGTGTGGAGGGATGGGAAGAGTTCTCATCAGTGCTTCTGTACGTTTTCAGACTGTATAGTCATGTTTATCGCAGTCCAGTTCTACAGGAATAGTGTGGAGAGGCGAGGCTAGTCCTCAGTATCTCTGTACGTTTTCCGTCCGAACCGTCACGTTTCAACAGTCCAGTTCTGCATAAAATGCTCGAAGAGGTTGTCACATATCTATTATCGCCTCATAAGGCCGTGTGTTGGAATACCTATACTTGTCTTAGAGTGGATAGACGGGACAATTTCTCAGCATCTGTGTACGTTATCCACCCAAATGGTTGTTTCAACAGTCCAGTTCTGCAGGAATACCCCGAAGATGTTGTTACTTATATATAACCACCACATAAGGACGTGTGTTGGAATACCCATACTTGTCTTAAATGTGGAGGGACGGATCGAGTCCTCAGTATCTTCTTGTCACGTTGCAAGCAGTCGAATTCTGCAGGAATAGCCTGAAGTTGTTGTCACAAGTCGCCACATAAGGCCGCGTGTTGGACGAGTGTCGGACTTGCCGCGGGGTACAGGGTCCGGGGGTCGCAGGCTTCACAATCTTATCCTCTACAGCTATTAACTCTCTCATAGCCTGGCGTATCGTACGCAGCAGGCCCTGGCTACGCCCGAGTTTTGTTATTGGCGTTTTCATTTTAGGTATTACGTACGATCTTTTGGTTACTACCGTATTCTGATGGCTCCGGAGTTCGCTGTCGAAACCGAACCCCGGTCAGAACTCGGCCAAAGCAGGAATCAGAAACAAGAGCTTTTAAAAAAAGCTGGCGTTTCGGCTACGTTTATAAGTGTGAATTGTCTTTTCCCTTTACTTGAAGTAAAATCTGCCAGAGGAAGTCACTCAAGGGCTGTTCAGTCTATAAGAAAAATTGTCATTTTGGGAAATGAGTACTGTTTTAATAGAGAAAGGCAGATTGGGGAAAGCAATTTTGAAGTTACGTCACTTAACTTAAGTGCTTTTGAAAAAGCTGGTCTTGGCCTACAACTTGTACTTATTTGTAAAATGTATAATAGGCTCATTATAAAAGCTATCAATGTAATTATGTACATGGCACGCAATAAAACATAAAATTTGAAAAAGCACCATTGAATCATCAGCACTATGGTAATTAAGTGAAATAGAAGTTCATAACAGCTAAGGTTCTATCTAAAATGACTACCAAATGTCAAACAAATCAACAGCTACCTCATCCGTATTATTCTGGTTTCCGCATTTACAACATTTCTTCCTTATTTTCCTGGGTAATTTTGCTAAAATTCATGAAAATTCCCATAGTTTTGTGCCGAGGGGCGCCACTTTCCACGTCCGTGTTGTCTGAATGAAGTCGATACTGAACAATGGAGCATTTGCTACTGTAATAAAGAATCGCTGTTTTGCAAACAACATCAAGAGCCTCTGTTTACATCGGGGATAGAAGTTTAGTGGTGAGTGTTTTGCAAGAATCATCTTACCGCGCATAGGAGCCGCTGCACGGTATTTTCCATTACAATGAACAGAAAAATTCGAATGCCGGGTTTGGAATCTATGAAGTCCTGTTCATAAGACAAAGGCCTTGTATACAGTGTTTCCGCCAGAGGGGCGTCTTCCCGTCAAATGACGGCCTTATGTCGCTTTGGACGGCCTGAACTCAGACATAGGCCGTCCTCTTTAAAAAAAAGACAAACTAAATGCCGAGAAATCGGGGAAAAAAATACGAGAGGTCGGCATAATTTCTTTGTTTTTCTTTGTTACTGCGGGCGTGGGGACGCTCTATATCGTTGGACATTCACACTCTTTTGTTTGTTGCTATTGTTAAGCTTGCGAAGAATCGATGTCGGTGCCTTTGGCATACGGTGATCTCATTAAAAACCCGTTTTTCAAGACTCAATCGAAGAAAGTCATCGAAGCAAACAAGAAAAACGTAAACAAAACAAGAATTTCGCCCGTGCATTTCAGCCTCTACGTCGTAATTTGCCGCGATTCGCCGTCATTTCTGACCGTATTCGACACAATATATATTCCTTTGAGTGTTTTTCCGTGAAAATTCTCCATATGTACCGTAGATAAATCATAATTTTCGCTATGAGTTCACATAAGTCGAGCCGCAACCTGCCCCGTCCCGGGCCGTCCGCCATGTTTTTAAGCTCATTGATATGCAAGGTTTTAAGCGCTGATTGGTCCGCGTCATAAAATCCTGTGCTCTGATTGGTTGACGGCAAGATGTCACGTGACCACAGGGCGGGAAAACCCCTTTACACTTCAGACGCTTCTGGTCACTAGTATACTTTATATAGTAAAGTATTATATATTTACTTTAGTTAGTTATATATACTTAATTTTGTGACGATTGAAGCAGTATTAAAGCGACCTTCGTAACAAATTGATTTTGAAAAATTAACAAAGTCTTTTCTGATCACAACATTCAGTTACTTTTCCTGGTCAATTAATTTTCGCGGTACGGTCAATTAATTTTCGCGGTACGGCCCTCCCCAAGTGGACGGCCTCTCAGTCGCGGTCTGGCGGAAACACTGCTTGTATCTATTAAATGAATATTTAAAAATAACAAATATAAAATATTTCTTTATTTATTAATGAAAAAAATGATATTCATAAATATGATATTGATAGATTAATATAATATCAATATATATTTTTGATATTCAATATCTAAAAAGAAAAAAAAATCCATGCACGGAGACGAACCCGGATCTTCTGGGTCTGAAGAGCTTCGCGTTGCCAGATCGGCCAAGCTGCGGTACGTAACTATTCACACTGGACGTAATGCTATAACCTTACTATATGGTATCATTTATGCCGATTTTTGGTCGTTTTCTTGACGAAATCATTTTTTTTCTTCTGCAATCTTGTGGAATAGATGTAATATGGTCATTTTTCAGGATATCAAAGTCCGAAACCACAATGCAATGATATTTCCGAACAGTTGTAGCAGTTACATGCGGTCGCCGTCCTGTGTCACATGCAAATCTGCGCCGTCCTGTGTCACATGCAAATCTGCGACACAGTGTTGAACCAAGCTTCCCTGGTCCATGCTTGAAGCCTTGCTTGAAGGTAAAAGCCAGGACAATACGTTCCGGCGCGCATGCGCCGAAACGTAAAAAGTACGTTATTGGTAAAACGACAAGATCAAGACAGCCGTATACAGGTGTAGCAAGGGCCTGAAATTGAAGCTACTAATATCTTTCTTCTCTGGGCCGCTTTCAAAAGCTTTCCCTCTTGGCATATATGTCATACATTTTCGTCTTACCATCTATTTTAAGAAGGTATGAATAGCACTTGAGCTGAGGGAAAACTTTGTTCTGAGACGCAAAAAATAGTCTAAAAAATCAACTAAATCATGGCGATACTATCTGAACAACTATCCACCCCAACCGAAAGATTTCCTTCCGCTGAAGCCCGTTTTTGGACCAGTTTGAGCTTCAACAGTTCTTGGGAAAGTATGCTAAACCCTCGGCCTATTTGTTGTTTGCTGTCGAAGCAAACATCGCAGCTCTCTGTTGGCTCAAATCTGCTACATTAAAGACGTACCAAACAGCTTCCTTAGAAGCTCAGGTAGAAAATATTCTGTAAGATTTATTGAAACTTTCAATTAATCTTATCCCTACAAATAGCATTTCCAACGCGTTTTATTCATTGTTCCGTTACAATTCTTGCGTAGTTTGAACCTGTTCCAGTCAGAGGCGTTGAGTTACAGCTAAGTCTACCGAAGTTGACAAGATCTGCTAAATTTAGACGTCGAAACTCGCCGATGCCGCAGGGCCTCCAATATAGCGGTCTAAACTTGGACATTCGCTACATAGTTGCCTGATTTTCAAGGATAAGTTCTCAAAATTCCGAAATAAAAACTGTCAATTTTCCAAGTTTATCATCAACAAAACAACCCCAAACAGCTGGTACCCGTCAAAAAAGAATTAGCACTGCAGGGTTTTCACATTAAACTTTAGACTCTATGCATCTTTACAGCGGTATGATGTACATCTCTTAAATGTTGTCTGCTCCACTTAGCTTATCTAATTGTATGCTTATCCATACTGTATGGTTTTCAAACCTAGCGAAGTCACAGTTGTAAGACGTCCAGGTATAAAAACAGCACAGACGGCATGCCCATGTATGGGTGTACGGTCTCCCTTCTGTCCGCTGCTGCGCCGACAGCTACGTGTGAGTCAACATGTCCGGGAATCATCAGCTCGACTGGAAACATTATACAATCTTAGGGGTCTGCCCCACTTGTGTGTATGTTCAAGTCTGTTTTAGTTCGGTATTTACTTTTTTGTTGTCTTAGGTTAAGTTTGCAGCCGAAGAAGTAGTTTTTTCGGTTCAACAACCAGGCTGCACAACAAAGTACTACCATAGTATTCCTTCCCCGCAATTACAAACTTTACCTTAACCCAAAATGTCAATACGGAACTCAAGCCGACTTGAATATGCACCTCCTTTCCACAGGAGGCTCTGACCGCTGAACGATCAAAGATTTGACAGTGCCCTGAACGCATTTCAAACCTAAAGACCTTTTTTACGTTTCGTGTGTTTTGATGCGTTTTAAACCATACTTACATTATATTCCAGTTATGATATTAAGGGTTACACATGGTCGCTCAGTAATGGCTATCTAGTTGAACGCGGAAAGTGGAGAGCCCTGTGTGGTCTGGAGCGTTACGGGACGGAACGTTTCGTGTACCAACAGCTTTGTGTCAGTCAACACGTCAGTCGACTGAAAACATTATCTTCGCATTAGCGATGTTTGTTCGCACCTTCGCGTTGGGGCATAGGAACTGGGTTAGCGGGGTTGTGTTACTGTTAGCCCCCATTTCCACTGTGCAAAGGCCGTTGGACAATCGTTGATCAAGTGATAGTCGTTGGTCATTGAGATCCTTTAAAGATCATTTGAAGACCATTTAAAGATCATTTTGAAATCATTAGAAGATGTCGGACATCATCAAGCGCCAACTTGACTGCGTAGAGCTCTGTTGAATGTACAGTTTTCTTGACGATCCCTCAATGATTTCGCGTTTTGTTAAATCCACACTTAATCGGGGTATAATCTCCAAGAAGATGCAGGGTTCGTTTGTTTTGTACGATTAATAGCGGCGTTGTTTTTTTTGTGCTACTTTTTGAGGACGAGTTGGACAGATTAAAACGTACTGGTTGAAAGGTTGCACAAACACTGGAAAAATTTGTTACCAACACTGATTTTTCATTTCAAGTTTTTTTCTTTGCAAATTTTCTACCGTTTGTATTTTTCTTCGTTTATTTGAAAGCCCCTTACTGATATCAAACTGTTAACTTCTGACTGCACGGTAGTGGAAATGTTACAACACGGAATAGAATTGTGGAGCTGTCACCAAACACCGCTCATTTTAGATAAGGAAAAACATTCGACACATTTTAAAGACGCTGTGTCGCATGCCTAACATTTAAGCCTGATACGTGATGTATAGAAATGCTGTAGGTGTCATTCGGACTTGTGTGCTTTGTTCAATACTTCACAACGTTGAAAGTGCGGTAGCTAAGCACGATTCTGTCGCGAATCTATGCACACATGTAGCTATTTTAAGACGAATTCTCAACCTTCTAAATGTTTGAGCGGCAAGACAACATTACTGAGAGAAAAATGCATCATTTTCCAAAATTCCCGGTATACCGGTAACAAACCAACATGGTGCTGATGGGTTCTGTTTCCTTCTGTATGCAAATGCCTCGAGACATTGGAGGGTTCAGGTTCTTATACTGGCTTTTCTTCCAGTAAACAGACCAACGAACAATAAGTCAGACACAAAGGAATGTTTGTACGCCCATATGACAACATTACCCCATAAGAAATCCCTGAAAGATTTGCCCGCTAACGTATGCGGGGACTTTAAGACATCCCGGCGGAGATTTAAGACACGCCGGAGATCAGAGAGTTCAGATCCTTATCCATGCAGAAGCAGCTGCACGACAAGTGTAACGAATGAACAGTTTAATATCATCATCACTGGAAACCCGATACGGAGGCACACAGAACTCACAATCTCCAACCAGATGTAGCAGTCGGGCTTGCTATGAGCATACTGTAAATGCAGAAATGTTCACGTGGTTTTGAGTTCGCGTTTGAAACAGTAATAGCGCTACAGTCACACAATGGGACTGTAGCGCTTTTCGCGGTGGTTTTAAGTTCGCGGTAAAGGGTACAACTCGAAAACAAAACATAAAACCACCGCGAACATTTCTGCACTTACAGCATTTGGTGTTTTTTGTGTTTACCTTCACAGAAGGGAAACATGTTGTTTTTGCAACGTTTCTTCTTCTTCTTCCGTTCAAACTAATAAAGCCAAAGACCTGGACCAGACGGCTGTCACCATGGTTACTGGTTAAGGAGCAGACACCCTGCCGTGTTCGATTACATAATTTATCATTCCCAAGCCAAGTTGGGTATGTTTTGGGGGGACACCGCCAAGATTGCGGATCCGGTCTCGGATTAAACCAGGGCCAAGAATGCTCTGCCCGTTGGCCCCTGTTCTCTATAGAATATTTCGACGGACCCCAAAATAGCGGTTCCTCCCTGTCCCCCCAGGGGATCATATTACGCAATAGTGTTATTGGAGTAATTGGGCCAACATAGTCTTGGCAGTATCTTCAAGATCAGGTCAAGTTGAAGTTCAGTTCTCTTGTGAGTAGCCTGTTTGGCGGTGTGAGGCAGGAACTTTCCAAATAAAGGGGCTTACAGTCAGTTGTTAGACATGTTTGTATTTCAACTATGTCTTTAATGTCTCCGCCAGACATCTGTTACGTAATGTTGTTCGATTCCTGAGACCACGCTGACTCGATTTATGAGCTTGAGTTTATTTAGATCCAATTCTATCCAGCTATTCCTCCAATGGTCTTAAATACATGCAATACGCATACGAGTGATATATTTCAATAGAAATCTTAGGTCTTTCCAGCAATGGGGAAATGGCGAAAGGCTAAAATAGAGTTTGGATATTTTGAGCTTCTCTTACTTAGGTTTTGAAAATTTGACCATTCGATCCGAAGAATAAGAAAAACAAAAACAATAGCAAACAAAACGAGTGGATACTAAGTCATAATTGATATGTTTCTTACGCACTTCACCAATGCAAATGGTACATTGTATTCAAATTGTCTCGTTCTGAAGGGCTACCACATTTTGTGACATAAAAAAGACATCGACCAAATACGTAACGGTGTTTTGTGTATTTGCCTATCAATAGATACAATTTTCCTTTAAAAATACTCCAAGGTGTGTCGATCACTTCATAGGGCAATACAACACTGGGCACCAAGGGAGCTGACCTGAGTCACACGTGTTCATGGTCTCAAGACAGATATGGACCTGACTGTATTCATATTTGTTTACCTATCTATCTATCTACTTATCATTGACTGGATATTTATCATTCTAGGGAAGAGCGAGTGACTCCTTGACTAAGGATCAGGTTGAAGGTAAGTTTGGAAATAATTAGGCTTGTTTCTTTCTGTGTCTCTCTTTAATATGTCTGGACCCTACGATGCTTTTAAAATCACGCCGCAAAACCCTGTTCCGTTTACTCTTGCATGTACCTTTGGATATAGGTTTTGAAGGGGACAGTACTGTTTACGCTTGACGTAAGGGGTGAAGTCTGTGATCTCTGATTGCCATGCTTTATTTTTCTAAATTTTTCGACCGTGACGTGCCTTTTTGAAGATTGCGTGTGTGTGTGCGCGTGTGCGTGCGTGTGTGTTTGTATGTCTGTGTGTTTGTGAGGGGTGGTCTGTGACATCTGACATCTCATGTTTTTTGTTTCCATCCCATCAGAGCTGCAGATGGCGTTCTCCATTTTCGACCGTGACGGTTCCGGCGAGATCAGCACACAGAACCTGGGGACCATCCTGAAACAGTGCGGACTGAACCCCAGCCGTGACGAGCTGGACGCCATCATGGCGGAGGCTGACGAGGACGGTAAGGGCGCGGCTCATTAGTTCCGCCGTTTCGAAATAGATCTTTCCTTTTTGAAATCACAGTTTGGAGCCTAAAACTGTGAGAACTGAACTCCCATAACGTGGGAAATAAGATCGAGAAATCACACAGATAGTTATGATTACCATTATCTTCTGATATAGTCGAAAGGGCCCCCAGGAAACGGCACAATGGACTTATTGATACGTGATGACTAATATAAATACGACCATTAGGTACTAGTACTATGGCATAAACCACTGCATCCATCCATCAGGTCGTGACAAGTTCACAAGCATCAGGCACAAACCACTGCATCGGGCATAGACTACTGCGTTAGGACTTTGATTTTCCTTCTCCTCCCTCCCCAGGAAGCGGCACGATGGATTTTGACGAGTTCCTGGAGCTGATGGCGAAACAGATGTACCAGGACCAGTACGCATGTTAAGATATAAACCTGTACGTCAGAACATGTGTAACATAAACGTTGTTTTCCCTCAGGAAGCGGCACGATGGATTTTGACGAGTTCCTGGAGCTGATGGCGAAACAGATGCACCAGGACCAGTATGCATGTTTAGATATAAACCTGTACGTCAGAACATGTGTAACATAAACGTTGTCTTCCCTCAGGAAGCGGCACGATGGATCTTGACGAGTTCCTGGAGCTGATGGCGAAACAGATGTACCAGGACCAGTACGCATGTTTAGATATAAACCTGTACGTCAGAACATGTGTAACAAAAACGTTGTTTTCCCTCAGGAAGCGGCACGATGGATCTTGACGAGTTCCTGGAGCTGATGGCGAAACAGATGTACCAGGACCAGTACGAATGTTTAGATATAAACCTGTACGTCAGAACATGTGTAACATAAACGTTGTTTTCCCTCAGGAAGCGGCACGATGGATTTTGACGAGTTCCTAGAGCTGATGGCGAAACAGATGCACCAGGACCAGTACGAGGTGGACGAGAAGGAGGTCCGCGCGGCCTTCAGGATCTTCGACAAGGACAACGACGGCTTCATCAGCATCGAGGAACTAAGGGTAAAAACTCACAAAAATCATTTCTTGCAAATAAAAATCAAATACTATGCATTTGAGTGGATGAACATATCCATAATCCTTCTTTCAAACATGTATACGCTGACAATTTCGGTCAGACTGGCTATTGTGGTTCAGTCTTTTACATCACCTGACAACACTGCTCGAAATGTTTGTCAAAGGACCGACCCTGTCGAAAAACCAACATGCATTTTGGACTTGAGAACTGTAACTGGAAGGCCGGGTTTAGAATCGCAGGATTGACAGCTACTTTAGTCGAAGGATCTATCATATGTAGAGAAGCCTCATTATGTGTATATTTCTTTGGGTGTTTTTACAGACAATGGCTGTTGCATGTAGGGAGGGCCTGAGCGAAGAACTGAAGGATCTGCAGCATGTAACGTCTTGTTGTGTACCTTTGTTTGTTTGTTTATTTGTTGACAGACCATGGCTGATGCGTGTGGGGAGGATCTGAGTGATGACGAGTTGCGGGAGTTGGTGGATGATGGAGACGGAGACCGGGACGGCAGGCTCGACTATGAAGGTGAAGATCCTGGTCTTATTTGTTCCGTATAATCAGTAAACCGCCTTAATGCGTACAAGAGATTCGAGTCCAGATCTTTATCTCCTAATCGGATGTACGCTTTACGCATTTTACAGCACTTCTTGTTTATTACCAACAGAGCGTTTCTTCTAGGAAAACGAATCACATGAAAGACGTACTGAAAACGACTTACAGAAACATTTCGAAGCATTGCATCTACTTGAAGATCAAACGATCCACATATCCTGTCACGGGGCGGCCATCATAATACTTTTCTCATGTGCAAGATTGCTGCTCTTCTACAGTAACCAAGGACCTGGTCATATTCGTCAGTGTGCGATTTCAAACTTAGAGCAGTCGTGCACATGTCGTATTTGATTTAGCTGTCTTGTTACCGAACTGCTATCTTAGTTCCTTGCCGGCGGTTGGTTCGGTCACGGTCTGTTTTTAAATCGTTCGACTTTCTCTTGCGAATGCGATTGCCCTTTAAGTATGTTAATATATGTCTGTGCCTCATGTAAAAACTTTTTTTCTCGTTTGAATAGCAAGGTTCTTTTATTCACAACCAAGTATTTTACAAGAGCCGACGTTTCGACAACTGTCTGTCATCTTCATCAGGGCAATACTGACTAGTTCACAGTGCACTGAAGCTAGATGTTACTGCTAACAATGCAGTCCCAAACGTTAAGTATTGTTACATTAAAAGATACTGTTAAGCAACAATGGTGAGATGATGCGGTTCCAAATGTAAAGTGTTGTCACATACTTGAATATTGTTAAGCAACAATGATAAACAATTGTCAGTTGTTAAGAATGTGGTCCCAAATGTGACTGAGTCTATACCTATAGTCTGAGTCGAAACGTCGGCTTTTGTAAAGTACTTGGTTGTGGAGAAAAGAACCTTGCTATTCAGTGAGTCATTCGCCAACCTGATGAAATTATTCACGGATGTTTTCTTCGATGTTTTCCACAGAGTTCAAGGATTATCTTGCGTCCCTTCAGATCAAGTGGTGAGAAGTGAAGACCGCTGGTCCTGTCTATCCCAAACAACACATCACGCAAATCCGGCACACAGGATGACACTAGATACAGAAATATGCTCAAAACAGCTTAAACTCCAAATTTAAAGTCAACTTTGTACAATATCGAAAACTATATAGATCCTATGATTTATATGCAGTCTGTAATATTTTCATTTCTTTGCAACAAGAAACAGAAGTCAGAATGTTTTCAGAATGACATGAAATTCACGTGTTTGTCTGTTTCTATTCTTTGTCACCGCTGATGTTTCCACGTTCGGATTATGAGTGTTTTGATAGAAAAGTTAGGTGTACGATGTGAACCATGGCAACAGCTAAAGTATATTTGCAGGAGTTTACTAGAACCGCTTGGACGTTAAAAGGAAAGGTGCAAAAACACAGGCTGTGTTCTATCTTGTCCTATTTCCATCGTATGTCTGTTATATAATCTTGTCTTGAATAAAGAATGGGCGACACTTCAGCACGCTCATGGCAAAAACACCAGTTTGTGCAGTATTTTGTTGCGTACCGATCGAGATCAATATTAGTTACCTTTTTTCATTTGAAATAAACTATCCATTAAAGTCATCTGATATGGGAGACCTTTGTCAAGAATTGATTTGAAGATGCAGAAATATTCCCTGTCGTTTTACAACTTTGCCAGAAGATGCGTTCATGTAAAGCTTTACTGGGGGATCGGACCGATAATCTCCAAGCAGATGTTGGGGTGGCAGATTGTAATGTGTTCCGAATGGCAGTCTTCTCTGACAATAACTCAGGTGGTTACTGGTTAGGCCATGACGTCACGGAGAAACAAAACACAAAGCTTCACGAAAAGACCAGACTTTCTGCTTCCTATATCTCTTCATTTCGGATCAAAGAACAACATCATAAGCCACATTGCATCAGATCTTTATTCATCAAACTTGAAGACAAAAACGCCTCTCATAGAGCACGAAGATTCACCGAATCCTAACCTTATCTACAAGTGTGCTCGGATAACACCTGCTTCAACTAGTCGTCGCCTCACGTGCAACATTATGGCGGTGTGTTTAGTCTACTGGCCAACAACACCTAATATTCAAGCAGATGTAAGGATACGACTCAGTCTCGCTGTTTTGCGTGTGTTTTTGCAACATTTACTACGTCTTTCTAGCAGTACACCTTTTAAACTCTTCATCCGTTCCTTCCAAGGTACGTGACTCGTGCGGAGATAAAAAGGTGCACGGTAGGAAAGACCTAATCTCCAAGCAGATCTACACGGTGCACCGAAAATCATATATCCTAGCCAGATAAGCTCCAGTCAGCCAAATAATCTCCTGGAGCTTATCTGGCTGACTGGAGCTTATCTAGCTAGCATATACGATTTTCGGTGCACCGTGTAGATCTGCTTGGAGATTAGGAAAGACCCACGAAATGACACAAAAACACGCGGAAAGCAATAAGACTGAGCCAGCTCATTAAATCTGCCTGGACATCAAACACAACCGCATCAACACTGCTATAAAGAATGGTACATGCTGCAAGCTAGCTGCATCAGGCAAGTCTCTCTCAGAAACATTTAATCTCGAAGACAATCACATGTAATGTTCTAGTCCGACCAGCTATCAGCTTCGAGTTAAGCATCTTAAAGATACTTAATCTTAAAAACACCACGGGAACTGGCCTAGCCTGACTGCTGTAATCTCCAAGCAGTTGTGGGGTGCTGCCTCGTTCTTTTGTGTCATGTCGCTCTTTCTGTACCTCCTTTAAGTAAAGTGAAGTGTTCACTGAGATAATGCAATGCTTGAAAGTTGTACAAAATGAGCAAAAAGACCAAAAAAAGAGCTAAAACCCCACTTCTTCTTACAGATTAGTATATCAGCCTTACGTCCACTTAGATTAATAACATCAAATAACGTTTTTGGACATCATCTAAACGGAAAACAAGGAACAAAAACGAAGACATAAACTTACAAACTGTTACGAACTGTTAAACACATTAGTCAGGTGTTGCCCTTTCCTTTCAAACTAGAACTAACGAAACCCCCCCATTTCTTCTCATATTGAGCGGGAGACGAGCTTAATTCTGTATGAGCAACTGTTTTTCATACTCTCTGAACGTTGCCACGCTGTGAACTTTGACCTCGATGGCGTCTCCGAACGCTTGGAACTGTGGGAGGTTGTACAGGAACCGATCTACGGCCTCGTTTCGCTCCGAGGAAAACAGAACAACCATCTGGAGGGGAACAAGAAAACAGAATTGTCGAAAAAACGATTAAAACAAAAAGATAGGGTGGCATCAAGGTTTGGTGAAAAAAAGGAAAACATTTAAAGGTAGCCTGAACTCAATCAAGCTCCTATCACAGCTTACCCCCGGACAGCTGGAGTTTGCGTTAAACAGACTAAGTTAAAAGAATATGATATGAGAGCTGTGCCTGCCATGCTTGGGCAAAGGATAAGTTCTATTTGATTTGATCTACAAAAAGCATTACAAAAAAAAAAAATCGACCTTAAATTTTGGCTTCACAACACCCGCCCACATACCAAATATCATTCCAATCCATCCAGAGGTTCTTGAGTTATGCTGACCACAATAGTCCGGGAACACACACACACACACAAACACACAGACTCACCGAAAACAATATCTTCATTTTTCATGGAGATAATTATAGCTACCAAGCCCATGGTAAATAGATAAATGAAATGACCAAGTTCTGCCATGTAAAACTTCAACTACACTATGGGACAAAACAGGGTTCCCTCTAAGCAACCCAAAACTACAAGCATAATTATACAATTATGCAGTTTTCAACATGTGGTATAAGTAGGTTCAGATAGGTTCAAAAGTATTGTGGGCGGCTGTATGTACTTTACGGGCAGTGAAATAAAATCTACTCACTCTTGTGCTTCCTACGACCTTGAATGGCTGGAAGTAGTCGGCTGTGGATGGGTCTCGCAGCTCCGCAAGGTGCTCGGCGTCTTCTACCCACTTAGACACGAGCTCCTTCATAGGCACTCCTGGAACACAACAAATAAACATAAATATACAATTCACCACAGTGTCGTGGGTACACAGCGCCTGCTACCCACTTAGATACAAGCTCCTTCATAGGGACTCCTGGAACACAACACACAAGAATAAACTTAAAATGATAAAAAAAATTGTCACAGCGTCCTAGTTACATCCCCTTGTACACTAACACCTATATCTACCTAATAGCATCTAGGTCAATATATACATGATACCTCTATAAAAACAATAGAATCGTCATGATTACGTAAAGTGTTGTTAATGCGATTACAATATTTATATATATACACCCCTGTGCAGTTATGGAATTAAATTCATGCATATAGGGGGACTCTCAAAAACATAGGAAAGGAAAGGTAAAGGTAAAGCAGTCATCCTCAGTTGAGCTGAAGCATGATGCTTTTTCAAGTAGCTTTAGTGGCAGTGCAATGCGGCTTCGCTACGATAATAGAGCAACTCATTTGCCCCGCTACACGTTGGCGACCTCGATGCGATCCGACGATTTGGCAGAGCCCTCAACGAATTTCATCAAGAAAAAAAAAACGAATCTTTGAGCTTTGAGTGCTTTGTTGTCTTTGTACTCATACTTGAAACATGATATTTTCATCATCAAGTCAACGATAATTTTCCCCTAGCTTTCACCATTTGAATAGCTTACAAAAATCCATATCACTACTAGAATCAACAAACCCACTTACGATACAAAACGTGGGTCTCTTCATTTTCCACTGCCTTCAAAAAAGAAGTCAAACCCAACCACAACCATAGTCAACCTTAGTTAACTTAGAACTTTCAAAGTAGACTAGATAACTATTTTTGATTCCCATGTATGTCCATGTACTTGTTTATCTGCAATTAGCCTTCGGGCATGAACTTGCAATAAAGTTATTATTACTATCAACACAAATCCAGTTTATGACGCAGCGACGCCGCCAATGTGCCGCGTGTTCAGTGAGACAGCTGCAGGGGCTTCAGAAACTTGGTAATGTCTCCTCACCTGAGTCTTTGGCATGAATGTCTATGTGGAACATCCACTCGCTCTGTCTCCCTCCGAACGTCTCCATGACGTCCATGTCCTTCACACCGCCCGTGGTGGCCAGGAAGGCGTGGTAGTGCGCCAGCGGGGTCGTGCGGACGGTCAGGCGGGCGGCCAGCGCGGGCTGACTCCGCCAGTAGTTGTACAGGAGTGTGCTCACCATGTGGGGAGAGGAGACGTTCACGTCTGGAGAAAAAAATGTGCAAAATCATCATGTTCAGTGCAAATCATTTTTACTTGCCGACCTGTCGTAGTGCCTAGGCCAGTGACTTGCTCCATCAGGTTCGTACATACAACACAGTCCCGAGTCTTGGCTTCTGCCGTCTTTAAACTTAATCCTGTGTCTCGTGCTTACTAGTCTTTCCGGTGCGCTCCGGCTACTTACATCAACAGTAAATATCAAATGTTTGCAAAGGTCGGGAGAGAAGACATTTATATCCATGGAAAAATATGCAAAGTCCTTATTTTCATGCAGTAACAAACAATATAGATTAAAGGCTTTAAGAATGTGTATGCAGAATGAACGATATACTCACATATCAGGAATTTTGGTTCGGCATCCACCTGTAAAAGATATAAAACATGTATTTAGAAATCTCAACACTTCTTCAACAAAATCTGATCATCTGTCACTAGTACGGAACGTACACATGCATCTCCCTGTTTTTGTTGTTTCACTGCGAGCAAAATGAAAGTTGTATGACACAATAACACACACAATCAAAACAGGACCACAGCAAGAATATCAGGTTCCCGAGGGTGGGCGGAGCAGTACCAAATCCACATAGTTGCCCAGATCTCGGGATCTATCTATTTTAGAACCCGGCTGTCTTTCCGAACAAATAATATAAATACATATATCAAAAAGGACATGCATTTTTGGTGTCTTGAAGATGTTTGAGGTGAAATGCAAGAGGAAGGAAGTTGAAATGTAAAACCTCCTTGACCAGACCATGACAAATCATCTGGCACCTCTGACCTAGTGGGACCAGTGTTGTGTGTAACTGGTAATTATAAGAAAACACATCTGCCTGGTGGCCTCCCAAGGGGTAGGGGTGTACTAAGTAACGAATAAATTGTCACTGCAAGCAAAATGAAAGTTCTATGAAACAATAACACACATAATCACAACAGGACCACAGCAAGGATATCAGGTTCATATTCTTCATACTGGAAGGGGAAAAAAACTATAACATTTTCAAACTAAATTTCAGACCATAAGAACAGGGACACTATTTCCTTGACTATGTAAATAACAGAGTCCTGTCTATAAGAAGCACCTTGAGCATGTGTATGACAGAGTCCATTGGGTTTTTAAGAGTCTCTAAAAGGACTACTGTACCTTGAGCATGTGTATGACAGAGTCCCATGGGTTCTTAAGAGTTTCTAAGAAGGAATACTGTACCTTGAGCATGTGTATGACAGAGTCCCATGGGTTCTTAAGGGTCTCTAAAAGGACTACTGTACCTTGAGCATGTGTATGACAGAGTCCCAAGGGTTCTTAAGGGTCTCTAAGAAGGAATACTGTACCTTGAGCATGTGTATGACAGAGTCCCTTGGGTTCTTAAGGGTCTCTAAGAAGGAATACTGTACCTTGAGCATGTGTATGACAGAGTCCCTTGGGTTCTTAAGGGTCTCTAAGAAGGAATACTGTACCTTGAGCATGTGTATGACAGAGTCCCTTGGGTTCTTAAGAGTCTCTAAGAAGGAAGCCTTTAAGAAGGAAGACTTTACCTTGAGCATGTGTATGACAGAGTACCATGGGTTATTAAGGGTCTCTAAGAAGGAATACTTTACCTTGAACATGTGTATGACAGAGTCCCAAGAGTTCTTAAGGGTCTCTTAGAAGGAGTACTGTACCTTGAGCATGTGTATGACGGAGTCCCTTGGGTTCTTAAGAGTCTCTAAGAAGGAGTACTGCAGAGTCTGTCCGATGTGCACCACGCCCTCGTCGTACTCGGCCGTGGGGACGACCGTGATCTCCAACAGGTACAGGGACCCGCTGTACTGGATATCTGGGCAGGGATGAAGAAATCAGAGGGATTACAGAAGAAAGTGAACCCTAAAAAACAATCAAAAAGCTTTTCTATTCGTTTTAACGAACTTCAAAGACAGCCCCTGTTGAAAACCCTACCCATTTCATACTTTTATCACTGTAAATATATTTTAGCTAATTCATGGATATACTTTTTTAGCGTATTGCTACTGTAATTAAGACTTTTTCGACCAAAAACATAAAACACTACAAAAACCTAATTTTCCCTAATATCTAATTCTAATTTGAAATAAGCGATATTACAGTAGCTATGTCTATCATGTATACTGTGGTTGCTCCCAGAACATGTTTAAGTACACCCCCCCCCCCCAAGACCTGATTGGAGATTATCTAAATAGGCTTCACGTTGTTGTATGTCTCTGGTTACACAAATGGACAGAAATTAAAGCTGCAAATCTATGATAATGAGACTCTGTTCGTACCTCCGCACGGCGGGCTGCTGATGACGTCAATGGCGCGCTGCTGCTTGCACGCCTGCACCTCCAGCGCGCACTGGTTCGGGTACTCCTTCCCGTCGGAGCCGCACACCGCCACGGAGTCCACGATGCACACCTAAAAAAAGGAAAGGAAAGTGATCTCGAACCAGTTGAACTCAAATGAACTCAATGAACAGATGAGCTATTTTTCCACTGGTCTTGGCAGAGATGACATACGCTATGTACAGTATTTACAGGTTCATTGTACCGGGGAAATTCCCTTAGCTATTTTCTACAAGCGCAACGAACCGTGGACCACGGCTAAACGTCCCGTCCTAAGGACTGCGATCCTTTCCGGAATTCCGGTAGCATGCATGTCAGATGAGCGACACAGCCGGGATCGAACCCGGGGCTTCAAGTTCCAGAGGCCTGTTCCAGAGGCAAGGTCGCTAAAGCCCTTCGGGCGATTAAAAAAAAATCAAAGTTGATCCAAATATTGGCCTTTTACCAGGTTAGTGGATGCTGACTTCGTCATGTCCAAGAGATGGTAGTTTTTAGTGTTCAACGGACGTCACCTGAGATTTCCATTGGAAAATACGGTCGACGCTCGGGCGATTTTGCAATTCGTCGAGCTTCGGGCGATCTACAAATTCGGCTGACGCTCGCATGAATTGTGACGCCGCCTTAACCACTGGACTACGCACGCCACCTACCTCGCTGCACTTGCACTGCCCGGACCGGTCGCGCGTCCCGCCGTAGCGGCAGCTGCCCGCGTTGTTGTACCCGCTGACCTGGTGCTCGCCGTACGCCGTGGAGGCGGAGATGGAGGCCGCAGCGCCGTTTCTCTCCCTGAAATATGACGTAGGAAGATATACATATATATATAAACTACAATTAGCCCCCGGGCATGTATTTTCAATAAACTTTGGTGTTAAAAAGGAAATATTTTCGGCTCTTGGTGGTAAATCTACAGATGTTGGCACATTTGGGCACCAAACCCGTGTGATTGTTTTTTGGCACACTTTTGACAGATTAGCCGAAGAGGCTCGGTGGACGTCACTCTACAACCATGGTAGGTACATATCGTGTGTAGGTATATCGTCATGGTAGCCTGGCGCACTCAGGTTAGCAGTTGTTTTCTTCCTCAAACATCGCTCAAAAAGGACAATCTTGGGCTCATGTCACAACACAGAAAAAGGGTAAGAATTCGGCATCTTAATTCCAGCAAATATAATAAAACAGGTCTTCATCAAGATGTGACATAAATTTCGAGACACTCACAAGATTTCCTCCTCGACCTCGTCGAACAGCGACACGCCCCTGACTGTGACCTCTAGGCTGTCTCCGAACTGTTTGAAGCGCGGCAGGCGGCTCAGGTGGGTGTCGATGAACTCGTTACTGGGAGCAGACATCAGGATTATGTCCTGCACAAGACACAAAGTTATAGTTTTACATATCGGTTGTACATAAATTACATAGGTTCTCAATCCATTTCAATTGAATACTCATAAATTCGTTCCTTGTTTGTACAGAAAAATACTGACCCTGAGACTCCCCACGACCTTGAAGGGGCGCAGGAGAGAGGAGGATTCTGGGTAGGGTCGGTTGGAGGCCAGTGCCTTGGCGTCGTCAGCGATGGTGGAGTGTATTCTGTCCATGTTCAGCTCTGCACAAACACATTATAAATTGTCATTAGAAGTACAGTTTACCCAAGGAAAGTGCTACATGAATTTTTGGGCCATTTATCCAAATAAGAAAATTCCATTTTCTGAGGAAAACACCAGGTAAAACAAGGCAGAAATAGTCGACTTCCCTGGCAGAATGTACCAAAACTGCAGTGCAGGGACATACACAGATAGATAGGCCGAAAACAAACTTCACTCCCAAAGTAAATCTTCGTGAAGTTGTCATACTATTTATACGAGTTATACTTACTTTTGTTCTGACTTATTCTCAGTGACCGATGGAAGATAGTGGATGCTATCTGAAACGTCTGACTCTAAAGAGCCTATTTAGTTGCTTAATTCATTTTGTATCATGAAAACATGATTGAATGGCAATTGCAGAAAGAGGAATTACACATCACTGTAACAGTATCTGCTTACTTGAATCTCTGATTTGCATATCCACGAGGTAGAGGTCTCCGCCATTGACGCCGCCGAACTGTTTCAGCGTCTTCTTCTCCTGCACTAGAACCGTTGTCGCCAGGTAAGCCTCGTAGGACGACAGCGGGGTGGTCGTCATGGTAACGTATTCTGCATCATCGGGATACGTCGTCAGGTAGTTGTGCATCATAAGGTCAAGGGTCGTTGGCACGGAAACGTTCACAACTGAAATGTAAGAAAAATCATCAACTTTAAGCTAATTGTACATGCCATTCTATATTAAAAAACGAAAATGCAATCACACATTTTACCATTATATAGAATCTGATACTCTAAAGGCATCATTGCTCAGTGCAAAATAATATCATCTAACGCCACTTCATCAAGCTCTTGACACAACAAAGGCTGTACTTACATATCAGGAAAGTAGGCTCTCCATTTACCTGCATCAAAAATGTGAATTATGAATATGTTAGCAGGATACCTCCGTGAATAGTTTCATCAGGTTGGTAAGTATTCTGTTAGCAGGATACTCACAAACAAACGCGCACACACACACACACACATACACACACACACACACACACACACACACAAACACACACACACAAACACACACACACACTGATAGAAAACAATACCTGACGCCCTTGGGGTGAAGTAATCATAAAGAAAAATTGAAATGGAGAAAAATTTTTTTGGCAGTAGATGTACATGTACATGTATATCACAGATACCAGTATCTTATCTTATAATATTAATACAGTATACAACTTCAATTTTCTCACCAGCAGCATGTAGAGAATCTTGTCCTCCGGTCCCTTTAAGGTGTCGCTGAAGGAGTCGCGTAGCTGCTTGCCGTACGCCATGACCGACGTGCTCTCCGTGACCTTGACCGTGACGTTCAGCTGGTACAGGTAGCCGCTGTACATGATGCTGTCCTCAGCTGAAGCGAGAGACACCACATTGTATGCATCAAGAACGTTGTTTTCGGCCATTATACATTGTATTTATTTTGTTATTCTGTACATATGTTATGATTTATATGCTTATATTTGCACTGTAAATAGTGCTGTTAAAAGAGGTAATTTGTATTGTTGTCTTATTTCTTGTATGTTGTATTTTGTTTGTTAAGGGGGAGACAACTTGCAGAGGTGAGTGATCACCTGTTTTGTCTCCCCCTCCATTTTGTAATGGCTGAGTCTTATAAAAAAATGAATAAGAAGGAGCAAGTAAAATGAATGTCTTTTCATATGTAGCAAAATTGTTTAGCTGTGCAACATTTTGTAGTGAGCATGTCACTTGGCATTGTTTTTCTTTGATAGAAAGACTAGAAAATAGCAATTTTGGGCTGCGACAAACCATCTGCATTGGACTCTAATTACCATCAATAAATATGCACCAGCTATGCTCTTGAATAATTATTGGTACATTTTTTGTTATTTGTTGTCTTTTATATCATACTTTTTTTCCCAAACACTGCCCGGCCGGGCCCCGGATTAAAAATGTGACCCAAGCATAAGTCAGGTCATCCTACCTCCACATGGTGGTGATCCGACGTTGTCGATGGTCTGCTGTTTCTCGCACGAGTCGAAGCGCAGCATGCAGGCGTTGGGGTACTCCCTTCCGTTGGAGCCGCACACGGGCTTGCGTTCCCGCCCGCAGGCGATGTTGCAGCGGCAGCGCCCCGTCAGGGGGTCCATCAGCCCACCGTAGCGGCAGGACGTGGAGGCAGCGCCCGCACGGTCTCTCGGCACCAGGCCGGGGTCAGGGCTGGGCTGGCCGTTCCTTAACAAACAATATTGATGTAGTTGTAATTGTCGATTATCAAAAGAGATGGAACATTTGATATTATCTTTCTATTGCAAACTAGTAGACATCCTTCCATCTTGACAGATAGTCGTCTTAATTAATCAATGCTTCTCCTCGAGCGCTGTACGTACTAGTAAACTAGCGAAACCGCCCTCCTTGCTACAACAAACCAGCTTTGCCACTTGTCCCATCTAAGGCCGGCATGTCGAGCTCGAAGTTCTACAAAAGAGGGTTATATTTACATATGATAAGGTCCATAGGGAAGTGAGAAAATTTGAGCAACTACGGTATATTCTGTGTTGGAAAGTCCATCGCAATTTGAATCATCAAAGTCAAATTTTACCCTGTTAAATGAAAATAACTCACAGAAGTTGGCGCTCGTACTCGTCGAACGGAACGATGCTCTTGACCGTCACGTCGACGGCGTCTCCGAACTCGCTGATCATCGGCCACTGGTTCAGGTTCCTGTCCACAGCCTCGTTACCCGGCCACGAAACAAGCAGGAAGGTCTACAGACAAAAGAAAATTGCCATGAAACCATTTGCAGTAAAACGTTTGTGAATATTAGACATCCAGGTCAGGAAAAGGGAATAAAATTAGATCTTTACTACGACATTAATACAATTGTATTCAAATTTACTTTTGCCTTAACTGTTTGCACCTCAGTTGCAGTGAAATAAAATGAATTTCAGTAGCTATAATGGATTGCAAAGATGCCCGCAGAGCAAAAAGAAAAAAAACACTCTTGCTATAAGATAGTGGCATCTGTCCCTGGTGCTGAACAACATCTACACACAGATTGGGGTAGGCCGTGGCACAGACAATATGAGAGTTTCCACGTACACAGAAATAGCAAAACTAGAGAAAATTTCCCATAATCATATCTGAATAGCGTCCTATGTATGAATTATGTATGTGCTTTGCTGATATTATGGCATAAACGAGTACTTGTACACATACCCTTGTGCTGCCCAGTACTTTGTACGGCATCATGAAGTTTGTTGATGCGGGGTTTGAGCGCGCTGTTTGTTCCCAGTCCTCTCCCCACTTCTCAAACAGACGATCAAGCTTGACACCTGAAACGGACAACAAACAAGACTTAATTTTCTATCGACGTCATATAAAACACTGAGTTACTGTTGAAGTGAAATTAACAGTTCGTTGCCTGAGTGGCCTAGTAGTGAGTAACCCTGCTTTTGATCATAAAGGTTGGGAATTTGAATCCTGGCTCGTTCTACTGAAAGAAAGGTTGCATGCTGCAGGTTAGCAAGTTATTAGTGATGTAGTTATTGAAAAGGAAAAGATTTTTCTAAGTACATAAGTACTGTATATCTACACAACTGTCCCCATTGGGTGCCCGTTTGTACACCTGGGGGGATGAGGAAAGTCGTGTAAATTGCCTTTCCCAATGGCACAACATCGATGGCTTGTCATGGGAATCGAACCTTGGACCTATGGGTTCTGGGCCACAACACGACGCGACAAACTCCGTACTAAATCCTCACCCTTTTCGTACGTGTCGTGTGGGTGGATGTCGATAAAGTAGAGTTCCCCGTCGTGCACGCCTCCGAAGCTCCCGAAGTCGCGGTACTCCGACATGCCGACAGTCAGCGCCAGGAACATGCGGTAGTCCACCAAGGTCGTCTCGATGAAGGTCACCTGCTCCCCGTCGCCAGGGTAACGGTTTCTGAAGTTTGCCGTCAGCTGGTCCAGGACGGTCGGGAGACTGAGGTTGAAGTCTGTAAGGAGTTTACACAAGTCAGTAAAGCCACTGTCACACTTGTGCGTGTATACAATCCCGCATGAGTAGCGTATTAACATGTTTTTGGTCAAGATTGAGTTTTCAGCCCAAGAAGTCATTCCCTTGGTTCGATAACTAGGCTGCACAACGGTGGGTCAACGCAGAAAACAACTTCTTCCCCGCAAACTTTCCTTAAGCCTATGAAATGTTAATGCGCAACTCATGCGCACTTGAATATACGCACAAGTGTGAAAGGGCCCTAAGACCTGTAAGACCAACAAGCCTCATAAAATCCGTCAATATCATTATCTTATAAATCTTGCCTTCAGAAATCGCAAACATCTTATATGGAGACTTAGAGTCATATATCTATTAGAATTGACCAAATCATACCAATGGTAATCCAGTTAACATTTTCCTCAGTTTAATTCAGTTACTTTTTCAAGATGTGCGGTTTAGTAAAGAAAGAAGAGGAATATGGCTAAAATAAAGATAAATCTTTGCTACTTACAGACATGGAAAACTGGCTCTCCATTCACCTAAGGGGCAAAGTAATGACCGTTAGGAGGAAACAGAATTAAATATTTTGTTAACTTTTCATTATCAGATATACATCATTAAACGCATTATTTTAAACAATGTATAAAGTCTCTAAAGAGTCAGACTTTTCAAATAGCAACCAGTGCCTTTCATCGGTAACTGAAGTGCAAACTGTACGTAAATGAGTCTCTGAATTGATATGTAATTCAGCTACATAAAGTACAGTTCAACATCTACTTTCAATTCAATTCAATCCAATGTCTCATCATGTTGATCCATGGGATTTAAACTGCTTTTCACGAGTGTTTACAAGGTTTCTACAGATTCTTCAGATATTTGCTCTAAGACATTTGCCGGGAATGAGTTGCCGGCCACAGAGTGGCTACGTCGGGCCAAACTTTTAAAAAGTAAGTAAGACAGTACTGTTGACCTCTGACCTCCAGACCCGACCTGCCATATGATTTGGATTCGACGCTCGGTTATGTATACATTATCTTTTTGGTTACTTTCTGTTCATCCTATTATGTTATTTCCTTGTTATGTTATTCAGTCTGTTTATGTTATTCTGTGCAGGGCACGCATGAAAAGCAGTGCGTTTAGCACTGAGTGCGTCCACCCTGGATAAAGAAAACAGAAATAAATAAATAGACATAGTCCACCTTCATCATGTATAACATCTGGTCCATGGGGTCTTGAAGCGTCTGTTGGAAGGAGTCGCGAATGTTCCTGCCGATGTGGAGGGTGGAGCGTTCGGCTGTGGGCTGCACGGATATCTCCACCCTGTACAGGAACCCGCTGTACTTCATTCCTGTGGGTTACAAATTTCAAACAGTCTAGTTATCCACCGTTGTTATGGTGTAGTGGTCTGCGCTTTTGTCTCTCACCACATCTGGTTCAAATTACTTGGACCAGAAGGACTGGGGTTCAAGCCCCAGGTAGGACACCTCTGGACATGAGGCGCATTGAGTCATACAAAAGACTTTATAAAAATGGTACATACTTCTGAAACAGTATACATGGAAGTTAAACACACTCCACTGCCAGTGGACTAGCCCTCGGCTGCAGTGATTGCACCACAGTGTGGCCCAGGGCTATGAAACGGAGATGGGCACCGCCCTATACATCAATAATGGTGTGGGAGGATTTTAACTTTTTAACTATCCACCATCGTTGCACAGCCTAGCCTCTCCATTCAACACTAGGTGTGATTTCCAATTACAAGCTCTAAAATGGCCGATACGCATTGGAAGCTGGCCATAGGCAAATTGGCAATTCGCTAACGATTAGGACCAAATATGTATCATAGATGATATTGTTCTAACTATGAATTTCAACACATTCTTGCTAAGACTTCCATTATTTTGAAATTGTGTATAAAACTGAGAAAATGTGTATCATTGCAATAAAGTTATTATGGTAGAGTCCTAAACATTTGTGTCTTATCCACATCTTTACAATCATAGCAGTTTTACACATTTTCATGCTCATCCAATGATTAGCAGTGAAGTATCCCCACAATCATGCATGAGTAATGCTAGGGTCACATTTCCTAACCGGGACCCGGCCGGGCTGTTTGCGGAAACGAAAAATCAAAGTGTATGCCAATAAATTTGCACAAGCTATGCTCTTGAATAATTTTGGGTACGTTTTGTGTTTTTGTTGTCTTTTATATCATACTTTTCGTTCCCAAAGACTGCCCGACCGGGCCCCAGATTTGAAATGTGACCCTAGCATAAGCGTGTACCCACCCCCGCACGGAGGCTGTCCCAGCGCGTCGATGGTCTTCTGCTGCCTGCACGCCGCGACCTTCAGCTGACAGAGGTTGTCGTACTCGACCCCGTTCGACCCGCACACGGGGTCAACGTCCTGTGCGCAGGTGTCTGCGCAGAAGCACTTCCCGGTGAGCGGGTTGCGCACGCCGCCGTACCGGCAGATGCCCGTCCGGGCGGAGCGGGAGCCGGCCGTGCGCGGGCGGGAGGACTCGACGAGCGGGCAGGGCGCCACGGCGTGGTCCGGCTGGTACCTTTGGGAAAGAGTTAAAAACTCTTAAACCACACAAATTGCCTTAATGATGATAACAATATACAGTGTACATGAGGCAAAAACTATATGTGTCGCCCTGGGTGGGCGGGAGTAGTCGACGACCGGGCAGGGCCCGTGGCACGCTCTGGTACGGCTGGTACCTTTTGGAAAGTGTGAAAAACGTATGTGATCTGGACCAAGTTTAGCTTGGTGAATAGATAGTCTTTCACTGGCCGTGACACGTCAGGGGCTCAAATGCCAGGGCGGGAGACGAGCGGGCAGGGCGCCGAGGCGTGGTCCGGCTGGTACCTTTTGGAAAGAGTGAAAACACACGGACGGTCACTCAGGAACTCTTATGAACGAACCCTACTAATCTGTCGGACGATTAGATCTAAGAATAGTCACGCCGTGGTCCGGCTGGTACCTTTTGAAAATAGTGACAAGTTCTAATCTTGGACTTCATGTCGAACTTAAGTTTAATCTCTCTATACCGTAGACAGTACTAAAACACAAAATCTCCTAAAACAGTATTTGAACTATTACATATTTTGGAAAGTACGTTGCCCCTACTTCCCGGTAAAAAAAACAAACTTATGGACTGTTGACTTCTTGCCTGCCGTGCAAAAGAAATAATGAGAAAATTGGTGACACGGTAAGTTTACCAATCACACAATGACAAGCCTGCATTTCCACCCAGGCCTTTTCAAGATATTGTTTATTGCATTTTCACATAAAAACAACAAAAAGATGAGAAGAACAGGAAACAGACATAAGGAACATTATAAGTAAGTACAAAGGCCTTACTGTATCTCCTGTTCATACTCGCTGAACGGCACGACGCTGAGGGCGTCCACCTCGATTGCGTCTCCGTACGCCTGGAATGTCGCCAGGTTGTACAGCCTACGGTCCACGGCAGCGTTACTGGCGCTCGAGCCAAGGACTATGACCTGCAAACAAAGATTTTATTCTTTGGAGTTTCTTTTAATACAACCAGGTAATCTCACCTGCTGACGTTTCGGTGTCTGTCAGACACCTTCTTCAGAGCTTCTGACTGGAGTACTTCTTCTCACCGCTAAAAGTAGCCGATGTAGGTGGCGCTTTTGAGGCGAGAACGTAATCCCAAACGTGGCTGAGCTTATAGCGGTGAGAAGCAGTACTCCAGTCAGAAGCTCTGAAGAAGGTGTCTGACAGTCACCGAAACAAACGTCAGCAGGTGAGATTACCTGTTTGTGTTAAAGGAAACTCCAAATATCCTATGTTCTACCAACCTGATGAAATTATTTTCGGAATTTTATTCTTCATTTTTTTAGATATCTATTTTGCTTTTGGATAGACAGGACAACGCAGAACTGTACTGAAGTCTTTTTATCTTATTTTAACAGTGCCACATACAGAGTAGAATAACAGTAAGCTTGACAAGGTAAAGGTAGTCCCATTGCCATTTTGAGGCCGTATGGCAGTGGGTTTACGTTGATATCCCTCCACCGCCTATTAACCCCCCAACCGAAGTCAGGTACCCATTTTTACACCTGGGTGGAGTGAGGAATGTTGTTTAAAGTGCCTTACCCAAGGGCACACCATCGGTGGTATCAGGGGGATGCCAAACGACCCACACGATTTTATTTGCAAGGACCGACGATATGCACATGTTAGGTCTTTGTTGTACTGTCCATGGTTGCATTTCTGACGCAAAGAATATGCCATGCAAATAACAGAGTTTCATGTCAAATGCAACCTTTCCAACATCCAGTATACACATAGAGCAAACTAAGTCTTAACCTCCTCCCTGCTGCCTAACTCTGTGACCAATAGGGAGTTGGGTGCCAAACGGCTACTTCAGAGTGCTAAAGGTTAAAACGAAACTACGAAAGAAGATGAACTGACCCGTGTGCTTCCCACGACCTTGAAAGGGTGCATGAAGTCGCGCTTGGCAGGATCAGTTCCTTGCACCTCTGCCGTCTGCTCCAGCTCCTTCACCCACTCCTCAAACAGCTTGGCCAGGCTCACGTCTGGAGATGACAGAAATGAGTAACCTTGTTTGTTTGTTTGTATTGCATACCTCGTAAACCGCCTCATAGAGGTAGGTTGGTACTGAACAGTAAAAGCCGCATATCCCGACAGATATATTTGATCTTCAAGATCTGATATATTTAAGCTGGTGTGTTACACCGAAGGGCGGTTATACCGGCTATACAGATACAGATCTACTCACTCGATAAGTGTGGTGGATTCTTTAACATACTTGAGGTGTAGCTTATCTCAAACACGGGACCTCTGGCTTTACGTCCCATCCTAGTAGAAGTACTTAACTGAAGCTAGGTACTTATTTTCACCTGAGTCGGGTGAGGAAATAGATGCAAAAAGCGTTTCACAAGGGCATACCTCTGCTTCTTTGGCCTGACAGGATTTTAAGCTTGGAACTTTTAGATTCTAAGTCAACAACCCTAACCACAATATCATCTTGCGACTTTCTTAATGTCAAGTGCTAGTCTAAGGACAAACGAAGTGATTAAAGGCAGTGATTAACACATAGCAAAATCAGTATCTCACAAGGCACTCCACTAGAGGCCATCGCTCGGCGATCGTAAAGAGACCAAGCTTAAGATTGGATTTGTGTGACCATTGATATCATGAATTGGAATATTACGCAAGATGTAAAAAAAGAATGAATTAAAAGACAACAAAACACCAAAAAAATAGTTCTTCGTCTTTGAAATTCATCGAGCAATCCGTCAAACCTTTGATCGCTCAGCTGTTGCAGCGGAAAGATGATTGTTTGAGATTTAAGGAGGCTTGCATGGCTTACCTGAGTCCTTAATGTGCATGTCCAAACTGTAGAGTTCTCCCCTATGGACACCTCCTTGGAACTGCGTCAGCACCTCGCTGTCCTTGATGCCCAAGGTCGTCGCCATGAAGGCGTCGTAGTGCGCCAGGGGCGTGGTCAGGATGGTGACGTAATCTGCGTCACCGGGGTACTGCTGCCAGTAGTTGTGCAGGAGCAGTTCGATTACGCTTGGTGAGGTGACGTTCACATCTGGGATGGGGATACACTTTGATAGTTACACCTGTTTACCCTGAGTATTTCACAACCTCAGGATAGTTCTAAACATGGGAACTGATCATGATATCTCAAGTTCCTTCCTGTGCCATTGTGGAAGGGTAAGTCATTGTTGTGCAACATACGTTGTGCCTTATAATGGCACCATGGAAAAAGTTATCAATTGCTAAATCCAACACTACACTGGACTTGCTTCTTATAACATGCAGAGTCAAAGAAGACACTGATACTACAAAATCTGAAGCTTGGATAAGTCTCAGGCCAGAGATACATGCTAGAATTAATAACATGAAGGCAACTGAATGCCCCGAGTACTTACAGACGAAATACAAGGCCTCTCCATCAACCTGCAGACAAACACACAAAGATTAATCACAACATTATACTGATGGGTTTTCATTGATTTAATTATCATAAACAAGATCTGCAATTTTAGCATCATTTACCTTGCCCAAACCTTGACCTTGAGCGTGTAGATGATTTGACCTTGTACTGACTTTCAGCATGTAGATAATTTGACCTTGTAATGTCAGCATATAGATGATTTGGCATTGCATTGACTGTGCTCACGTAGAAGATTTGACCTTGAACTAATTGACCTTGAGTAAGTATAATGTATGCCCTTGTACTGACCTTCAGCATGTAGATGATCTGGTCCGCGCGGCCCGGGCGATCCTGCAGGGTATTCTGGAAGGCGTCCCTGATGTGGTGTCCGAAGTCGGCGACTGAGAGGTTCCGGGTTGGGGTTAATTGGATTTCCAGCAAGTACAGGAACCCGCTGTATGCAACAGCTGAACACGGGAGGGAAGATAGGCAAGTTAATGTGGTCAAGCTCAAAATCAAATAATTGCTAATTAGTGGCAGAATTTTCTAAGGGAAAAAAATCATTCTTATGAGTTCATAAAGATTAGACATCCAGGTAATAAGATATGCCAAAAATAGTTACTCTGGATAAATTTGGAACATTTTTCAATGAAAATGTTTCAAAACTTCATCCATTTGCTGAGTAAATATTTTTGGCGTATCAATAATATGCCTTTGAGAAAAAAAAAGGTATAAGCTGAGAAAAAAAACCCAAGATATAAGCTTGACTTATCCTTACGTCCGCAGGGCGGTTTGCCCAGGGTGTCGATGACGACGCCCTTCCTGCATGCCTCCATCCTCAGCAGACAGCCGTTGGCGTACTCGTGCCCGTCGGAGCCGCACACCGGAGCGTACTCACGCGAGCAGCCCGCCTGGCAGCGGCACGGGCCGCCGTTCGGGCCGCGCCGTGCGCCGAACTGACACAGGGGGTTGTCACCGGGGAACGCCGGGAGGCCTTGGGCGGCATCGGGGTATCTGTGAAGGACAAACAGATTTTTTTTAACGATCTCGCTCAATATGCAAGGCCGTAAGAGGCCACTTCTCGGCATTGAACTAATTGAACTTATGTGGCATAGGTGAGAGACAGCGGTGTGTGTTTGTTTTGAAGGTTTGTAGGTTGTATTCGGGGGGGAAAGCAGTGGGCTGGGCGGGAATTCAAGAGTTTTGCAGTTCGTGGAAAAAAAGCTGTTACTGTAGAATGACTTAGAGGCTGGTAGTTGGACAGTATAGTGGTGTGAATCAGAGGAGAACCTGGTAGTGCGCTGGAAAATTCTCTGTAGTGGGACAAGTAGTGAAAGTTTGATTATTTGATGTTTATTGAGGTCGGGTTACAAAATCTAATGTATGGCAGGCGAAGAGCTCATGTTTTCGTGATAACATTGGGGCATTATGACTTCTTGAAATCAAACAAACAAAAATTAAGTCGGCCTAAATTCAATACTCTATCTTGCACTGTAGCCACAAGGGTACCAACTAAAGTTACCAAGAAAACATACACCTACTTGATTTGCCTGTCGTACTGGTCGAAGGATACGACACTCATGACTTCCGCCTCCATCGCGTCCCCGTACTCCTGCATGTATGGCAGCTCGTGCAGCATCCTGTCTACCGCCTCGTGTACCGCTGACGACATCACCACCAAGGCCTGGGACAGGAACATACAACAAGTGTGGTGTTTAAAAACTACTTTGGCGACATTGTGGAGTGTGGGTCAGCATTAGATACGAAAAAATGAGGATATCATAACATACAGTTGGAGAAAGAGGTATGATTTTTCCAATGCCATGTGAGACATGCAGCGACCAAGAATTCAGTGTTTTCGGCATTGCACACATGGTATTAGATGTTCTTCCAAAGCGAATGACTGAGAATCTGATACTCATCACTGGGTCTAGGTTTGCAAGTAGATGCGTTCCTTGGACACGGTGCTTGGAAAAGGCAGACAGGAATTCTAACAGTGACACTCTTACCTACTGTCAACAGATTACAGTCAAGGCGAGTCATCGACTTTTTTTCTTCGAAGTGCTTGTTCGACCACATGAATAAGGGTAAGAAAAAAAAAACTTTTCCGGAGATTACAGACTACTGAGGGGTTGGACTCCGTAGCTACGAGGTCCCACCCCCTCATAAGAACACTTGTAGTCTGATCTTTGCTAACAAAGACTACCGAGAGATATCCTATCTACAGAAATACACAAATGTGTTCTCACCCTATGGGCACCCAGAACCTTGAAGGGATGCATCAGGCTGGCCTGTTCCGGATTCTGCCGAGTTTCTGCCATGACTTCAACCGTCTTCTTCAGCTGGTTAGAGAACTTCTCTATCTTCACACCTGGACAAGATAACGAAAACATGTTCTCAACTTAAGACGGGCTGTAAATTCAGTGGGTTGTTGTATACATTTGATGTTATTGACAGCTTGGTAGATCCAACTTCTGTGATAGCAACAAGGACGTTAGCAATTTCTGAAGCTCAATCCATAAATTATCAACAATTGAAAATTTTGGACATTCCAACCCGTTGCAGCCTTACATTTCTCCAGGAGAAATCTATTTACAGTTATTCACACAATGAGAAAACTCTAACCCTCTATATTCTACGCAACCCTGGATTGATAAGACATAATCATAACATTGCTGGGGAGATCACTTCTGACCTTGACCCCTGACCTACCCGTGTCCTTGGCATGGAAGTCCACGAAGTACAGCTCTCTCTCCTCCTGACCTCCAAACTGGTTCAGAACTGCCTCCTCGGTCACTTCCAAGGTCGAGCGCAGGAATGCTGGGTAATATACCAGGGGCGTGGTCGTGATCGTCATGTTCATGACGTACTCGGGGTCACTCACCCAGAGGTCATGGATCAGGTGGTCAAGGTCAGTCGGCAAGGTCACGTTCATGACTGCATGAGAGGAAAGACATAGATGTTAGATGTTGCCAAGAAATAATGACGTCGCTATTCTATTGAAAAGAAGCAATGCTAAAAGACCATTGACCACAGACTATTCCCAACTCATGCTGATGTAGGACAATCATAGAATAGTAGTTTAAAAAGTGCATGGTACTCACATATAAGGTACTTGGGTTCTCCAACAACCTAGTAGATAAAGATATAGGACAAATGATGAAGACCAGAATGGGTACAATCGTTTCTAAGTCTAAAGTTGGATTTGATCTATACCTACCGGTGCCATGTATACATAAGCTCAGACCCACATGCTCTTTGTATTAGTAACGGCTGCAGTTTCATCAAATGCCCTAAGGATGGTTAGCCCCAAATTGTGTATTTCAACATTGCTTAGCGTGGGCTAGATATCTTAAGTTATTACCGAGTCCAGAAGACTTAGGACTTATTGTGTTCTGCTGGACTCTACAATTCACATCTGGCCTTATACTTTAACACTAGAGAATTTAGAATCCGGGAGGCAGGACGATCTTCACAAGTCTCGTCCTAGTCTCGTGTTCTCGATGTACAGTTGACATCGAAAACTTGGAGGTGCGTATCTCGTTACCTTTTCTTAGTCACTGATTGAGGAATATTCTAGTAACTAGAGAATGTACGTCTTTGAGACGACATACGTAAGGTCAGACATTGTCAGACATGGATTATGAGCGGTGCCATCAAGTGTCCTTATAGGAAGGATTCAAAAAATGTCACAACGTTTGGCGTGGGCTGGATGTGTAAAACTATTATCAAGACCAGACGAAATATTTTAGTAGAATGGTTGTGTCTTACTTTTACATTTCCTCACGATCATATCATACACATTGGGCCTTTAGTTATTTATAGATCATTCTTACACTACAACATTTACATCTAATAGATGACAGGACCCTGTTTACCTTCAGCATGTAAAGGATGGTGTCCCGTGGGTCTTGTAGGGAGAACTGGAAGGATTTCTGGAGTTTCCTGCCAAACTCGATGACAGGCGTTTCACTGGTGGGTCTGACTGTGAACTCCAGGAGGTACAGGTATCCACTGTACGTCAGATCTGCAGAAACAACATGAGGTACTACAATCAAAGTTCTGTAATTGGTTCAAATATCCACTATATAACCTCTGGAGAGAAATAACATGAGAAACAACAATCAAACTTCGAATTCCGTATCAGAACACGTATTCAGTGTGGAAAAAACAGGATAAATGACTCGTTTGTACAGTACTGGTACCCACTGTGTGTCAAATCTGCAGAAATAACAGTAAAACATGTAAAATTCAGTATTTATCAGCTGCATGTATGTATGTATCAGCTGCATACGACATAGTCACAGAAGAGAAACTACAGGAAATGACGGTCAAATCAAGAAAACTTTATACAATAGAGCAGTTCTCCCCAGCCTTGAATTTCATTCCATCAATTCAGAAAAAAACATACCTCATGTCATAATTTGGTCTAATCAGTTCTTTTAAAATTTTAACAATAAGCAGTTCTTAGAATAGTCCCTTGTTCCTCTTGTCACCATGATATGTACACTTTTGGTATATTTTTACTAAATACTGTTAAAATGTTGCAAGTGTCCCTGATCAAGAACTTCGGAAGGAAATTATGACTTTTATATATTAAGCAAATCTTCAATTGTTCAAATCTCACGCATTGCTTTGTCATCGTCAGCTGGGCTAACCCCTTAATTGTAGTAGCCACAGGCTAGTTGGGCAGCCCTGACTAAATGTAATAATTCACCAGGTTGTATTATTTCAGCCAGTAGGTACCCATGTGAGTAATGAGGCTTTTGTAACGAGCTCGAGGCACCTCCTCGAACACGGGACGCCCATTTTTCGTCCATTCCGAAAGACGGTGCAGCTCCGACAAGGATACCCTTCCCGGATTCGATCCGGGGTCTCTCGGATCCAACTAATTGGAAACAAGAGGCTCAACTGTGAAGCCGCTACCAATTGAGCTACAGGGACATCGCAATCCACAGCAATTGGCCATTAATTATTTGAGTAATAATCAACACGTACCACCACAGGGAGGTGGCCCCACGTTGTCGATGGACGTCTGCTGCTTGCACTGCTCTACCTTCAGGGCGCACGGGTTGCTGTACTGCTTCCCGTCCGAACCGCACACGGGGTTAAACTCAAACGTGCAGGCCTCATTGCACTCGCACCGCCGCGTGGTCTCGTCTCGGGTGGCGCCGTACCGGCACTCCGCCTCCCACGGGGAGAAGGGAGCGATTGGCGCGGGGACGTCGCCCTCGATGTTCCGCGGAGGAGGAGGCACCGGTGGGTAGGACTCCTGGCCGAACCTGGAGGCAAGTTTGAGAATTGTCGGAAGAAGGTCGACCCCCAAGCGTTATGCTTGAGACAATGAAAATTACTTAAGACGCAGCATCATGCCTGAGAAAAAGTTGCTGACGTGAATGAAGATTAAATTTGTTTAAGAAGGATAGAAATATATATGTATCTCTTTTTTTCTCCAGACATACAACTAAGAATTTTTGTCAGCATACAATTCTCCAACAGGTATTTGCTGCCGAATTTTGAAAGGCCATTTTCAATAGGCATCTTTGGCCTAATAACGTACATTCCAATATGTATAAAGCTACAACTTCACTGAACAGCCCCCTGATATTGACAAACGCTTCACAGTACCATATCCTACATAATGTACATGTTAAATCCTTAAAATCGTCAGGTCTAGAAAAGTCTTCTCTACCTCTGCCCGGGGCTTTGTCCCGGTCGGTACAGCTGCGGTGTGCTGCCTGGACCCGTCTGCCGATCTCCTGTCTGACCAGGATACACCGGTCTCTGGTCTGTAACAGGGGGATGGGGAGAGTTTAAAAGTAGATAATGCTATGTTTACTTGCTCTGCAATGCTGATAGTAAGATATTTCATGCATTGTACCGTTACATATAGGTGTAGATAGAATAATAGGGAATACAATATTTCAGTTGTGGAATACAGATACACAGATATAGACTGATAAAAAGTTGTGTTTTTTTAAAGTTGGGTAGCATTCAGACATATGGACATTCTAGAATCCAGAAAAAGGGAGACAGCCAGCCAAGTAAAAGAACAGTAGAGCGAGTTGGGTTGTGTATGGGACAGACAACTTGCAACAGACAATGACGGTTCGCCTAAGAACATACTGACATGCAGCAAAGTTCACATCATGGTTTCAAAAGCAGCGAAATTAATGATTCAGTCCTTAGACAGTTTCACATTTAGGAACAACGGTCTTACCTGGGTAGTACGATCCTGGTCTAACGTTAGAGGTGGAACCAGCTGTGGGAAGAGAAGAGAGTTGCTTTCACGCATGTAACTCAAAAGAAATTACACCAAGCGATATTACCGCACCATCATTTACATGTACGCCACACTGCCGTGATTTTATGGATGACATTCATTGGACACACTAAAACTCATGGGACCAGGGAAAAAAGTTGAGCAAGGGAAAGAAAGGGTCTTTTAACCTTATTGATTTAACAATTCACTTCCTTTGCATTTGGTATCCACACAATTTACTGCGGTCTGACCTGTAATCTGATACACCTCATTTGCCCCGTACCCGCCTCTGCCGTCCGCTGCACAGGCCGTGGAGGGTCCGTGCTTGTTGTAGGTGTTGTGCCCATCGGCAGACCCCAAACACTGCCCATCATTCTGCATAGCAAACACCTTAAAGCCACGGGAACGGGCTACATGGTAACACTTCTCTATGGCGTTGATACGATCCTGGGAGTCACCATCTAGGAGCGGGTCTGAGCCTTCGAGGTCTGCAAGGACGGTGTTAGCTCTGTCCTTCCAGCAACCGAGGCTGACGTACCCACGGCTTTCCCTTCCTATGTGAGAACGAATGTATTACCATAATCTCGAGGGAGGGAGGGAGGGGGGCAAATAACCTTTTGTCAATCCGGCAAAAGTCGTAAGTGAATGTCATCCATAGAATCGGTCAGTCAGTGGCAATGAGTCAGTGTGGCCTTAGCAAGAGTCGAAGTTCAAGTTTATGTAACGTTGTTAACGGTAGAGACAGTGTCAGCGGCAAGACTAACAAACCTGGGTAATAAGAGCTCGGCCTTCCGTCCGGTCTTCCTGCAACGCCTGCAAAAATCACAAAAGTACTGTTTATAACTTATTGTTAATACACTTAATCAGGCTGCCTGAATGTACAATGTATTAGTTTTACACTCAAATTTAGCTTGTTTCAATCTTTTATTTTTCGGTTGTCCATCGGGTACGATGATGACATAAGGGACCTGTCTCTTCGCAGGACTAAGTTGCAGTCCAAATAAATAGCGTCTGCGATATATTGTGTAGTGTGAACTTTTTCCCTTTCTATCTTTTGTTGTCTTCTATGCCTCTTCACATTATGCATAAAAAACTACACGTTTGACTCAACAGATGAATTGAAACAAATCACCAACATGCAAAGAAACCTTCTAATCTTACTCATTTAAACTAAGTTACTGTGGTTATTTAAGTTTCAATTTTTTGGGGGATGAACCATCAAGCCTGATGATGACATGAAATGTACGTGTTGCAAATGAACGTGTACGTTGACTCAGCAGCAGGTCAATAGTTCAGAGCAATTATCGTCAAAATACAAAGAAACTTCCCCCACCTGTCCCGCCGTTGCACGGCGGCCGGCCGGTGCTGTAGACGTCCTGTTGGTTCGTACATCCGGCCACCCTCATGGCGCACTCGTTCGCGTACTGCCGCCCGTCGGACCCGCACACCGGGTTGTAGTTGTAGGGACAACCCTGCGGACACTGGCACTGGCCCGTCTCCTCCACGTACACGGCGCCATACCTGCACCGCCCAACACCTGGGGACAACAAGAAAAAGTTAATCTGTGAAAGGCAATTCAATTTCAATTTTCAATTTTATTTATTTAACCAGGGGACATCTCAGATCTACTGATCTGCTTTTGGCAAACTCCACTATCCGAGAGCTTGTCCCAGTAGTTTTATCATTGCGTTTTTCGCACCGACCTTTCCACTGCAAATTTATGACGCTGTATGAGTTTCCAATGTTCTACTACACATTGATTCTACTACAGAATAGTTTCAACCATGAAGCCAAAACAGCCCGCGAAAATAGGCAAGTCAAAATCATACACAGACGTAGATGCAGCGAATATACTCATAAGACAAGTGCAAAGGTCATTAATTTTTTCAAATATGATATTACCAGTTTAAACTAAGTTACTGTTATAGCGCTCAACTGCATTGTAAATCTGTTATGGAGTGCCGTCATTTAATAAACTTAGATAATCAAAGATACCATGCTGAGAACGAACAGCACTTACCACAGCTGTAGGATGACCTCTTGACGTCGCCGCGGAGCTTCAAGGTGGAGCGGTGCCAGTCCACGACGTTTCCTTGGAAGGAGCAGGAAGACGCCCTGTTCCTCTCCTCGCTGCTCAAGACGTAGTTCCAGACGTTGAAGGAGGCGAGGTCTCCGCCGTACGCTTGGAACACCTCGAAGTCGTAGCCGACGGAGTCCTGCTCCTGGCCGAGGATCCACACACCACCCTCCCTGCGACATGACAGGATTTTTGTTTAAATACTTTCTTTATTTACAGACTACCTTCCCTTTTTTTTGAAATTATCTATTTTTTCTTATCAGAAGCACGGTACACAAAGACATGGACATCATCAGTAATCCCAAAGGTATATCTATGCACACTTTAAATATACAGGTGTTCAAGACATTCTTGAGAAGGCCTCGTTGTTTAATGTGGTTAGTCTTAGGGTGCCCGGCAAAATTTTGAGAGTTGATATTACTTGAGTTATGATAAAAACAACAGGCTAATGTTTAGACGAATCTTACCTGATGGTGTGCCCCACACTCATCCCGGTTCCAGATGCCCTGATTTCTCCATCCACGTAGATCTTCCAGTCTCCTCTCCTGCTCCTCCACGTTACCATGACAACGTGCCAGCTCCCATCTATCAGCTGGGAAGTAAAAAGAGAACTTTTTGCGATTAAAACATTCTATTATTAATGCGGCTGAAACTGACTCTGGTAGGAGAAGGGGAGAAAATATTATATACAGTAATAAGACTTCTATCAAATAATATCACAAATATTACTAGCATCGCAAATAAGTACCAGTAGCTGCAGTATGAACTAGAACCAGTCAGTATTTCCCTTAGCAGAACTGTGAAGGTAGAGCATCAGACACTCAGGCTATAATGCCCGGAGGAAGGCGACAGAAACAGAAACAATGGCTAGGTATCAACAAAGAACTTTCAAATAACTGTTTTTGCTGCTGTTACCACTTGAATATAGGTCATTTAATGTCAAGTTCATCTGAAGGAATGTCAACCGACCTCCAGGTCAATGAAGTCCGTCTGGTCGTTGTTGACGAGGAACTTGAAGCCGCGGTTGCCGGCTTCTCCGTAGAACTGGATCTCGTTGTCCTCCTCCTCGGTGGCGTAAGAGAAGATGGTGCCGCTGTATGGGGAGTCGGTGCGGAGGTGGAAGGCCACGGTGAAGGCTTTTCCCCTCCCGCCGAAGTCTCCGGAAATCTCAGCGTAGTTGTCGATGGACAGCTCGCTGGAGAAAGTCAGCCGGTACGGACCTTGGTGTAAAAATGCATCAACATGTCAGTATCCTTCCTAAAGCAAACAGTGATCATTCTACTAGATTTTGTTCTAAGATGGTGGTCTATCTAAACAATTATCTTAATTGCCAATTTAACCATCAATCAAAAGAAGATGAAAACAACGTTCAGGCATGCTTTCCTCATAGTTCTTTTCAACACCATGCTAAGATAATGGGAAAACAATATTCATATGGGCAAATCAGTTTAAAAAAAGGATGTTTTAGAGATGCACACCAATGTCTTGAATAGGTTTGGAAAGAAGACAGTTAATGTCAAACTCAAGGCGCAACCCAGGTATCTCAAAATTTGGTTGATAACAAAAAGGTCTTGCTCACCGCCGTTGCAGGGTGGAGTCATCCCCTCTGACACCATGATGTCTCTCTGCTGCACACAGGCCGACTTCCTCATTACACACCTGGGGGCGGACAGCAACATTATTAGCTTTCAGTATACCTAAATTTCATCCAAGCAACATCAATGCAGCTTCGAAATGAATGTAGCTATTTTGTACACTAGTCAGGAGAGATGTGATATACCGACATAAATCACAAAATCCGATTGACAGTTTTGAATGGAAAGACTGTCACAAAAACATGTTTTATTGTTGTACAACTTGTACTGATGTCTGTAGTCGATCTGTCGCCTGCCCAGTAATAGTAGGTAAGACGTACCTGTTGAAGTACTCCTTCCCGTCCGAGCCACACACTGGGTCGTACAGGAAGAAACACCTGATGTAGGGGCACGCTCGGTCTCCGGGGGACGTCCTTGAAGTACCTGAAACATATTGTTTTGGTAAGTACAATATGCAAGCAAGGCACATAAACCTTCAATATACACATATAAACATACAGACAAAGAAATTATTTAGACACTTTTAACAGATTTCTTGAACATGTATCAATTTCTGAACTTTGGCAAAAGAGCATAGACGACCAAACACTATGTTCCTCTGCAGGACCCAGGTCCAGTCTTAACCTTCTCCCTGCTGCGTAAATCTGCAACCAATAGGAAAGTGGGTGCCAAACGGCTTCTTCAGAGTGCTAAAGGTTAAGGAAAATTTAATGTAGGTTTACCTCTGCACAGCTCAGATCCAGTTTTAAAGAAACATTAAATCTAATTTAACCTCTGCAGGGCCCAGGTCCAGTTGTAAGGAAACATTAAATCTAAGTTTACCTCTGCACATTTCATATCCAGTTTTAAGGAAACATTAAATCTAAGTTTACCTCTGCATGGCCCAGGTCCGGTGTACTCGATGTTCTTCCCCTCCTTGCAGGCAGCGGCCCTCAGGCTGCACAGGTTCCCGTACTCCCTGCCGTCGGAACCACAGATGTGGTCGATCGGCTGCTGGGCACACGACGTCGGGCACTCGTCTGGCAAAGGGGAACGGCAGAGGAGTACAGTTGTTATCTGATAGTGTGATGTATCTATTCAGCATCCAAATCACAGTTGAATGAGAAAGGTCTCATTAGAATAAGGATAGTCTCACTCATTTAGAAATGATAAACTCATTTGGAAATAATTATTTCTACTGCCAATCTATCCATTCGTAGGCAGTCGATTCTTGTAGGTGATCAATTGGTTGATTGCTTGATTGTATCTATTCAGAATCAAAATCACAATTAAATGAGGAAAGACCATAGTGATACAGTATAGCCATCTTGATTTGTGTTAGAAAAAATTACTGGCATTTGCATAGTGACCAATAGGCCTACAGGTAGTCATAGGGAAGTACAATTTTTATTAGAAAGACAGTGTCGTAAGGAATCACACTTACCTCCAACTATCTCTGGTTCAACATAGTCATCTGAAAAAAAAAAATATTGAAAATAAGTCAAGATGAGGGTTGACCTAGGAACGAAAATAAATCACGAGAAAGCAAAGAGATAGTAACCAATGGTTTAGCATAACTCGATTAAATAAACTCATGAACTTCACTTCAGCATTTTCATAAACTGTGTGTCATTTTGGAACCACGTTTTGCTATTCATGTTATTATGACAGCTGAATTAAAAACAGACACTTACCATCCTCGTCGCAGGGAGGTGGTCCGTTGACCTCGATATCCTCCTGGTTCTGGCAGGCCACCAGCTTCAGCAGGCAGCGGTTAGGGTACTGCCTGCCGTCTGTGCCGCACACCGGCTCACTCTCGTACGTGCACTGGATGTCGCAGTAGCACTGGCCTGACTCAGCATCGAAGGTCGCTCCAAAACTGCAGGATCCTATACAAGAAAGAGTAAAATACTGTCTTAACGTAATCTGTCCCTAACACTGACTCGCTCTCAAATGTACACTGGATGTCGCAGTAGCACTGGCCTGACTCCGCATCGTAGGTCGCTCCGAAACTACAGGATCCTAAACAAGAAAGAGTTAAATACTGTGTTAACGTAATCTGTCCCAAACACTGGCTCACTCTCGTACGTGCACTGGATGTCGCAGTAGCACTGGCCTGACTCCGCATCGTAGGTCGCTCCGAAACTACAGGATCCTATACAAGAAAGAGTAAAATACTGTGTTAACGTAATCTGTCCCAAACACTGTCTCGCTCTTAAATGTACACTGGCTGTATCAGTAACACTGGCCTGTCTGCATCATAGGTCGCTCCAAAACTGCAGGATCCTAAACAAGAAAGAGTAAAATACAGTGTTAACGTAATCTGTCCCAAACACTGGCTCGCTCTTAAATGTACACTGGATGCCGAAGTAGCACTGGCCTGACTCCGCATCGAAGGTCGCTCCAAAACTGCAGGATCCTAAACAAGAAAGAGTAAAATACAGTGTTAACGTAATCTGTCCCTAACATTGGCTCGCTCTTAAATGTACACTGGATGTCGCAGTAGCACTGGCCCGACTCCGCATCGTAGGTCGCTCCAAAACTAAAGGATCCTAAACAAGAAAGAGTAAAATACTGTGTTAACGTAATCTGTCCAAAACACTGGCTCGCTCTTAAATGCACACTGGATGTCGCAGTAGCACTGGCCCGACTCCGCATCGTAGGTCGCTCCAAAACTGCAGGATCCTATACAAGAAATAGTAAAATACTGTGTTAATGTAATCTGTCCCAAACACTGGCTCGTAGCACTGGCCCGACTCCGCATCATAGGTCGCTCCAAAACTGCAGGATCCTATACAAGAAAGAGTAAAATACTGTGTTAACGTAATCTGTTCCACACACTGGCACGCTGTCAAATGTACACTGGGTGTATCAGTAGCATGGTCATGTCTAGGCATCGTAGGTCGCTCCAAAATTACAGGATTCTAAACAAGAAAGAGTAAAATACTGTGTTAACGTAATCTGTCCCACACACTGGCACGCTCTCAAATGCACACTGGATGTCACAGTAGCACTGGCCATCGTAGGTCGCTCCAAAACTGCAGGACCCTAAACAAGAAAGAATAAAATACTGTGTTAACGTAATCTGTCCCGAACACTGGCACGCTCTCAAATGTACACTGGATGTTGCCTGTCTGCATCATAGGTCGCTCCAAAACTACAGGATCCTAAACAAGAAAGAGTTAAATACTGTGTTGACGTAATCTGTCCCTAACATTGGCTCGCTCTCAAATATATACTGGATGTCACAGTAGCACTGGCCCGACTCCGCATCGTAGGTCGCTCCAAAACTGCAGGATCCTAAACAAGAAAGAGTAAAATACTGTGTTAACGTAATCTGTCCAAAACACTGGCTCGCTCTCAAATGTACACTGGATGTCGCAGTAACACTGGCCTGACTCCGCTTCGTAGGTCGCTCCAAAACTACAGGATCCGAAACAAGAAAGAGTAAAATACTGTGTTAACGTAATCTGTCCCTAACACTGGCTCGCTCTCAAATGCACACTGGATGTCGCAGTAGCACTGGCCTAACTCAGAATCGTAGGTCGCTCCAAAACTGCAGGATCCTATACAAGAAAGAGTAAAAATACTGTGTTAACGTAATGTGTCCCTAACACTGGCTCGCTCTCAAATGCACACTGAATGTCGCCTGTCTGCATCATAGGTCGCTCCAAAACTGCAGGATCCTATACAAGAAAGAGTAAAATACTGTGTTAACGTTATCAGCATCGTAGGTCGCTCCAAAACTGCAGGATCCTAACAAGAAAGAGTAAAATACTGTGTTAACGTAATCTGTCCAAAACACTGGCTCGCTCTCAAATGCACACTGAATGTCGCCTGTCTGCATCATAGGTCGCTCCAAAACTGCAGGATCCTATACAAGAAAGAGTAAAATACTGTGTTAACGTTATCAGCATCGTAGGTCGCTCCAAAACTGCAGGATCCTAAACAAGAAAGAGTAAAATACTGTGTTAACGTAATCTGTCCAAAACACTGGCTCGCTCTTAAATGTACACTAGATGTCGCAGTAGCACTGCCCCGACTCCGCATCGGAGGTCGCTCCAAAACTGCAGGATCCTAAACAAGAAAGAGTAAAATACTGCGTTAACGTAATCTGTCCCAAACACCGGCTCGCTCTCAAATGTACACTGGATGTCGCAGTAACACTGGCCTGACTCCGCTTCGTAGGTCGCTCCAAAACTACAGGATCCGAAACAAGAAAGAGTAAAATACTGTGTTAACGTAATCTGTCCCTAACACTGGCTCGCTCTCAAATGCACACTGGATGTCGCAGTAGCACTGGCCTAACTCAGAATCGTAGGTCGCTCCAAAACTGCAGGATCCTATACAAGAAAGAGTAAAAATACTGTGTTAACGTAATGTGTCCCTAACACTGGCTCGCTCTCAAATGCACACTGAATGTCGCCTGTCTGCATCATAGGTCGCTCCAAAACTGCAGGATCCTATACAAGAAAGAGTAAAATACTGTGTTAACGTTATCAGCATCGTAGGTCGCTCCAAAACTGCAGGATCCTAACAAGAAAGAGTAAAATACTGTGTTAACGTAATCTGTCCAAAACACTGGCTCGCTCTCAAATGCACACTGAATGTCGCCTGTCTGCATCATAGGTCGCTCCAAAACTGCAGGATCCTATACAAGAAAGAGTAAAATACTGTGTTAACGTTATCAGCATCGTAGGTCGCTCCAAAACTGCAGGATCCTAACAAGAAAGAGTAAAATACTGTGTTAACGTAATGTGTCCCTAACACTGGCTCGCTCTCAAATGCACACTGAATGTCGCCTGTCTGCATCATAGGTCGCTCCAAAACTGCAGGATCCTATACAAGAAAGAGTAAAATACTGTGTTAACGTTATCAGCATCGTAGGTCGCTCCAAAACTGCAGGATCCTAACAAGAAAGAGTAAAATACTGTGTTAACGTAATGTGTCCCTAACACTGGCTCGCTCTCAAATGCACACTGAATGTCGCCTGTCTGCATCATAGGTCGCTCCAAAACTGCAGGATCCTATACAAGAAAGAGTAAAATACTGTGTTAACGTTATCAGCATCGTAGGTCGCTCCAAAACTGCAGGATCCTAACAAGAAAGAGTAAAATACTGTGTTTACGTAATCTGTCCAAAACACTGGCTCGCTCTCAAATGTGCACTGGATGTCGCAGTAGCACTGTCCCGACTCCGCATCGTAGGTCGCTCCAAAACTACAGGATCCTATACAAGAAAGAGTAAAATACTGTGTTAACGTTATCAGCATCATAGGTCGCTCCAAAACTACAGGATCCTAAACAAGAAAGAGTAAAATACTGTGTTAACGTAATCTGTCCCTAACATTGGCTCGCTCTTAAATGTACACTGGATGCCATAGAAGCACTGGCCTGACTCCGCATCGTAGGTCGCTCCAAAACTGCAGGACTCTGGATAGAATAAATGCGTTGAAAGGGTCCTGATATTTTTGGATAATACGCTTGTAAAATGACCAGTGCCACAGCAATCTTGACTTCTAAGCAATTTTGTTACCAACTTAACAAGTGATTCTGTAACAGAAGTTAACCATCTTCTGAGGGATGATTGGTATTTCAACAACAAATTGTGTCAAGAGCAGAGTCAAGTCTGCCCTCTAAATACATAGTTTATAGTATCTACAATAACGGAAATAACAAATTTTCAATCAATAAGTTGTAAAACTTGAATGAGGTTTGTTTCACCTCCGGTGGATGGTGGGAAGAACAGCTTTGGTTCCTCTCCTGTGTCAGGGAGTTCGCCGGGCCTGGTTATCGCTGGAGGTCTTCTGTCCCCGGTGGTCGGTCTTCCGTCGCCAGTTGTGGGTCTCCTATCGCCAGTTGTGGGTCTCCTATCGCCAGTTGTGGGTCTTCTATCACCAGTGGTCGGCCTTCTATCCCCAGTGGTTGGTCTCCTATCACCAGTGGTCGGCCTTCTATCACCGGTAGTCGGCCTTCTATCATCGGTGGTCGGTCTTCTGTCGCCACCAGGGCGTGGTCTTCTGTCGCCAGGCCTTGTCCCAGGAGGTCTACGAATATCGTCCTCATCTGAAGATGAGCGAGAGTACGTTAAAGAGTGAATTATTCTTACAGCTAGTTTCTGGTCGTGTCAGCTATAGTTGATGTCGGATACAGTCCTTTAAACTAAAATGCAATAACGTATCTAGATATCTCAGCTTGTTGGCGTCCGACATCATGAGTAAAATTCTTACCGTCCTTATCTTCACATCTTCCTTCGAACTCCACACGGATTTCTGTCTGCTTCTCACACTTGGCGATCTGAAAGTACAAGAGACAGTCAGTCTGAGAGCTGCCACATGGCACAGAGCACAATCGTCAGTCTGCCAAAGTCATCACACCCCTAAATATACCCTGCCCTTTTCATTGAGAATTATGGGTTCCTTAAGGTGTTCAATGATAGGTCGGTTTTAAATACAGCATACAATTATGGTCAACAAAAGCCCTTTGTCAAGGTCAAGAACCCCAACTACTTGGCTAGGATTTGAAACCTTGACCTTGTCTTTCAGAGACAGCAGGATTCTTACAACTTGACCACAAGTTATCAAAATATCATCTACGTACCTCCAGCAGACACGTGTTGTCGTAGGTGTTTCCGTCCTCCCCACACACGGGTGAGTACAGGAAGGGGCAAGCGCGCGGGCAAACACACTGGTTCAGCTCCTCGTCCAGCTTAGCACCGAACCGGCATTCTTCTGCAGGGAAATCACATGTATGTTAAGGTCTCATTCATGTGTTTTTTAGGCTTACATGTTATAAAACGTATTTAACATGGGCGCGTTCATAATGAAGCTATATAGGAAATGCACCAATGTAATTCATTCTCTGTTGAGCACAGTTAACCTAGATCATGTGAAAAAATTGCCAACTGGTAAATTTCTTTTTATGGCAATTACAAACTGCACTTAGCTACACCCCTAAAATAGCCACTTTCCAGCTGAAAGCGCTCGGCCGCATTACCGCTAATGTCGGCCTGTGGACGTCCGACCTCGCGTGCGGCTGCCGAACTTCACCTGTTAATTTCTTCCGTTACAAACAAGCGTTCATCATTTTGACGCTTGAGATCAGTCAAAAGGGAATTTCCCACCGATATAAACACACGTTCATGTAGCCGTTCATTTTTGGGGGCACGGACCCACTCGGAGTAATACAGGAAAGAGACCTTAAGACACACCAGCACATGCAGACTAACAGTATGCTAGCACTACATTAAACCTGTGAACAACTATGTCTTGTTACTGTCAACATCAGTCACGTGACAAGGCCGCCGAGACTAGACCGGGCATTGCTTATAATGAGAAAGTCTTGAGAGATTCCACTAAATGAACGTTCGTTGAGTGTATGTCTACAAGAAACAGTGTAAAGCATCATCATCATCAGTATAATCTCAACATACTTTCGCCTGTAACAAAATTGTATGCATGTATGATGCTTCCAGTGTTTTGAGACTAGCAGTTGATTTGAATATATCAATAGTTTTAGATTCATAAATCCCGACATCTCAATATATCTTAGATTACTCGACCAGATAAAAATCATAGAAAATCACCTATTGGGTATAGGGAATATCCTCGTTGTTTCGACCTTCTGTCAAACCTTCTTCTATGACTAATATCATCATACCCCTCTTTAACCTATCCTGTGCGAAAAGAGGAACGGGCTGATACTAGTTTAAGAACATACGAAATAGGATAAGAGCAAACAAACCCACCTCTGCTTGGATCATCAGAAGGACAGAACATCAGGGTACATCCCCAGACGCCCAGCTCACCACAGATGCTACAGGACAAGATTTAAACTGGGTGTTAACAATAATACAAACCCAAATGTAGAACTTGTAAATGCTAGGTTATGTGTAGGTAGTTAGATTAATTATCTTTTCCATTCTGCATATATTTTGTATGCATTTCAGCATAACTCAGAAGCATGATGAAATCAAATAATAACAGGAAATTCAAGAGTCAATTTGGGCTTTATTTACATGCAGCTGTAAAATGATTTCTTTGTCCTCTGTTACAGACAATTTAAGTCAAAGGTATTGCAGTTTAGACACAGATTAAACAGCCCTGAGGATTTCTCACCAGGTGTTGCAGTCTACTTCCAATGACTGGCCGACATCATATTCTTCACCTGTTTTTGGGTCGTAACATTTGTCTGAAATGGAAACAAATGGTCATAAATCACCATAGTATAGCATTAAAAAAACTCATGTATTAATGCATGATGCATTTTTGTTGATAAACCTTGTACACATATATTCCAATAAAATATGACAAAATAAAATGTCACCAGTTTTTCGTAATAGAGAGTTGATTTTATACTTAGAGCCCTACAAAATGTATCTTGTAAACACAAATAAAAAAGCCTACCTTTAGGGCAGAACTTTCTTGTGCAGGCCAGACCATTGTAGGACCCACACAGGCTGTGGAAGGAGAATTGGATTAATGGAAAGAATATATTTATTGACATTTTGCTTATAGACGCGACTTGTCTCAAGGCTTTACCCGTTATAATCCATGCTGTGTACAATGTAGTTTGTTTATCTATGGCCACCTACTTGACTTATAGAACACTAAGTCTAGTTAGTCTAGACTTTCTACCTTGATCTTCTCCCTGTTGTCTAACTTTGTAACCAATAGAGAATGGGGTGCCAAATGGCTACAAATGTGTTGGTTGCTGAAGGGAAAGTATGGGAGCTGTGGAACTAACTAGGATGACACAGGCTACAAACTATCCACATGCGAAGTAAAGGGACCAACTTGGACAGTGTGGGACCGGTGTGGGAGGAATACTGTATTTCATTTCATTGTATGGACAAAGTCTGTGGCAACTTGGGCATTTATGTAAACCTACCACTCGTTGCAGCCGTCGTACAGAGTCTCCCCAACCTTCACCTCCGTCCCTGTCATGGGGTGGACACAGATCTGCAGCTCACGCGGTGCTACAGGAACAAAAGGAAACAAACAAAACTCTATCAAAATTTTGGTAAAAAATGGATGTACAATTCTTGCATCAGATCTTTGTTTTTGATTTTAATTTTGATTTTATTACAATTGCAACAGTGCAATATACGTGGGACACAGGCAGCTACTGCTGGTGTCGTGACCCACACATATTTTTTTTACATTTTGGTGGGGTCAGGAAAGTCCTGTAAAGTGCATTTTCCCAAGGGCACAGCGTCGGTGGCGCAGGCGATTCCAACCCGGGACCGCTGGGTTAACGTTTTGGGTCGAAAGACCCTGCCGTTACGCCACACGACCCCACCATGTTACAGTTTGAGTTTGTCTTGTGAAATGATGGTAGCATGCCATTGCCATGGGTGGCATCGCAACAACTTACACATGAAGCGCAGCTGACGCATTGTTGGATAGATTCAAGATGGCAACCAGCATAATGAAGAATCGAGAGAAAATAGCCTTCAGAATTATTAAAAGAAAGGAATTATTCATGTTCTGGTGTTCTATACATTCATTGTAAATCTGATTTTTTTCTTTTTCCTTAAGAATATGTTCATGCGACCAACTTTCAGATTAATAGAATATACCAACTTTTAGATTCCTAGCATATACCAAAGTTTGACATGCAATATCAACTGCTAATTCTGACTTACGGATTGCAGGTCCGGGAGGGCAGATGGCGATTTCTGGGTAAGGACCGGGGCGCGCACGTGGTGGTGCGGGCGCCACATCCCCAGCAAATGCACGAGCTGAAAAAAGGCAGGTCCGTTAAATCATTACATGTATCGACATCAAACTTGTTGGCTCAGTTTTAAGTTAAGTTACAGCTCATGTTTCTCACAGTTCTTAAGTTTGTACCAATGTGCACGAAACTAGGCGTTGGAACTTGCTTGCCACGAGAAACGTTCATTGGCAACGGCAACCCATTCACTTGAGAATATGGAATTTAATGATTGGTTTAAAACCAAAAGAAAGTCACAAATTGGGCTCATGGAAAAATAGTATGTCCATTACAGACTTGTATAGATTATAAATTACATACCTATTTCAGGCGTTCTCTCTTCCACACATTCCGGAGTGGTCAGCTGGCGGCAGCGCCACTTAAAGTCACTACTTGAGCAGGTGCTGAAGAAACATAAAAATAAAGGATGGTGGGCGGACCGAAATATTGTAATTCGAAATGTTGTACTCATTTTCTTCCAAAGTCCAAACATAAAAGCAAACTGAAATATTGTAATCATTTCATTTCACACATAAAGGATTGAGACTAAAAATCTATCCAGGATGGTTCTGCATAAGATTTACCATTCCGTGCATTTCTCTGTCTTGATTTTGCTCCCTGGTTTGTAAGGTCGGCCGTTCTGCGGGCTGTAACAATGCCCTGAAAAGAAAACAGCATGAATAAAGACATGATTTCGAGATGTCTTTTATATATATATATATATAGAGAGAGTGAAAACGAAAGAGAGATAGAGAGAGAGAAAAAAGAGGGAGAGAGAGAGGGAGAGATGGAGTAATTTGAAATCTACCAATTACAGTACATGTGTAATATTTGTACCTTTACTATTTGTTAAACCGAAATATGATTCTAGTTTCCAAACGGTGTTTGGTCTATAAGGCAGGCTGCTAAATCTGTTCCGTAAAAACGTAAAACACTTACTACATGTATGTAGCAACAATTTCTGTTTCAAAGGCAACAAAACAATCTGCAGAGCATTGTTTTTAAAACTTAATGTTCTGCAACAATGCATGAAAACAGCCGGACTTTCCATTGAATGGACAGGTTCACAGAACCACTTGTATTTCAGCACTAAGGACAGCAGCTGAAACCGTATCACAAGGAAGGTGAGTTATCGTCAGCGTCGTTACTTACTTGGCGGGCAGGCCATCTCTGTACACAGGCTCTGGCCACCTTCCGCACATGTACTGGAAGGGAAAAGGTAATTATATTAAAGCCAAAAGCTTTTTCTTTAATCTCATTAGGAGCTTCAGCACTACAATACTGGGCATATATCATTTAGGCAAATATCCAACCTGCTTGACCAAAGTCTACAGCTGCTAGTTCCCTTGGTGGGTATCAAATAATCAATTTAAGATACTAACTACACAGAGATACCATCAAATAAAGTCTTACCACATGTTACATTTGTCGAAGTAGAATTGGTGAATCTTGACAATACTGCCATCAACAACACAAACATCCTCCTTTCCATCTGAAAGAAAAATCAATATAAACAATGTAAACAAAATGAAAATATACACAGTAAAAACCTAGTACATAATATCTGCACTTAATGTAAAACAGGACCTGATAAAGGTAGCTACCAAACTGTTGGTAGGTATGAACTTCTTGATTGTGTTAGAAGAATCCTTCTATAGATTCATTGACCTACCAATTAATGAATCGTTCCAGAAGCAAGACATGAAAATTACACTTCGACGTTACTTTTTTATCTTCTAATGATAAAAGCAAGCAATACTAAGCAAGCAGGTCCCACCTTCAGGTCGTGCATCAAGTCGAGGAGAAGCATACACCACGCCCGCGGCAACTTCCGGCCTGCCTGGTGTCCTTCCTGCTGTGCTTGGATCTGCGTTGTAACCTGGTGAAGAAAACACATTCTTGTAAGCCCTTCAGTCAAACCTATATAAAGTGCCCATTTAATGAACTTGAAGTAAACGGGCACAATGTAAAGGTGGACACTGCAGATGAATAGACATGATTCGTAATACTCTGGACAATGGGAGAAATAATCAAATAGACCACTTGAAAGTAGACACAAAGTGACCAGGTGATCCTTAGGCAGGCTTCACTATAATCTACAGATATATCGTGTAGAGATTTGCACACAGTGCTGCATGGTTGAAAGACATCACAGGAGATATACTCGGGGGAAAGCGAGCAACCTATAACCCTCTCTTTTGGTTAAAGCACTAAGGACACAACGTCTTTATCTATGACTATGTTTTCAATAAAAGTTCTGAGAGCCGTACCAGCACAGGGCGGGTATCCCGTGGTGTAGATGCTCCTCTGCATCTGGCAGGAGCGGAGTTCCATCAGACAGTCGCTCGCGTACTCAAGTCCGTCCGAGCCGCACACCGGCGACACTGTCCCCGAGCAGGTCGACGTGCACTCGCAAACCTTCTTGTACACGTTGTACTTGGCCCCGAACTGACAGTCTCCGTTAGGGTCAGCTGAGGAGAAAGAGCATTTAAGGCTTCATCATCATCATCATCATCATCATCATCATCATCATCATCATCGTCGTCGTCGTCGTTGTCGTCATCATCATCATCATCATCATCATCATCATCATTATCATTATCATCATCATTATCACATGTCTTTAAGGTTAAAAGACATGTCTCTGTTTGACAAAGATTACTAGTATGCATGAGATTCTCAAACTGAAACTAAGTAGATGGGCTCCATTGTAATCATAAGAGGAAGAATACATTGTTCAAGTCAAGTCACTTAGTTCCAGAGAGGTTATCAGGGTATGTGATGAACACAGTACTCACGGCAAGCATAGTTCGTGCACTGCCACTGCCCAGACTCGGAACACACACTGTAGTTGGGGAAGACAAAACAACGTTGGAAGGTTGTATGATTGTATGATCTGACTTAAAATTAAACAGCACAGAAAGAGAACATCAAATTCAACTCTGGAAAGGTAACAATAGAACCAAGTTTGTGTCCATCTTTATGACACCCTCTCAGATATCACAACTAGTAATACAGAAACACGATGTCACAATCATATTATTGATATTTGTATGCATGTGTGTGTTTTCCTCACCATTCGTTGCAGTCAAGCTTGATCTTCTCGCCTTCCTTAAACTTGTCTCCGAGGATGGGATGGTAGCACTTGTCTGAAGGAAAGAGGGAAAAAAAAAACTATTGAATCCCTAGGAACGAATAGTTTCCTGTTTGTTTTTGGACAAAAGAAAGCACAACCTTCTTCTTTCCAATTTAAGTACAGTGAATCATTGTTTCACACGTAGGTATAATTTTCTACCAGAGGACATGTGATCTCAGATGTCCGATTCCTACTCCCTTTTAACGCACCAGGAGTCAACTGGTTATGGGTAAAGACAGCAGGGGGGGGCTGTTATTTACTTCTTTGTAAATAATCAGTTGTTATTGCATGGATTTTTTTCAATACACAATTGCATACATCAGTCTACATCACCAGTTGGCGTACTCACCCTCCTCACAGGTGTCAGACGAGCAGGCGTAGTAACCAGGCGACAAGCAGATGCTGGGAGGAGGAGGAGGAAGATGTTGCCATGGTAACAATGCAGGTGCTGGTAAAACTTTAACATCTTGACTTCCTTATGAGCTACTTACATTCTAATAAAACAGGTGCCTTACATTCTGATGAAACAACGACGTCTTCTATACAACACTCCCTAGTTAAGACCACTTAAGTATACGGATGAAGTTAAACATCTAATATATTCAAGAATCCAATTTTTAAGGAGAAGTAAAGTTACCATTTCCTGCAGTGATCGTAGAAGGACACCGACGCCTCCGTGCAGAGCCTGGCGGGGGAGCTGGCGCTAGTGAAGACTGGGGAAACTGCCATGGCTGCGGGGGAGCACAAAATGTACAATTTGAAGATTGTGACATTTTACTTACGAAATGTGTCATGACTTGTAACGTACTTTGAAATTGCAAATATTATACCTCAACAGGTTATTGCACTAATGCTGAAAGAGTGTCCCTGTAGCTTAACTGACAGTTGAGTTCCCTGCCACAATTAGTTGGTAACTGGGCCATAGGAGACACCGGCTTAAATCCTGGGAAGGGCATCCCGGTTGGGGGTGCACCTGCCTTTCAGCAGGGACGTAAAATTGGGGTTCTGTGTTCGAAGAGTTGCCTCGAGCAGGGCTAGGCGCAGGGCTAGCAGTCCTTCCATATAAAGATATATACCCTGCTACAGAAACAAGGGCTAGCAACCCTTCCCTATAAATATATACCCTGCTACAGAAACAACCAGAAAAATTCCTGCCCTATGGGCCAATAGGTACTGTACTGCAGGGGGGGGGGGGTGAACAACATCAGGGTAAACATCTCACCTTCCGTGACCACAGGTGCTGAGAACGCCACGGCCATGTTGTCCTTATCAGCTGGGTCACCTGTGTGACAGGTACAGAAGCGCTGATGAGTACTTAAACACACCGACTTTATTTCAAGATGAATGATGCAAAAACTTACATTTCTGACAACAAAACACCCTGCATTAGTATCATTATTATCATATTTACAAGAAGCGTTACGTTGCAAAGGGGTGTTAATGACCTTGAGAAGATGACCTTTAGCTTGACCTCAGGAAATAGATTTCCAAATTTCGAATCTGACCTTGAGAAATTACAATGACCTAGAGATACAGATGATAATTTGACCTTGGAGAAACTAAGCCCGAAGATGGAAATAACCTTGACAGACTTACCTGGAGATTTCTCACAAGGGCCGTCAGCAAACACTTCAGAAACGACCTTGATATCTCTCTGCTCGCGGCAGGCGGTGGCGTTCAGCTCACACTCGCTGGAGTACTCCTTACCGTCGGAGCCGCACACTGGGTAGTACAGGGCCGGGCAGATCGACAAACACTCGCACTCCTGAGTGATAGTGTTCAGCACCTCCCCTGGCATGGAGCAGCGCTGTCTTTGTCTTTGCGCCTCTGGCTCTGTAATCATTTTACAGTTTCAGTACACAATTCATGTCAAATAGTCATGCCTTTAAGTACCAGAGTTATCCTACAAGGATTGATGTGTTCAAAAAATCGTATTTTCCGAGAACCATAGTAGAATGGAACTCGTTGTGATCAAGTAATGTAGGAGCATCCTCGCTAAATAGCTTTAAAGAACGGTAGCAGTCAGATGTGCAAAGACTAGGTGTGACGGGCCGTTCAGTGTAATATAACCAGCTGCTGCCGCGCCGCGTGCCTGCGAAGCTGGTGTGTTACCAGGCTTAGTGTACAAATTATAATTATCGTGATGTTATGGAATTTGTAGGATAAGGATAAAACGTTTCTAACCTGGACATCCCGGGCAGCACTCTCCCTCCACGAACACGGGCGATATGTTCGGGCCGCAGTACGGCCAGTCACACATGATGGCCACACAGACCTGCCCGAACTCCTCACACGCGCACTGTGTGCAGTTAGACGGGTCCACGCTCCAGCTCTGTCCAACCTTGTACTTCTTACCTGAAATGTACAAAACATAATGTATAAGAGTTGTAAACGCTGGCTTATAAGAATTGTGATTGATATCAATATGTATAAACTGTGTGATCATTATAGAGAGGAAACTTTCTTGTTTTTAGATTAAAAGCTTATCCGTGTTCTTGGTAGAAGTCATCAACGATTCGTGTCTTACCTGATTACTTCACTCAAAGAAAATAAAGCATTGTTTTGGGCTTGTTAGTCTGTCTTTCTGTTTGTCGGCATGTGTGTTTCTGCAGTGCAAATTGTGTATGTTTTGCCATCTTTAATTGCCGTTTTTGAATTCCGTGTTGTTTTATTTGAATAGAAATCCCTCTTCTGGTGTGTGGTGTTTGAGCCTTAAAACGATAAATTTCACCTCGACAATACATACAAACAGTTTCTTACCAGTATCACTGATGCAGAACTCCAAAACCGGTCGCCTGGACAGAGTTGCTGTTTCCGTCTCGAACCTTGGACTGGGTACGTCGAACCCGACAACTGGAGAAGCAGCCGCGGCGGCTGGAGCTGGGGGCAGCTCTGATCAGGAAAACAGAACGCAAGTAGTAGGGTTACAGATGCTTATTCTTAGATATTGTGATAGTAGACACATGGGAGCAGACCAGGACATTCAATTATGTATAGTATTTATCGAGATCGTCTCCCGGGTAGGACACCTCTGGACAAGACGGGAATTGAGTCATACCAAAGACTTTATAAAAATGGTAAATACTTCTGAAACAGTATGGAAGTTAAACACACTCCAATGCCGGCGGACTAGTCCCCTGCTGCAGTGACTGCACCACAGTGTGGCCCAGGGCTATGGAACTGAGATGGGCACCACCCTATACACCATATGGTTTGGGAGTATTTTTACCAAAACTTATTGTCAAATGACACGTGGCTACACGATGTATCATTAATCTTCGACATTCTCTATAGTTCAACAGGCCTTTAAGCGCTTATGCGTATAGGGAGCCATCTTATTCGTAAGTAACTTCTTTAACAATGTGAGTCCATAGGAGAGAAGCACCTGGCGAGCGGCCACCAAGCTTCCCCATCCACGTGCAAGCACGTCAAACCCCCAGATGATGGGGAAAAGTAGACGCTAAACCGGATAGTGAGTGAGTGTTTGTGAGTGTTCCTACATACCGGGTGCCTCAAGAATGATCTCTGCGAATGTCTCGGACGTCAGATCCGGTGACCCCTCGGGTTGGCGTGTTCTCCAGTACTCGTCACAGTCAAACCTGCAGGTAAAGACTCGGTTACAAGTTGGTTTATAGTTGGTCGGTTTCACATCAGACTTACAAGGATTCATGAGTTGTTCTCAGACACAGACAGTCCACCGTCAAACCCACAGGTGAAAATATATGTCTTGTTACAGTAAGGTGTAACAGGACATGTCTTTCAGACAATCAGAGAAGTAGACTTTGCCATTGATTCGTTTTTCAGCGGATTCACCAATCGCCAGCCATAAGTGAATAATGTACAATCTTTGACTCTGACGGACGGGGTAAGTTCATGTCCACGTTGAAGCCCAAGTTTCGATGGCAAGGGAAAGCTAGGTGGACCCCCCAAAATTGTCTTTCATCTGGCCTTACCTCTGGAACCTGCCCGGCTGTGGTAAGCGCCCTGTCTCTGGAACACCGTGTCGTCGAACAGGTGGAGCCAAACAAACAAACAAACAAACAAACAAACAAACAAACAAGCAAACAAACAAACTTCCTCTTTGAGCTGGCCTTACCTCTGGAACCTGCCCGGCTGCGGTAGATACCCTGTCTCCTGGAACACCGTGCCGTCGAACGGATGGATGCAGTAGCAGAAATGGGTGAAGCCGTAGCACTGGCTGGTCTTGTACGTCCCGTCCTCGTTACAAGACAGGATCCACGCGTCGGGCGGGTACTCCTTCGCCTGGTCGCGCTGGCACGGGGTCTTTGGTCCTGATTTAGATAACAAGTGGTCATTGAGGTGTTTCTGACTCAGGGAGAAATATCTTTTCCCTGTAGGAGTGTTACTTCAATGCCCATAAGTGGTCTTGCCCTGTGCAGTCGCGTTGAAATTACTGTATTGCACATAAAGTACCTCAGAAGATCTTATGATATATATGTGAGACTGTTGATTTTATAAACCAGTGATAAAGTTTACACCTTCAAGATTACTTTCTGGCATAAAAACTGTAGACACGGCAATATGATAACAATTGACGGATTAACCAAAGGAACTGTATTACTTATGATTCATGCTTTGAAACATAACAGAAATACATAAATCATATATACATATATATAATGGCAACCAGGGTGTGAAAATAAGTCAAATAGCTAGCGAGACGAAATGTTGGCAACACAAAATCCTTGTAGTCGCAAAATAGAATCCTTCTCCAAACATCTCTTGAACTAGTATCTTCTCTCATATATCTAAAATATCTTCCCCATACCTCTCTTCAGCCAATACTTAACGTCTATCTATATGTTTTATATGATATATTCTATAGAACCTCCCATACCTCTCTTGAGCCAGTACTTAGTACAGTCCTCCTGGATGCCTCCCTCCCAAAGACGTGCGCCAGTCTCCCTATAGACCTTGCCGTCAGTCGGGTGCGCACAGTAGCAGTAGCCGGTAGACCCGTGGCACTGCGTGGTTCGGTAGGTGCCGTGCGTCTCGCACTCCTTCAGGAAGAACCCGGGGATGGGCACGGCCTCGGCGACTTCCTTCTCACAGGCTGTTCGCTCGGGTACCTTGCCACCTGCAGGATCGATAAACCACACACTTTGTACTACATATACAAGCCTTCGTCAGTCACATAGAACACGTTTCAGGGAAACCCTGTGGATGGGCCTTGGCGACCTTCATATGTAGTAAAAACATTTGACTGCAATGGCCAGTCACTTTGGAAACGATTCTGTAACAACCTGCAAAATGGACACAGCTTCGCAATTCCTTCTCATATCTCGTTTTCTCACAACCATTCTCCATGCAAATGAAGAATACACATGGTTGTCTAGTCCAAGAAAACTCCAAGATTGGCAAAACTTTGCCTCTTTAGACGATATCTGAACTAGCTCCAACCCTTTAAAATAGAAGACATAAGGTTTTTTCCAATGATAGTTGATGGCCAAGAAAAGAAGAAACACGGAAATAGGTATGGCATTGGGAACCTTGTTTTGTTTGCGGGATCTCAAGCGTAAAATCCATAGGATGAGGTTATGCTTGTCTCACCCTCACCTTCTCACTTATTCCTGATCCCAAACGTTAACCTTTGACCCTACCTGGTGAGTACAGCTGCCGTGTGACGTCACCGAGGGGTGTGATGGTTGTCTCCCTCCAGGACACGACAGTCCCGTCCACCCGTTCTCCTCTCTTCACCTGGTCTAAAACTTCCGGAGTTGCCAGGATGTGCCAGACATTGAACTCTGCCAGGTCACCAACAAATGCCTGCAACAAAATTAGAACGTAAATAATGTCAACGATTTGCGCCCCCGAAAGTATATGGTCTGGAACTCGGATTAATAACTAGAAGACTATTTACCAACTTTGATCCTATTATGTGTTTGCACAATATATATGTATGATATATTTTTACATTAATCAGATCTCTGTTACATTTTGTCTGACTGGTCCCTACCTATTCCCTAAAAAAAGCAGACTACAGGCCGATTTGAGCTTCACGTGAATAAATAAAGGTTTAAACAAACAAACAAACGAACGAACACCGAAACCCTACCTGTTCCTCCTCGAACCCTCCGCCGACCGTGTCCTGCTCCTGCCCCAGGATCCAGGTCCCGCCGGGGCGGATGGTGTGGCCCGGCGCGAGACCCTCTCCCTCGATCGGCTCCTCGTCGTCCACCCGGAACGTCCAGGTGCCGCGCGGCCCGTCCCAGCTGATGACGACAATGTGCCACTTTCCATCAGCAAGCTGGGAACAAATTTGCATAATATCTTAAGAACGCCGTTTGTAATACTGTCAATGCAGAATCATTGCTGCAAGGCCGCAAATTCGCCTGGAACTTTGGCCGAATCAGGGGGTGCGTACTTAAGTTGGGGTGCGTACTTAAATCAAGACAATACGGTACTTCGAGTGATGATTACCACCATCAGAAACGTACATTGAAGTTGATGTCATCGGAGGTCTGTCCATTGACGCGGAGTTTGTAGACGGTGGATTCCGGCTCGCCGTAGAACTGCACCTCGTTCACTTCGTCCTCTGTGGCGTAGGAGAAAACCGTTCCGGTGGTCGGGGAGTCCGTCCTGTGAAGAAAGGAAACAGGTATATACCGGTAATACACTCCTTTACGTTTGAAACCGGATTGTAAACACCACATTAACTATCTATGCATATATGTAAATCCTATGCCTTTCAGACCGCATCTGTAAATAGCGACACCTGGTAGCTGCAGTGCAAAATGAAAGTCAGAATTGCCCTGAGGAAGGGGACAGACGGTCACCGTAACATTGGTTAAATATATAAAACACTTGATTGTGTACAAAGAGTCATTTAGTCAATGACTAACACACTTACCAACCTAAAGAAACTATTCACGGACCTTGTCGTCTAGCTTGCTGAAAAGCCGTTCATGCAATTTGCGTACACGTTTACAAAAAGGGAAGACATTGCATGAACGGTATAGATTCTGTGAATTCTCTCTGCCATTGTATAATCTCTAAGGAGATGTAAGGATGTGGCTTATTATCTAGAGAGGATGCATTATTGAAGAAAAGCTAGAAAAGAGAACGAAATGTTGCAAGAATAGGCGTTAAGTGATGAGAAAGAGACATCTGCCCTCGTGTGTGCGTGAAGTTGTAAAAGGTGCACATACACCTGTTTTTCACTCCGTTCCATGTTGTGATAAACCCAAATAAACAAATACACGAACCAAAGACACAGCTCACATAATATATAACAACTTTTGAAACATCACCCTTTACCTTATATGGAAGGCGACGGTAAAGACGTCAGAGTCAAAGTCCCGGGAAGTGGAAGTGTCGATCTCGGCGTAGTTGTCGGTGCTGACTGGCTCAGGGAACTGGAGTTGGTATGAACCTACGAAAAGGCAATTGTTTACAATGGTATGAACAATTACAAGATGAAATCGCCAACACCTGTCTTGTTGAAAAGAAATCTGCCTGGTAACCTTTTCAAAGTATTACTTTAACTCATTGGGTATCCACGCACCAGAATTATAACGGGAAGGGTGAGAAGGGTAAAGGAGGCCATCCATACCAGATCAGAAATCATCAACCATGACTCGCGCAAGCCAGTGGACGGCACAGACTCCCAGGTACCTTTGACCCACTACTAGTCTCACATGTCCATATAAGGCACTTGAAGTCGTGTGTCAGTCATTCATTCTGTTCTGACAAAGGCTGTAGAGTCAACTAAGCAGGATAGCTACAAACTCCCGGGTACCTTTGACCCGCTACTTGCGTGTTACATGTCCATATAAGGTGTTTGAAGTGGTGTGTCGGTCAACCTGACAAAGTTGTAGAGTCAACTATGCAGGATGGAGGATAGTGCATTGTCCTATCCTCCACATACTTCCAGACACCTTTGACCCAATACCTTGTGTGCTACACGTCCATATAAGTTGCTTGAAGTAGCGTGTCATTCATTCTAAAAAATGTACATGGACATCCCGACATCATGGACGTTCTCATACACACCTGGGGGTCTTGTGCCAGGTGGGTATTGACCAGGTGGATAAACACCTCCGGGCGGATAAACACCTCCGGGCGGATAAACACCTCCAGGTGGATAAACACCTCCAGGTGGATAAACACCACCAGGCGGGATCTCGATGGGTACTCTTTCTCCAGTTGGTGTGAGACTTCCGGGTGGATAAATACCCCCAGGCGGATAAACACCTCCTGGCGGTGGAGTGACTCCGGGCGGGTAGACCACTACTGGAGGAGAGACTCTAGCAGGAGGCACGCCTCCATCCGGTCGCGTGTCTGCAAAAAGACGGAGCCTATAATGTTAGAGGCATGAAGTCGCGAAGGTCATAAGTACAAGGGATAAAGGTTATAGAGGCTATCCACCAAAGTCCACAAAAATTTGGGGTAAGTCCCAATTTCTCTTACAGTGTTGGACGAAAAGATACGTCTTGTTAATAACACCAAAAGTCATGTTAGTAAAGCTGTAAGCTACATCACGGTTTGAAGTTCAAATGTGCAGTGTGATGTACAAGTAATATGTCAAAGTTGAAGGTCAATGGCAACACATAATCAATGACGAAGGGATTCAACTTTGACCTATTTTGCACCACGGTGCGCATGCGCACTTAAAACCGCGAATCAATGGTTATCTATTTATCTATCTATAACCGTTTTTTCATAGTTGCATAGACAATGTATTCAGGGCGGCACATAAGGTCCTTGCCCAATTCACACTCCACATTTGACTTTCTTAAATTTCCTTGAGGTCCATTGTTGTGTTTACTTCTTTATCTTTTTATTGGTACAGCATAAACATGCTGTTACATACCAGGGTTGCCAAACTAGAGGTTGGCTTTTTCTAAGGGCTAAGAGATGGTACAGTCTCATGGGGGATTTTTAGTTTTGAGTGTTCGACGGACGTCGCCCAAGATTTTCATTGGAAAATACGGTCGACGCTCGAGTGATTTTGAAATTCGGCGAGCTTCGGGCGATCTACAAAATCGGCCGACGCTCGCATGAATTGTGACTCCGGCTTTAGGAACACCCTGATGGGGTAACTAGCTCACCAGGTCTGTACGGCTCCGAGTCCACCCTCCCCCGCGGCTCCACCCTGACGGTTCTCCAGTCGACAACATCCCCCATCAGCCTCCCTGCCAGCACGTCGTCTCTCTCCTCCTCTCTCAGAACTTTCTGCCAGATGTGGAACTCGGCAAGCTCACCGACGTACGCCTGCAAAGGTACGTAATGCGATACTGATTCCAGTTGTTGTTTACGATATACATTCCTGTTAGTGTCGTTGATGCCAAGAAGTATGCAGTAGCTCTCCTAATTTGCATATGTGGGACAAGGTCAACAAAACACGTCTGGACAATCTTATGCATGTCACAAGTTATGGGCCTTCACATTTGACATTCCTGTCTCTGTCCATGCGTACTCGGAACTTATTCTAGCTTAAGAGACCGAGCATGATCATCTGGGAGCCGTCAGTTCATATATCATATGAGAGTGAATGATACACTATACGGTCATGTCCAAAGGAAACGACGAGCATGGCGGGCATGGAACTATTTTTCCGTTGCCTGATGAAGTGCAAAACGTAAGGGGTCATTTTTCTGCCATCCTTTGCTTTTGTCCCCCACAGAGGCATCTCTCTGTGTTAAGTTTAATAGCTGATGCCACATGTACGTACAGTGTATCTTTACTAAGTACAATATTACTAGTCGTGGGGTCAGGAAATTGGTGAATGAATCAATTCAGAAAGTTTATTGCAAGTTCTTGCCCATATATAGGCAAGTACATGTAACATGAAAAGGACGGATAGACAATGGTGACCAGTATAGCATGTGACTACTCTAACTACTGACACTAAATAATGAAGAGCAAAGCAAACCTGGAAGGGTTCGAATCCTCCTCCCACGGAGTCCTGTTCCTGCCCGAGGATCCACGTGCCACGGGGCCGGACGGTGTGACCAGGCGCCAGTCCCCGGCCGCTAGCTCGCTCTTTCCCGTCCACAAACACGGTCCAGTCGCCCCTCCGTCCGTCCCATGTAATGATCACGCTGTGCCACTCACCGTCCAGAACCTAGAAATCGTCAAGAAAAAAAATGAAACTTAAAAATCTGTCAAGAAAGTTGGCTTTTTTAGTTATAACTGTTCATGAAAATTACCACAAGAATCGACAAAAAGAGTTCGGATTTCTCTTCGATATACATCAAAATAGCCAAATTCATATTCATGTAACGAGCCACAAGATCATTTATCACGTAGAACAAAAACATTCAACGAAGGCAAAAAGAACATTGAATAGACCGCAACCATTAACAATAAAAGAAAACATTTCATAGAAAGATTTAAAAAGGATGCCCAAAGAACCCCGAATCGTAGAAATAGTCATTTATTAAAGATAGTACCTGGGGAATGTCCACGTCCGCCCGTTTGTCGTTCACCAGCAGTTTGAAGGGACGCGTGCTCGAGTCTCCGTAAAACTGGATCTCGTTGTCCTCTTGCGGGACAGCGTACGAGAACACCGTGCCGGTGCCGGCTGGGGCGCCCGGGACGGACCTCCACCGCTGCCCGTCAAAACGCCACAGAGGCTCCGCTGATCTGGTAAATGAAAATGGAACACGATCGTGGGAGAGCGTTTCTGTCACTGGACGTCACAGGAACGACACTATGTACGGGTTCATTATACCTAGATTCCATTTAGTCAACATCATTCTTGTCAACAAGTAGAAAGAACAGTCTCTGTAGATCACAGACGACTGTTCCTTCCTAAGGACTTAATCCTTTGAGCAACGGCAATAGAGATTCGGACTCTGGCATTCAGAAGGCGTGTCTTGAGAGACCATTTCTGTATTTCTAATTGTCACTTTAGACAGGGTTGACTTGACTAATTACCTCATGAGGAAGGACACCGTGAACCTGTCGAGACTGAACGGCTGGGAAGGCTTCAGCTCGGCGTAGTTGTCGGTCGATGGAGGTTTCGGGAATTGAAGTCGGTTGGTTCCTGTGAAAGGAATCGAACGGTTGGAACAGCGAATAAACTGTGCACATTGTCCGGGTCGATCTGGTATCGTTCTGAAATATTACCTTCATGTACTCATGAATAATACAAACTAGAGAAAACTATGAAAAAGTCTTTAAAAAAAACGTCCTTCACGATGTCGAAGAGAAATTTTGATCATTAAGTATGAAAGCAAGAAAATTTGAAAGTGGCGACTGTAGTAAAAAAAAGATGCTACCTGTGGGGATTTCAGGCACGACAGAGCCGTCTGGTCGTCTGGACCCAGGGGTCTGAGGCCGCCCTACAAAAGTGCAGAATTCAATGTTACCTCGCACTCGGAGCAATTGTAACTTTGGTCAACACTACAAATCACAGTAGATAAACATACAGACACAGGGAAAAGAGATTGCAACCCACAGGGCACATTCGTCGCTTGCCAAGTCTGCGAAACTCAAAAACGGCAATGACTTGCACCACTTGGCAAAAGGAAAAGAGGCAAACCAAAGGATATCTGGTGCAGGACCTTCACAGAAGACTTAAAAACGAGCTAGCCTCCCTTTTGAAAGATGGCGAAGGTATAGCTGCCAAAAGAAATAGATGGGAACTTGCAATTGCTTCCCAGTGTGCCTGTAGGCACAGGAGGACCTGCCAAGTATATAGCTAAGGTAACTTAAGGTAAACACAGAACGTTGCAGCTCAACAAAGAACCCAACTGACCGGAGTCGTACGGCGCCATGTCCACACGCCCCCGCGGCTCCACCCTGACGGTTCTCCAGTCCACCACATCCCCCATCAGCCTCCCGGCCAGAACGTCGTCTCTCTCGTCCTCGCTCAGAACCTTCTGCCAGATGTGGAACTCGGCAAGCTCACCGACGTACGCCTGCAATGGGAAAGTGTATCTGGATACCATGTACTTTGGAAAGTCTATATCTGTACTGTGTACGTATTTGTAGACTCCGGAATAAGTGCCAAGCACGCTAATGCAGAGCCAAAGAAACAAACAAAGAACCAGAGAAACAAACAAACCTGGAAGGGCTCGAATCCTCCGCCCACGGAGTCCTGTTCCTGGCCGAGAATCCACGTGCCACGGGGCCGGACGGTGTGACCAGGCGCCAGTCCCCGGCCGCTAGCTCGCTCTTTCCCGTCCACAAACACGGTCCACTCGCCCCTCCGTCCGTCCCATGTAATGATCACGCTATGCCACTCGCCGTCCAGAACCTAGTGATGTTTTATCAGAAGAGGGGGGGGGGATAGTAAAAGACTGTCCTGACATAACAGTGTTGGGGATGAGGGCTTCTGTACCCTTCTTTTAAGGACCATTCCCTTCAAAAGATAGTCTCTACCAGACTTACCACGCTGGCGGTAGAAAAATGATTTTGCTAGGGTAATTTGGCCACCATAGGGCGTCATTCGCCAGACGCAGTGAATTTAAAAGGGAAAATATTAACCTTACCGCGGACTGACTCTCCTGACCTTTTTGTCGAATCTTCTCTCCATACTCCCGATACTATGATGGCGTAGTGGAGTCTACTCAAAAGAACAAGGGGTACCAAAATCTCTCTTCTTTTAAAAAAGCCAAAGATCATTCGTAAGAAAAGTACCTGAGGGATGTCCACGTCGACTTGTTTGTCGTCCACCAGAAACTTGAAGGTGCGCGTGCTCGAGTCCCCGTAGAACTGGATCTCGTTGTCCTCCTGCGGAACGGCGTACGAAAACACCGTGCCGGTGCCGGCTGGGGCGCCCGGGACGGACCTCCACCGCTGCCCGTCAAAGCGCCACAGAGGCTCCGCTGATCTGTAAAGGATTATAGGTACGTGAATAGTTTTATCAGGTTGGTATATCATGAAATGATAGACAGGAAAGGGCCAAGAGCATAGACAGGGAGGACAACATATGCATGCGCTGGATGCAGGAGGCCATGTCTAATAGGAAATCTAGCCCTAAAACGAGTGTATTGTAGTGCGTCAAACCAGGAAAGGTATTCATCTCAAACACATTTTTGACATGACTCAGCAACTTAGCTGCAGCTTTTGATTCCTCCCTATGACATCATTTGGATACCCAAAATACGATACTAGATGCTTGACAATGTGTTCTTCCAAGTGTATCGCTGGCTTACAAAAGGGGTGGGGATGTAATTACCTCATGATGAAGGACACTGTGAATCTGTCCAGGCTGGCCGGCTGGGAAGGCTTCACCTCGGCGTAGTTGTCGGTCGATGGAGGTTTCGGGAACTGAAGTCTGTTGGTTCCTGAGCATGTTGAAGAGAACGGTTGAAACAGGCATATGCCGGAGTAGCATCAAATAGCATCGCATGCAGATCCAAACTATACATAAATAAATGTGTTGCTTTAACCTTCTTCCCGTTGTCTAAACCAATAAACAGCACAAATGTGGTGTCAAGCGTCTACCTTAGCACGCTGAAGGTTAAGGACCGTACCTGCGGGGATTTCGGGGACGACAGAGCCATCTGGCCGTCTGGACCCAGGCGTCTCAGGTCGCCCTAAAATGTAGAGAAGATTTCCGTCAATATAGATACTTCTAGGTCAATACGACCTGTTCTTATCCGGTTGTGGCACAGAACCTCAATTAATAAAAGTTCATCCATTAACCTATTGGCACATTGAAGCAAAAAATCCTTGTGTGTTGCACTTTTTACGGATTAGCCGAAGAGGTTCGGTGGGCGTGACAACACCATCATGGTAAGTTTTCTATGCAAAGTGCATTTCCCAAGGGCACGACGTCGGGGCATAGCGGGCATAGAACCCAGAACCCATTGGTTCTCTCTCTAAGCCCAGTGCTGTAAGCCATACCCACTATTCGTTCGTTCGGTATATAGATAATAACCCTATGCATTTATGTTGAATGTAGATACACATTACGTCTACAGCACAACGGGTATGCTTTTATCGAAGACCATACCTGGAATGGATGGAGGCAACTAATCCGTGGTCAATGCCCAAGTATGGGCCGTAGGCCTAAGTAAGTAAGTAAATACCTGGAACTGAGCCATCTGGTCGTCTGGACCCAGGGGTCACAGGTCGCCCTAAAAAGTACAATATTCAATGTCAGCATTGTCCTGTGATGTAGTACGTTAGGCACGCAAGTCCTCTATCAATTGTACATACTCACACCGTACACACACACTCGGGCCTGATGAAATTCTGAACGATGTAAGTATGTGCAATGACCCTGGGACTAGCATGAGCAACGCATACGTGTACTGAAATTGTCTTTGGTTCGTGCCATACAGGAAAACTCGTAGCTGAAGTGATGGCATCAATCCTGTGCATTGGAAAGCTGCAGGAAAGACGTGTTAGGTGTTCATAACAGCGTCCAGAGCGTAGAGAAAAGAGCGTGATGTGTAAAAGTGACTAAAATACTACACCACTGATTGGACTGATAGCAAACGTTTGGAGAGTGATGGAGTTTCCTGGATGAAAGAAGCTAAAGGAGAGGTGGTCATTTTATTTTGAGATATTTATCTAGAAGATGAGTGAAAGATTTATCTTAGAAGGGCTTTAACTGGAGGTGAGTTATTTTCATAATCATAGTGAGATTTATCTAAAAGAGGAGTGATTATTCTAATGTAAAGGAGACTTAGAAAGAGGAAGTGTGAGAACTTTATTCTATCAGCTATTTATCTAGATTGGAAGTGATTACTTTATCTCAAGACAGCTTTAGCTAGAGAAGTGGCAGTCATCTATTCCAAGGTTTATCTAAAGAAGAGGTGATTATTTCATTTTGAGACATTTATGCCATTAAGTGCAGGTGTCTTACTTGCTGTCAGCTTCACCCTATTTAGGGAGTCATGCTACTCTTACCTGGAGCTTCGGTAGTCTGTCGGGGAATTCCATGTCTGTTAGGTGCTTTAGTCATTGGTCTAAGCATGCCCTGACTTTCAGGGGCTTCCGTCACAACTCTAGGCGTGTTAAGTCTGTCAGGTATTTCCGTTGCAACTCTAGATTTGCCATCTCTGTCGGGTACTTCAGTAGGAAGTTTAGTTTTGCCCTGTCTTTCGGGGGATTCAGTTGCACTTATAGGTTTGTCCTCGCTATCAGGTGCTTGTGTTGCAGTTCTAGGAACGTTCTGATTGTCAAATGCTTCAGTTGTTACTCTATATGTGCCTGGCCAGCCAGGCGTTTCAGCTGCAGTTCTAATAATGTCAGGAATTTCGTTATCAATTCTAGTTTCGTTCTGCATGCCAGATGTTTCAGTTGCAGTCCTATGTATGTCCTGCGAGTCAGGCGTTTCAGTCGTTACTCCTAGGCTCTCGTTCCTGTCAGTTGTTGTCCTTGGTTTGTCAGATGCATCCGTTGAAACTCTAGATTCGTCCATTCCGTCAGGTATTTCATTTGGATTTCTAGATTCTTCCAGTCCGTCTGGGATTTCATTCGAAATTCTATATTCGTCCTGTTCGTCAGATGTTTCAATTGCATCGCTGGATATTTTGGAGGCTTCTGTTACAACACTAGAAACGTAATGCATGTTCGGAGCTTGCGTTATAATTCTAGAAGTTCCCTGGCTTTCAAGGTCTTTGGATGCAATGTTAACTATATCCAGCTTGTCAGGGACGTCAGTAGCAACATGGCCCTGTATGTAAGAAGCTTCTGTTACGGATACAGATACGTCTTGGCTGTTAGGTGTTTCAGTTGAGATTTTAGATTGGTCTTCCTGATGGGGAGATTCAGTAAAAATTGGAGATGTGTCCTGTCTTTCAGGGGCCTCTGTCGAAACAATGTGTTTGTCTAGTCTGTCGGATGTGTCGGTTACTGTTCTAGGAATGTCCTGTCTGTCAGGTATTTCGTTTGTATTTCTAGGTTCGTTTTGCTCGTCAGACGCTTCAGTTACAACGCTGTGTGCGCCCTGCGTGTCAGTCGTAACTATTAACCTGTCCTGCAAGTAAGAGGCGTCAGTTACTGTTCTAGGAATGCCCTGCCCGTCAGGTATTTCGTTTGTATTTTGCTCGTCAGAGGCTTCAGTTGGAACGCTGTGTGAGCCCTGCTGTGTGCGCCCAGTCGTAACTCTTGACCTGTCCTGTAAGTCAGAGGCGTCAGTTGCTGTTCTAGGTTTGTTTTTCATGTCGGTTGCTTCAGTTGGAATCATAAATAAGTCTTGTCCGTCAAGTATTTCATTTGAAACTCCAGATATATCCTGCCTATCGGGGGCTTCTGTTGCAATGCTAGAGATATCTTGTCTATCAGTTGCCTTAGCTGCATCTACATATATGTCCTGTTTGTCAGGTATTTCATTTGAAAATCTAGATTCTTCCGATGCTTCAGTTGTAGTAATTAGTGTTGTGCCCTGCCTGTGACGTGTTTCAGTCACAATTGGAGATGTGTCCTGTCTTTCAGGGGCCTCTGTTGAAACTCTGTGTTTGTCTAATCTGTCGGATGCGTCAGTTACTGTTCTAGGAATGACCTGCCCGTCAGGTATTTCGTTTATATTTTGCTCGTCAGACGCTTCAGTTGCAACGCTGTGTGCGCCCTGCGTGTCAGTCGTAACTCTTGACCTGTCCTGTAAGTCAGAGGCGTCCGTTGTTGTTCTAGGTTTGTTTTTCGTGTCGGTTGCTTCAGTTGGAATCATAAGTAAGTCTTTTCCGTCAAGTATTTCATTTGAAACTCCAGATATATCCTGCCTATCGGGGGCTTCTGTTGCAATGCTAGAGATGTCTTGTCTATCAGTTGCCTCAGTTTCATCTACATATTTGTCCTGTTTGTCAGGTATTTCATTTGAAAATCTAGATTCGTCCGATGCCCCAGTTGTAGTACGTGCTATGCCCTGCTTGTCAGGTGTTTCGGTCACAGGGCGTGGCCTTTCGTACCTGCCAGGAGCCACAGTTGTAACTCTAGCTATGCCCTGTCTTCCTGGTGATTCAGTTATAATTCTAGAAGCGCCGTATATGTCAGGTGTTTCAGTCACAGTACGTGGTCTGTCATGCCTGCTAGGAGCCGCAGTCGTTAGCTTATATATGCCCTGTCTTTCAGGTGACCCAGTTATGATTCTAGAAGCGCCGTATTTGCCAGGTGTTTCAGTCACGTCTCTTAGATTGCCTTGCCTGTCAGATACAACTATAGATACACCCTTCTCAGCATTTGCATCAGTAGTAACTATAATTTTGTACTGTATGTCGGGGGCATCAGTTATAACTCTGGGAATGAATTGTCCGTCAGGGATTTCATTTGCAATTCTAGACTCTTCTTGTGTATCAGATGCTTCAGTTGCAATCTTAGATACGCCCTGTGCTTTGGGGGCTTCAGTCATAACTTTTGGCTTGTTTTGGTTTCCAGGGGCCTCAGTTTTGGGGCCCTGCTTCCCTTCAGGGGTTTCAGCGATCATAGAAGTGACCTGCCTTTCTGGGGCCTCAGTTTTGGAGCCCAGGTGCCCTTCCGGGGTTTCAGTTGCGATTCTAGAAGTGATTTGTCTTCCGGGGGCTTCAGTTGCAACACGAAGTCCCCCCTGCTTGTGAGCTATCTCGGTTGCAATTCTAGATACATCCTGCTCAACAGTTGCGTAAGTAGGAACTATAAGTTTGCCCAGTGTTTCGGGGGCATCAGTTACAATTCTGGGTGGTAATTGCCAATCAGGGATTTCATTTGCATTTCTAGACTCTTCTTGTCTATCAGATGCTTCAGTTGCAATCTTAAATACGCCCTGTGCTTTAGGGGCTTCAGTCATAACTTCTGGCTTGTTCTGGCTTTCTGGGGCCTCAGTTTTGGGGCCCTGCTGCCCTTCAGGGGTTTCAGTTTGGATTCTAGAAGTGACCAGTCTTTCTGGGGCCTCAGTTGCAACACCAAGTCCCCCCTGCTTGTGAGTTATCCCGGTTGCAATGCTAGATACGTCCTGCCTACTGGTGGTCACAGTTGTAGTTCTAGAGATGTATTGCTTGTCAGGGGAGTCAGTCGTAAGCCTAGATGCCTGTTGTCTGTCAGGTATTTCAGTTGCAAGTCTAGCCATGCCTTCTCTATGGGGGGTCTGAGTGGCAATTCTAGGGTTGAAATCTCTCTCAGTGGCTTTAGTTGTTTTTACAGAAATGTCATGTCCGTCAGGTATTGCATTGGCAATTCTAGATTCGTCTTGTTCATCAGAAGCGTTAGTCGCAGACAAAGTTATGTCCTGGCTATAACGGGCTGTTGTCACGGGTCTTGGTCCGTCTTGTCTGTCAGCTACTTCAGTCGAAACTTGAGGTGTAACGTCTCCGTCATGAGGACCCTCAGTTAAAGGTCGTCTATGTCTTACGTTGCCGTCAGTTACGTCAGTCTCAGACGTCGACTCGTCTTGTTTGTCGGGCAGATGCGTAACTGGTTGAGTTATAACGTCCCTGGTAGTAGCTTCCGTCGCCAGTGTGGCTCTATATTGCGTATCGAATGACTGAGTCGCAGGTGTAGGTCCGAATCGTACGTCGCTAGTAGGTGCGAATTTGGTCTCTCCATGGGTTTCCTGAGTTGCCAACGAAGTCCCGACTTGTTTCGCGGTCGATTCGGTCGCATGTCGGAGTGTCTGTTCTGTCCCCGGTGATTCCGTCATAGGTTTAATCTTAGCCAGAGTCGAAGTCGTAGACAACGTCCTGTACTGTTCGTCAATAGTAACAGATTCTGAAGTAGATACAGGTCTGTCGTCTCTACCAGGTACTTCACTTGTCGGCCTGGATTTGCTTTCTGGTGCTTCAGTTACAAGTCCTTGTCTGTCTTCTGTACTTAGCACTACAGTCGCTAAAGTCGAGGTTCTTTGTCTATCGGTTTTCTGGGTTGGGTTGTCTTCTTCAGTCGAATGTCTGAAGTTACTGTCTTGTCTATCAGTAGCCTCGGTGACAGGTATTGCTTTGTCATTCTTACCAGACTCATCCGTCACAGGTCTTTGTCTGTCCTCCTCTTCTGGTAATTCCGTCACAGGCCTCAGCCTGTCTTCTCCTTCCGGTGCCTCAGTCACAGGTCTCAGCCTGTTTTCTTCTTCCGTTGTCTCTGTTACAGGTCTCAGTCTGTCTTCTCCTTCTGGTCCCTCAGTCACAGGCCTCAGCCTGTCACCATCCTCTGGTCCGTCAGTTACAGGCCTCAGCCTTTCTTCTTCTGGTGCCTCCGTCACAGGTCTCAGCCTGTCACCATCCTCCGGTGCCTCCGTTACAGGTCTCAGCCTGTCACCATCCTCCGGTGCCTCCGTCACAGGTCTCGGTCTCTCTCCTTCTGGTCTCTCAGTCACAGGCCTCAGCCTGTCACCTTCCTCCGGTGCCTCTGTCACGGGTCTTAGCCTGTTATCAACATCCGGTTCTTCCGTCACAGGTCTCAGCCTGTCACCCCCCTCCGGCGCATCAGTCACGGGCCTCAGCCTGTCCTCTTCCCCTGATGCCAAAGGCCTCAGCCTGTTATCCCCTTCCGGTATCTCCGTTACGGGTCTCAGTCTGTTATCTACGTCCGGTTCTTCTGTCACAGGCCTTGGCCCGTCCTCTTCTTCTGGTACCAAAGGTCTACGCTCGTCATAACCATTCTCGTCTTCCGTACCAGGCCTTAGCCTGTCTTCTCCATCCAGTACACCAGTAAATGGTCTCGTCGTTCGTTCTGTATCGGGTACCTCCGTCACAGGTTTTAACGCACCTTCCCTGTCAGGTGCCCCCGTCACTGGTATTTGTGTACCTTCCCTGTCACGTGCCTCTGTCACAAGTCTGTCTCCATCGGGCGCTTCTGTCACAGGTTGGGCCGGCCGGTCGGGTCCTGAGGTTTGTGCGGTCAAATGGTCTGTTATACATACAAGCCACATTTTCGTTATACATATAAGCAAGGTAGTCCGTTATACATACAAGCTCAAGCATAAGCGTAACTTCAGTATGAAAGGCTCCGTCATTGTATATGTACAAATATCTATTTAAAAAAACATAAAACGTCTTTCTGTCTGTATGCCATGGTTTAAGGTAAATTCTAGTCTTAATGTACACATTATTTCAATAGGCCCGACATTAATTGGTTGCAGTTGTATTTCTGCATTTATGGACCTTGGTTCTATTCTGTTGATTTAAAGGTGTTAATGACTTAGAGGGGATAAATTGGGTTGTGATCCTGGACTGTATTTATTTCAATGTAAATATCTGATCATTTTATCGCTAACTGCATATTGAGATAGCAATTGTGGAAGATGGACGGAAAAGTACAGAACATGTGTACATTAGCGCAGGTAATTCCCCACTTACCTTCCAGGCCCATCCATATGCTGCTATAGATATCAACAACACACATCCAAGTTTTCTACATGAGCATGGTAATCATTTTATATTCATCGGAGTCATCAGAGCAATGCATAGCTAGGTTAGTGTCGTGAGCAAGGCATGCGTGTTACAGACAATTTTGTTAGGCAAAGGTGTGACTGTGCAATAAACAAAGAGGCATATTGTATGCAGTGCGTCCGTAAGTAGTTGTTTCATGTCCTTATAAGCATCGCTGTTTGAAATATCGCTCATTCAAAGCTCTCACTGTGGAAAGCGTGTCAAGCAATGTCAAGAAAATTTCGCCCAGAAAAGTATTTTGTATTTAGAAAGATGTCGAAAACTCTTCCTTAGATTCTTGAAAATGATGTGATTAGAAACGAACACATCCAACATTCCAAAGTGTTCGTTTGCTAATATTTCGCACCATGGCCCAAAAAGAGATTTTTGGGCTGCTGTTCAAATATAAAGAAACAAGAAACAATCTATGAACTATCCTTCTTGAAAGCGGCAAAGCGACATATGGACGTTAGGCGAAGCATCGAAAAGAAAGCTGACATCGAAAAGCGCAGGAACCACAAAGCAATGACCGGGTAGCATAGGCAACGTGTCATCTCAGCTCCAGGTCCTGCTGACAACGCGGTGGCGTGTGGCATCTATACAGCAGAAGCAGCAAGCGAAGCCTTCATCAATCCCTGGCTCGGCTCCCTTATTCTTCTTTTGGCATTCGTCCTGGATGACCATTTTCTTACCTGACGGTAACAGCTTCACCACCTAGCATATCTTCTTGTTTTGAGCACATCATTTGAGTAGGGTTCTACCATATAGTATTTGCATACCTGGTCTGTCTTCCTCAGTAGGTCTGTAGCCGGGTCTGTCCACATCTGGTGCATCTGTAGGTCTGTAGCCAGGTCTGTCCACCTCTGGTCTGTAACGTGTTGCCTCTGTAGGTCTGTACCGAGGGCTATCCTCATCACTATCCGGTGCCTCTGTAGGTCTGTACCGAGGTCTCTCATACATATCTGGTACCTCTGTGGGTCTGTACCGAGGTCTATCTTCTCTGTCTGGTGCCTCTGTTGGTCTGTATCGAGGTCTCTCAGCTCTGTCTGGTGCCTCCGTAGGTCTGTATCGAGGTCTGTCTGTATCTGGTGCCTCTGTTGGTCTGTACCGAGGTCTATCCCCACTGTCTGGTGCTTCTGTTGGTCTGTAGCCGGGTCTGTCCACTTCTGGTCTGTACGGCCAACGGGGTGCCTCTGTAGGCCTGTACCGAGGTAAGTCTCCTCTATCTGGTGCTGTAGGTCTGTACCGAGGTCTGTCCACCTCTGGTTCTTCCGTGGGTCTAAAGCGCGGTCTATCAGGTCCATCCGGGCCACCTGGCCTGTAGTCTGGCCTATCTGTTCCATCGGGGCCTCCCGGCCTGTAGTCTGGCCTATCAGGTCCATCGGGGCCTCCTGGCCTGTAGTCTGGCCTGTCAGGATCTGGGTAGTCTGGCCTAACAACTCCATCCGGGCCTCCTGGCCTGTAGTCTGGCCTGTCAGGTCCATCGGGGCCTCCGGGCCTGTAGTCTGTGCTATCAGGGCCACCGGGCCTGTAGTCTGGCCTGTCAGGCCCATCGGGGCCTCCCGGCCTGTAGTCTGGCCTATCAGGTCCATCGGGGCCTCCTGGCCTGTAGTCTGGCCTGTCAGGATCTGGGTAGTCTGGCCTAACAACTCCATCCGGGCTTCCTGGTCTGTAGTCTGGCCTGTCAGGTCCATCGGGGCCTCCTGGCCTGTAATCTGTGCTATCAGGGCCCCCGGGCCTGTAGTCTGGCCTGTCAGGTCCATCGGGGCCTCCTGGTCTGTAGTCTGGCCTGTCAGGATCTGGGTAGTCTGGCCTAACAACTCCATCCGGGCCTCCTGGCCTGTGTTCTGGCCTTTCAGGTCCATCGGGGCCTCCGGGCCTGTAGTCTGTGCTATCAGGGCCTCCTGGCCTGTGTTCTGGCCTATCAGGATAGTCTGGCCTGTCAGGCCTATCCGGTTCTTCAGGCCTGTAGTCTGGCCTGTCAGGCCTTGCCGGGTCTATCGGCCTGTAGTCTGGCCTTCCATCTACACCGCCTGGTGCTGGGGTCGTTCTATCGCGGGAGATTCCTCTATCTGGAAGTACAGCTACTCTATCAGGATCATATTCATCTGGCGCAACCGTAGTTTTATCTACAGGCCTCCCAGTGTCTGGGCGCTGCGGTCTACCCCCTGGGCCCACCCTATCAGGCGGCAAGGCTCCAGGGATAACGTTATCAAAGGGCCTATCCTCGTCAGTGTCAATTCGTCCGTCCGTCGGTGGGGCCGGTATTGTGTGAACCGGCGGTCGTCCTCCTGTGTAGTCGGGCCCGATTCCCGAGCCGTCCGGTAGGACAGGGCTACTCGTTACGGGTCTTAGTCTATCGGGAGAAATAACCGGTCCTAAAGTATGCGACAATGAGAGTGAGATGGTGAGTAACAGAATAACACTTATCAGAAATCATATCAGATTATCCATCTCGGCATGCTTCATAAAATGTCTAACCAATATGGAGAACACATACATGCATGTAACAGGCATGCGATCGGGAGTTAGAGTGACTTCATCGTTACATAAAACATGTATCAAGTATGATGATCATGTTAGTGTCTTGACCAAAGAAACCCATTATACAAAAAAAAATTTTTTAGTAATGTGAATGGCAGTGATCACAACATAAAACAAATGATACATACCTGGATACAACGGGTCGACCTCGGTAACGTAAGTTGTACCTGAAAGCAACCAATTGATACCATTTTCAGTCAGCGACACAAACAGGAATTTTGGAAGGTCTAATTGGTAAACTATGCAGATAACTGTATTTCGAAAAGAAACTGAAAGGTTTGTCTCTGGTAAATTACATACATGAACCATTTTACTTTAAGAACCCTTTACCTTAACAGCACTCCTTCAGAACGGAAAAACAAGTTCCACATCTGCATTAACTCAATGTCTCCTAGAAGTCAGCATTTGTTCACTTTCAACTCCCCACTTTTCATATTGTAACAACTAGCTGATTCTTTATCTGTATAGCCAACAGCTAACACACAAGCTTTTGTATCTGCATATCCGGTGTAGCCGCCCTTCGGTGTAACACATAACCTTCAATGTTGAGCAAAGGAGCATTCTAACACCATGCGTACCTGTGATCAGGTATGGATACCTGTCGGCGTCGCCAACTTTATGCAGATTAACTGTTCTCCAGTCGATGACGTTTCCTCTCATGGTACCGTCGAAAATGTCTCTCAGCTGATCGTCGCTCACGCTGTAGTCCCACACGTAGAACTCCGCGATGTCGCCAGCGTAGGACTAGCGTAGAGAAAGATAGTTTCTTAATGAATGAATGAAAGACCTCTATACGTTTGTGGGAGATATGAACCGTGTTCTCAGTAGACCACATAGTGAGTAGGACATGCGTTATGAATTATAACCGAATAAAGGCAGGAGCCCATGTGTTCCTTAATCATTCCGGACAAGGCAACCAGAGTTATTGCATCTATCCTTTCCTACACTGGTGGCAGCGGTGGGATACTCTTACAAGCTAAGTACAGGTCTTAGTGATAAAGCAGAAATAACAGTGATATTACAACGCAATATCTTACTACATCTAAAGATTATGTACAGTAGATGTATGAACACATGGTGCCAATTATACATGGCTTGTCTCGTTCCATAACGAATCTGAATTTTTCTACGCTATTAGATACGGTATCGAAAACTAGGAAACTTATCTTGTATGCAATTAAAGAGGATATTTATCTCACTGTTGTATAGTGAATCTAACGGTCTAAGCTGTATAATTTGCATACATATCATCACAATCATCAATTAGGCAATCACGGACACCAGCAACTCGCCTTTCGAATACATTGTGGTCTAGTGAATTCGCATCTCCAGGTCAGAAGATTGCGTTTTCATACATTATTCCTCTGTAGATTTTATTCCCATGGTTAGAGTCTATTATGCACAGGGTTTGTTGGGATCACTTACAGTGATGCTGTTGACAGTTGGAACGTCGATGAAGTTTCTGTAGTGTCTACTAAAGTACAAGAATCGAGTTTTGGAAGTATGTACAGATTACTTACCTTTCTAGCCTCGAACCCACCACCCGGGAAGGCCTGGTCCTGGCCCAGAATCCAGGTGCCTCCGTCTCTGATCCGGTGCCCGGGTGCCAGGCCGTTCCCTTCCAGAGCCTTCTTACCATCCACGTACACCTGCCACGCACCGTACGGACTGCTCTGCCATCTGTACAGAGAAAGAGATACCGTATATATCTTCAGATCAGAACGAAATTCTGCAAATCATTCCCACGCTTAGCCATTATGTATTAATGACAAGGCGTGATACATAAATCGCCAAGCACCAACGTCCAGGGTTCTTTGAGTCATAACTAGCTGGAATCATGAGTCAATAAGCCCAGCGTCTTTCGTAGGGGTGTACAGAAAGTGCGAAATGGAACAAAATGGAGCGAAATGGAACGAAATGGAACAGGTGGGTCAGTTATTCCGATGAGGGCCGGAGAGAATACCAAAGATTCGCAAAATGTTGCTTTGGAGACGGGATTTTCTCGATTGTAGAACGTTACCTCAAGACAACCATGTGCCAGCCTCCGTCTGTCAGAGTGGTGTCCCCGTTAACGGCAGCCAGGTAGTCGTTCACGCGGAAGGTGAAGAACTTGTCGGTGCTGTCTCCGTAGAACTCGATCTCGTTGTCCTGCCCTTCCGTGGCGTAGGAGAACACGGTGCCTGTTCCCGGGGAGTCAGTGCGCATGTGCCAGGCGATGGTGAAGTCCTGAGTGCTCATCCTCTTTGGGTCCCGGACCTCCACCCAGTTGTACTTGGACGGCGGGTCGGGGAATTTGAAGGAGAAGGATTCTTAGGAAAATAAAGTTAAGTAAGTATAGCAATCACCCTCAACTTAACTGGGATGAAGTATTGTGCTTTCTCAAGTAGCTAGCAGCGTAATACGGCTTCTCTAATGTTTTACGTGCAGAGGTTGGGCGATTGGTCAACTGTGCCGCCGGATTTACGAAAATAAAAGGAAAAAGTCTTAACAGTCTTCTCTTGTCAAACAATCTAGCAATCTATTTTGAAGGAGAATGATATTGAGTGAAGACAACGGTGTTAGAATAATTCGACCAAGATTTTACACAGGAAAACATCGTATTGTATTTAAGTATCAAAGTATGGTTTTGGACTACTGCTTTGTCTTTGATATCACCAGCTATCAGCTTTATGCCAATGAATGATGCAACAACAACAACAACAAGATCTTAACAAACAGAGCATTAGACACGTCCTTGTTTGTTATTCAGTCAAAAAAAGACGTCTCAATACCTTGTTCGTCTCCGGATCCTGAGGAGGGTCTCGGAATGGGCCTCTCCGGCGTGATTCCTGTGCCTGACGGGTCAGTAATGTAAGTAGGGTTAGATCTCATCTACTACGTCCCAAATTTTGAGGCCCCCACAACTCTGCTGTTAGTATTCGTAAAATAACAATCAGCAATCACAAAAACTGGTAGAGAATGTATGCTTTATAATTTCTTATTCAAGAAGGGCAAAAATACCTCTATCGTCTCCCCCGTCTGGTCTTGGCCTGCTGGGCCTTTCTGGTGTCAGTCCGGTGCCTGGCATGTCAGTGAGGTAAGTAACAGGGTTAGATTAAACCTATCGTTACGACAAGTGCCAGGGATAACTACTGTCTAATGTTAGTACCTATAAATCCAAAAAAACGAACAAACATAATAATCAGAAATCACTCAAACTGTTAGAAAATTATGGTTTTCATTATAATTTATCACAAAAATATTGGAGTTACCTGGTTCCTCTCGTCCGTCTGGTCTTGGCCTCCCCGGCGTGAGTCTTGTGTCTGTCGAGTCGGTGACGTAAGTACGAATACAGGAGATTAGGACACAATTATCAACGTATTACTGTCAGTATTGTTAAATCCATTGTTAGAACACGTATCTAATTATTATCTAACATTTACGAAATGGTATGTAGATAATTCTGAGCAATGTATAAGAATACCTTCTCCAGGCGAGGGCACCGCTCCATCGGGTCTTATTTCGGAGATTTCTGGTAATGATGAAAAATAGAAGTTGTTGTAAATATGAAGGGTACAGAAAATAACACAAGGTGTCCATTGCAGAATGCACACACAGAAGACCTGGGCTGGGAAGATATTGCGGAGGCTGATACTAGAGGCAACCGCAGTTCCCAATCCTCAAACATGCTACAGGTACAGAATTTGTTGTTCATGAGTATAGGATAGAAAATAACGCAGCTGAGGCATGTTATTTCTAAAGAAGACGAATGAGCCAACTAATCAGTAGTATGCAAAGGATTCCTGTGCATCATGGCATAACTATACGGTGTAAGATATATATAAATTTGATTATATTCGTCTCGATTCAGTTTAAATTCATATCATTGCAGCCTTTGCATTTTTTATGTATCACCAATGTGGATGTGTCAGGTTGAGAAGGCTGAAAAGTGGGACTACAATTAAATACGATGCGGGAGCACCGTTGTTCCATTCTTTAGGGATATTCCTGTAATAGATCGAATTAAACTACGTGCAGAAATAGCCACATCGTTCGCACCTATGAGGTATTGTGATGTGTCCACGTTGCCGAATGTCTGTACGTCCGCGTTTCTCCAGTTGATGACGTTGCCGTACAGGGTCCTGTCTTCAATCTGCTCGATGTCGCGGGCGTCGTCCAGGTCAGAGTCCCAGAGGTGGAACTCGGCTAAGTCGCCCACGTACGCCTTAAGGAGGGGAGATAAGAGGTAACTAAACTTTTTGCTGAGATTAGGTGTATGTATGTGTATGTGTATGGAAAGAACATCCCACAAAGGACCTGCTATATTGGGATTTACCCCCCATATCTCAAGTCATCCGTGAGAGGAGACTACGTTTCACTGGACATTCCTGGAGGATGGAGGGAGAGATCGTTAGGGATGTCCTCCTGTGGGCACCAAAACATGGACATGCAAGTGTAGGCAGACCTCACACGACATACATACAGCAGCTCTGTGGGGATGCAGGACGCACACCAGAAGAACTGCCAAGAGCAATGGAGGACAGAGAGGACTGGAGGAGGAGGGTTATGGCCATCCGTGACATTCACACGCCAAGATGATGATGATGTACGCCTTACAGAAATAAGACAGGAGGTAAGACTTAGAATGATATTGCTTGCTGAAGGTAGATATGTGTGTGCTGTATGTTTTTGAGCATTACAGTGCAAACTAGATTAATCTAATTCGACTAAAATTTTGGCCGAACTCAGCTATCATCTCCATCGTTTTTTTCTGCCTTTATAGATTAACGAATGTACAGACTTTGTCAAGTACTTTGATGATCTAAGTACACGTTGTAGTGATTCTAAAAACAGATTCTTGTAGTAGCAAGTTGTACATTTTGGGCTGAGATGCTATTAAAAGTGCCTCAAAAGTAGCTGAGATGCTCGTCGTTGAATTCAATGATAGAAAGAAGATCGTAACATGTGCTCCCACCAAGAGTGGGAACACATGTTACTATAAAAAGCTCACAATCAAACACGAATCCTCGATGTCCACCTGGCTAACCTCGAATCCGCCGAATGTATTGTACACATCGTCAAGAATTTTGTTTTGATAATCTCCGTGCCACGTTAATGACTCGGAATGCTTAAAACTTCAGGGCTGCCATTGTACAGTAAAAACCTCACAAACAATTCCTTCCTCCACTGTGCAATACGGCTGCATAACAGGGCTAAAGTATAGTTTTTAACTGCGTAATTGTTTTGCGTTATGTTTTAGATAGGTCATATCAATGCAATATTAGTGGATTGCAAGTCATTGTTTTATGTGATTGTTAAGGATAGACCATGTAATAAGGACGTAATTTGGGCTTCTTTGCCCGCTAGTTCCTCACGAATAAAATCATTCATAACAAGATTGGCAACGTCTTTTTCGACGGTGGACTGTTAGTGTTTTCGCTTTTTAGCCCACATGCAAATAATGACCTCATGTGCATAGATTACATCAGTTGATCACCTTCTCTACCAAATTCCTGAAATTCCTGTGGACATCCAGGCATTCTTGAGTTATCGTTCCGTGGACTTTCACATTCCTGTACAATTCCTAGAATTCTTGCAGACTGCACACAATACTATATCATTAGGCTCGCCCCTGAGGCGTCGCCAAAAATCATTCATTCACAAACAGGCCATCCCCACCTGACTGACGTCGAAGCCGCCGCCCTGCCTGTCCTGGTCCTGCCCCAGGACGTACGTGCCGCCGTGCGGGACGGAGTGCCCCGTGGCCAGCCCGGCTCCACGCGCCCGCTGGACGCCGTCCACGTACACCTTCCAGGAACCGCGGGACCGCTCCCATCTGTGGAGTACGGGACGAAATGTCAACCACCTTGTTCGTACTGACCTGTTTTGCACTTAACCACCTCTTGCTAATTGACTACAAGCTAGTCTGGCCTCACTTTATCGCCACTTTAAATCACTAGCTGTACCATCTCAATGGATCTTTCCAATGGACCACCCATACACCCCAAATGCAGACGTCCTATGCTGACATTTACTTATTTGTTCGGGTGTAACCACATGCCGTTTTTGCCCCTCCTCCCTCCCAAATGGAACAGACTCGAGATACAAACGTCTGCAAATGTCAAGAGCCCGTGAAAGCGCCCCCTACCTGAGGATGACGGTATGCCATTCTCCGTCCATCAGATCGGGCACGGTGATATCAGTCCGCTCGTTGTTGACGATAAAGCGGTGATACCTGGGGGAGAGTATTTTTGTTCGGTAAACAATTCAAGGACAGGGATAAAATGGCACTGTAATCAAGTTAAACTTATATTAGCGCAACCTAACATACAACATAACTCTGTCATCAAGCAAAAACAAGAAACAAATGCTAATGACATGCACTACAGAAATGTACGAGAGGTACGATATAGTAGCATAAATAAGAATAACGGTGTGCACCGAATACTACCTCCAGAAACAACTACAAAATTATAACAATAGAGGGACTGTTTTCTATGCCTGTATATGCATCTTAGCTTCTACCAGGCTCCACAGGTCGCTGGAAAAAAGTAGAATTTGGCGACATAGACAAATAACATGCCAGAGGAGTTAGCTGGCCCAGGAGTACACAGTTTGCGGCCTAACTCCACTGGCATGTTATCTGTCTATTTGGCCAAATTCTACTGTTTTTCCAGCGACCTGTGGAGCCTGGTCGAGGCTATCTGTATCTTGGGGAAGGTCGTATTGAGGTCACCTGGTGGCGCCGAATGGCAGCCACTCAGACCCTTGCGACAGTTCCACAAAATGCAAGTGTGGATAAGATATTATATATGTTGTGTATTGTGTGAAACCTGTAAACCCTGCATCAATTCGGCACTAGAAAGGCTGCCATCGCGGGTAATTTCTGACCAATAAAAACCATTACTATTACCTGAGGGAGTTGTCCCCGTAGAAGGCCATCTGGTGCGGCTGGTCCGGAGTCGCGTAGGAAAAGACCGTCCCCGTTGTTGGCGCGTCTGTCCTCATGTCGAAGGACACGGTGAAGGCGTCCATGCTGCCCGACTGAGGTCCGACACCGTCGATCACGGCGTAGTTATCCGTGGAAGCCGGCGAGGGAAACCTCAGTTGTATCGGCCCTGAGTAGAAACGCACATTCTATCAACACTACTAGTAGTACTATAATTACCCATGGAAGCTCAGTTGTATCGGCCCTGAGTAGAAACGCACATTCTATCAACACTACTAACAGTACTATAATTACCTAGGGAAGCTTAGGATATTGGAGTTTTCTTTTTACACAACCAGTGACGTCTTACCTGCTGACGTTTCGGTATAGCGGCGAGAAGCAGTACTCCAGTCAGAAGCTCTGAAGAAGGCGTCTGACAGACACCGAAACGTCAGCAGGTAGTCACTGGTTGTGCAAAAATAATATCCTAAGCTACCAACCTGATGAAGTTATTTTCGGAACTATGGAAGCACAGTTGTACCTGCCCTAGAGAGAAGCGCAAATGCTATCAATAGTACTGACAGAAGCGACAACAGGTTGAATGGTAACAATGATGTAATCGTTCTTTGCGCTTTGTGCCCCCTCTCGATCTAACAGGACATTCATGGATGCGGTTGTTGTTTGTAAATCAGGGGTAAGGGCTCTTTTAATCTCTCCAGTTGTCGCAAGTCATTTGTTAGCATTGTGAATGTATGTCACTGACCTCGCTACAAATACTGTGAACTACGTAAACTTACCAACTGTGAGTATTACGTCATAGTAATGAAAATGATGACACGTCATCTAAATGAAAGAAATCTATTTCCAATGCACATGGATGTTCTGTTTCTTAGAAATTGATGACACGTCATCTAAATGAAAGAAATCTATTTCCAATGCACATGGATGTTCTGTTTCCTAGAAACTATCACAGCAAGCCTCTCGGCAGAGTTCTTAACAATAGATCAAAGGTCAGCCACCTTGCACGGCCAGTGTGCGCCCTGGTTCACCCTCGTCCGTCTCTTCTGTGTCGTCTCTGTCGAACGGTCCTGTCGGGTGGTCGGGTCGTTACATGTTAGATCTTCATCAAATGGTCTTAAAACCCTTAAGCTGCCAGGTTTTTTAGCCAAGTAAAAAGCAAAAATGTTTGACCCCTGACCTCCCTCACGAAACCCGCGAAACACCCGGCGGCGCTAACTCCCCTAACTTCCCGGCTTCGCGCGCTACACGCACGCAAAGCTGTTTTGTTCTGGGGAATACCCTATCACGGTTATAACTGGGTCCAGCACACAAGGCATATTTCTGTATCCCTAATTAAGTCGGGACTGGCAGCTTAAGGGTTAATGATAAACAGCAATCCGCGATGGTACAATCGGAACATGTTGTAAATCACCAGAATCGATTATTGCAAATATGAAACAAAACCTGGCGATAAAGCAGCACTAATGCAAACTCAATCTTAAATATTGGCGCTTGCTCATCAAACCATGGTAGAAATAAGGTTTTATGGTAAAATGGTCATGTGAAATACAGTTTCCTTTTTATGAATGTTTCCATAAGACAATAGAAAACAATCGTATAGAGACGGCCAATCAAGCACACATCGAAATGGATCTTTGCAACATTAACTACTTGACCAACTGTCAACATCTTTAGCAGCTGCTAGAATAGCTGCAATTGTTTTAGTTGCATGCGTGATCTTCGATTGCAGAGTTGCTCTGTAACAGTGCAACTGATGACGCACCCACAGGCATATAGAGGTAGCTTGTACGCAATAGCTGCCATTTAAAACTGCAGCTTCAGCCGTTACAAAAGCGTCCAGTCAGTCGTTTGGCAAGCAAGGATTGCCAAAGTAACACGGTACCTTGTCTCGGTGGTACGAATACTCTTCCACCACCCACCGCCACTGGTATGAGTAGAATACCAGTGCCTGGATTTGTTCCTATATAGCCTGGTCAAGTTGACGAAGTTAGTAAGGCTCTGTTGTGCAGGTGTACATTGATCTAGACTATCTAACAGTGTAGCATAAAGAGCTAAACAGATCGAATCTTCGATACCCTGGGCGCCAGACACCGTATATCGGCGCGCCAGCGAGCACCGCACGCGCGACCAAGCTTTCCCGGCCCACCCTCCCGAAGACCGACCCCGCCCCAATCTCCGCTGTAAACCCAAGCACCGCTAGCCGCTAGCAGAGCTTGGGGCGGGGTCGGTCTTCTGGGGCAGCGAGAGGGTGGGCCGGGAAAGCTTAGGCGCGCGTGCGGTGCTCGGTGGCGCGCCGATATACGGTGTCTGGCGCCCAGGGTAAATCTTCGACTGCCTTCATCACCATCAAATGACCAACGTCGTGTTAGGATACGTGTACGTGTGAGGACTACAGTATAGACAGCCAAAAACTGTTGTTGTGATTGAACGATGATGTACAATGTAAACCACTAACGCATATGCTGATACAGATCTAACGGTATATTGTGACAATCAAGCACAACACACTTAAACATTTTACAAGATCCCAACTACCAGCAGACGGTTTCAGGACATAGACGAGTGCAATCTACAGTGATTGTGATATCTGCGCACTCTACAGTGTTGTTATGAGGAATGGCTACTTGTAGTTTGTACTATTTTGTGTTCAGTACGTACCTCTGCCTGGCGTCGGTCCTGCTCCGAAGATAACTCTAGGTGCAGCTGGTGTCAAAAACAAGTTTACAAAATCAGAATGACAATCCGAAATCATGACAGAAGCAAGGTGTTTTGACTGGAAATACCACCACAGAATAAAGCACAATGTTAAAAGCACATATAAACGCATCGGATGGTATATCTGTTACTAGACTAAGTGTTAGTGATGTCAGCTACAGCCAAGAAGTCTGCGATGTTCTGCTAAATCCAAAGCAACAAAAGCAAGATTTTTTCTTATATTCTTTTTTTATTCTACAGCGAGGTAATCTAAGTGAAAGCACAATAAACTGAAGTAGACAATTTATACAAAATGAGGACCGTTGCAAACCTACTCCATAAAAAAAACGACGTTCAAAGCTACCAATGCGGACACAGGAGCACGGCGGATACGTGATCCCAAGCAGATACGCGGTGCCCCCCCCCCCCCCCAAAAAAAAAAATGGGGAAAAATCGCTGTGGGAAGGACTGCAACGGAGGCTATACTCACACTGTGTCTTCCTGACGTTGCCTCTCGGGTACACCTGTGCCGTGCGCCAGTTGATGACGTTGCCGAAGAAGGTTCCGGCGGCCAGTTTGTTCATGTCCTCCTGGTAGTAGTAGTAGTAATGGTTTTTATTGAGACACAACTTCCTATCACTACAGTCGCAGCCCGAAGGCTGAATTGATGCTGTTAACATGTTATATTACAATTAGTGAAATAGTGCATTGGGCGTCAGAAGTACAAGAATGCACGTGGTCGTGACCGGCACCCCCAAGAATACGTTAAATAGTGATCAATATTAAAATAAACGAATCATTAAATATAGGAATGCTTAAAATTAGTGTAATAGATTAACATATAATTTGAAAAGTGGATTGTCAAAAGACAAATACCTGTGGTAGCACGATGTCGAACACGTACAGCTCTGACAGGTCGCCCGTGTACGCCTCGGTGGCCTGGAACGCGTTCCCGACGGTGTCCTGGTCCTGGCCCAGGACCCACGTGCCTGTAACAGGGTATATGATATAGGGGTCGCATGGGTCTTCAGTCAATACAGTTGAATATGGAGGAAGAGTCAGTATTGACAGCGCTGATCAGACGCCACACAATGCATGCAAAATTTCGATCAATTGATTTGACGTCACATGGCCCATTTGTGCTCAAACCCAGCTTGATTTGAAGCTGAAACTAGAGGAGGAGCAAAGGACTTGGACGTGTCAGTCTAGCTAGTATGTTTCGTTTACTAGCTTCTTTACAAGTCTTCGTCGATGGAGGTTTGAGTTGGACATACAGGTAATAAGATACACAGGGAAATTTATTCAAGCAACTGGATCAAACTGGATCCAAAATCTATCCAGTAGATTGATCAGAGCCTTTTTTTCTTTCGTATGTAAGGATTCGCAAGACTTTTGAGGCAGGTCTGATACACGCGCAGCCTCAGGCGTATCACACGTGATAACTACAAATGTGATTATCCTAAATCCTGGCTGGTCAATTTGCAGGTACTCTCATACGTTAGGCCACACTTCATGCGTTAGACCACACTTCGCAACCATATTTACCGCCAGGGCGGATGGTGTGTCCGGCTGCCAGCCCGTTCCCGGTCGCCTTGAGCTGCCCGTCCACGAACACCTTCCACTCGCCGTTCTTGTTCTGCCACGTGACCATGACCATGTGCCACGCCCCGTCCAGCACTTCCGGGATGCTGACGTCAGCCTGCTCCCCGTTCACCAGCAGCCGGAAGTTCCTGGGACAAGATAGAAAGAAACTATCAGATGTACGGAAGACAGATTCTACTGTACATAGACACATGAACAGGTCAGTAGTAGGAGTATGCAATTGAGGCTATAGAACTTCATGTGCGAATCAAGTCAATAACCAACATTTTATAAATGCCTTTAAACACACACACATACATACATACATACACACACACAAACACATTACACAAACACTCACACACACACAGATATTAGATGGGTAGAAATGAATAGATGTAAGAAAGAGAGATTCCACTGTACATAGGCACATGAACAGGTCAGTAGTATTAGTAGGAGTATGTTATGTAGGCTATACAGCTCCAGTTGCGAGTAACACATCAGCGCTGTCTTTCAGAAGAAACACAGTTCTATGTTTGACATGGGCGCTTTAACAAAGTTTAATCAAGGCAATTATGTAATGAATGAAGAGGTACGTGGTACTTTTGAAGTAATACCATGTTCTTTTCACGTGGTCTTGTAACATCCCAACAGTAGAAGCCTACCCCTTTCACCACCCAACAGCAGCCCCCTCCCTACATGTATCTGCCAGAATTGCCGACTATCGACGTCTTATATGTTCATATACCGGTACAGATCGCAATCTGAGTCTCTGCCAGTTGAGATTGCGATCGCGATCTCTACCGGGGCGACCGGAAATTCTTGCAGACTGCGATCTCTACCCTTAGACTTTTACCTATATTATAGCTATCATTGCCGATGTCGGTTTTTACACCATCTCATTAACCCACCTTGACCCTGAGTCCCCGTAGAACTCGACCTCGTCATCCTCCTGTGACGTGGCGTAGGACAGGATGGTGCCGGGCTGTTTGGAGTCAGTGCGCATGTGCCAGGACAGGGTGAATGCGCGTGCGCTGAACGGGATGTTCTCGCGGATGTTGACGTAGTTGTCGGTGGAACGCGGGGAGGGGAACTTCAGGATGTAGGACGACCCTGAGGGCAGAACAAAACTACCACATGAGCGCTCTCTATGCATCGCTTTCTTTATTCACCAACATTTGATGAAATTTGTCACCACAAAAACTATTGACCGAGTCTCTAATCTTTGTCGGTAAGCTGACCCACTAGCTAGCTAGGCACGTGAATTAAGGCATGTGACTTTCCAGAAGAGTGATGATATGAGAGGCAGGGGACATCACAAGCTGACTGCGGCTCAATTTATCTTGTGACATTATTTACAGTACCTGGCAATAATTCGTTGAACAAACCAAGCTAATACGTTATAACTAGACTACCTGATGCTGGCTGGATTTCACTTCCAGGTCTAACCTCTGTTGTAGGACCGAAGACCACGCGCGAAACTGTGTGTGCGGTATCAGAAGAAGTCATTCATTAAAGCACAACACATTATGTACGGGAACCATGTCACTGGAATGAAGAACTGGCACTTCAAGAGTGGGTACTTATCCATCCTGCCATTATAATTGGATCTGAGGCACAAAATGTAAACTATATGATGTCATATGGTAAGCGACATAATAGAAACATATTAGCATGTCTTTGAGCATAGGAGTCGAACGTCTTCTAGCTTTGCTTGATTTCGACCAGTTACATTAGGAAAGATACTTATTAGGGACGAATAAAACACGCTACTGTGGCATAACTAATCCATGCGCATCAAAATCAGAACTAAAACGAAGTTTCACATTGAAAGGATTTTTACCTCCTCTGCTGTCCACGTCTATACGGAAAGTCCCTGTAAAATACAAATCATGACATCATTGTAACTCTAAGGCAAAACGATCATAACGACGATCGAATAAGAGGTATTGCTACATCTAGTCGCCAGCTTTCATATAGATAATACAAGTAAATCCCCACTTATTCATTCCTATTCTAAGAAATAGAGATGACTTTACTCATAATGATTTAAGCAAGTCTTCCAACGCCTTTCGATGTATAAGGACGGTGTCCATCCACGTTTCTACAGCCCTTGGGCCAAATATAAGCTATGGACATCCCGAAAGTTAGTAGTAAAACCCGTCTTACCTCCGTAAGGGGACCGCTGCACACGTCCTCTGGGCGTGACAGTCGCGCGTCTCCAGTTCACAGCGTCGCCGGAGTACTGCAGGGTGTACAACCGGATCATCTCTTCAGGAGACAAGACTTTGGTATAAACCTGGAACTCCGCCAAGTCTCCTACGTACTCTCGGTTACGTGTAAACCTCGGACGGGCGCCCACAGACCGCACGTCTTGGCCGAAGTACCACGTGCCACCTGGACGGATCCTGTGGCCTCGCGCCAAACCGGATCCGGAAGCTTTCTCCTCCCCGTCCACCATCACCCTCCACTGTCCGTCTGAGTTCCTCCACGTGATGGCCACAACGTGCCATTGGCCGTCCAACACTTCAGGAATGTTGACATTGGCCTCCTGGTCGTTCACCTTGAAAGTGTAGCCTCGATTTCCGGACTGCCCAACGAAGCCGATCTCATTTGGCTGTTGCTGTGTTCCGTAAGAGAAGATGGTGCCGGTATCTCTGGCTGGTGTTCTCATGTGGAAGGAGATGGTGAAGGAGTCCGGGCGGAAGTTACTGTCGCTCCTCAGCTCCGCAAAGTTGTCGGGCGATCTTGGTCTTGGGAAGTTCAACAGGTACATGCCTAGACAGACAAAGTGACGTGTTTTGTGGAAATACTTTTTTAAAGACTATAAAAATCATCTTACTTCTACTACAGCCTTCGTGAAGTAAAATGACCCCCTTCTTAATTCCGACACGTGACTTAAATGATACGTAGCGGAAGCAATATGGCTAACGTGTCGGAAAACCTGTATCGTTCCCCGTCTATATTTCAGGAAGATATAGTGCCTGCTTAATAGATATAGAGTCTCCATGCGACGTTCCTCTCTATACAATGCAAAGCATTTCAAATATCAACTTTTATGCGTTTGCTAAAAACGATGAGTACCTTGTGGTCTGATCACATCCTGTCCTGGTCCTGTCGTAACTCCTGTCAGGAAAGTCAGTTTGTCAGTTTTATAAAGTGAACTATTGTTACCATTGCTTGGAAAAGTGTCGATAGTCCGTAGTAGGGTTGGATACCGGTTCGCTGGACATGATTCGGACCTTTGTATTGTAACATCCAAGAACCGAGTCCAAAAAGCCTAAAACCTGATCATGAGTAAAAAAAAAACTGAACAAAGTATATATGTTTCTATTTTGTTTGATAAAAAGTGTTTTGAGTCTCCCCTCTGACAAAAAAAACCATTTGAAATAAGTGTAGCATTCATATATCAAACACTGGTTTATCTTGAAAGTCTTCTCACCAAGAAACTTTTATAGTCGTGCGTGTCAGTATTAATTCTCTATGCTTAATATTGGTCTAATAAAACAAAACATCAACTGGACAGGATCAGGTCCAGGTTCAGGTCTGGACCTGAACCTAAATCCCTAGACCTAAACTTGGACCTTATTAAGCCAAACCGGTATCCACCCCTAGTCCGTAGTCATTCCAGGGTTTGCCCAAAAGAAAACATGGATGAAGGTAGGAGCAGACCCTCGTGGTCTTGTCAATATCTTCAATGCATTACTATTTCCAAAAGACTCAAAGGACAATATTTCGGAAAAGGAGATTGGGATGATCACATAAGAATCAAACGTGTCCATAGTGTCCATAACAATATCACCGAATAGAGATATTATCCCTCATGCATCTATAACTGGAATGGCTTGGTTTGTTTCGCGAAGTCGGACAGGCTTGAACGACATGTTGGAACTGCCGCCAACTTTCAAGGAAGTCAATATCAGATGAATACGCACTTGTGCCTCGCAGACATGCAGCCTTTAATATGGTCATATTTAAAATGCGGTCACGCCTATCGCAACATAATTTGCAGTAGAATTTTCAGCGAGGCTACGAAAGAATCAACCATCGACAACGATCTCTAACGACCGTTTCTGTCGCAAAATACCTTAACTTCGAACGACACATACACGAGTCAAGAATGCCCTGAAGTTCCGGTCGAAAACCTGTCATGGGCTGACATCAAAGTTAGGGTTGTCCATAGGAAAACATGTTAAATACACTGAAAGAGGGCGTCATAGAAATACTAACTCACATTTCAATGTTAAAGATTCTTCTGTTGACAACCAGAAAGTCACAATGGTCTACTTACCAAAAAAAGGCAACGAAAACAGAAGGTTGTAAAGCTCAAACTCTGCGAAAGCTGCCAGTTGTAAACAATTTCTTTGACCACATATTTGTGATGTATCCATCCGCATGACCCAACAACTCTCATATGTCCTTAATCCGACTAAACTGATGAACTGACGAAAGTTTGACCAAAATGGGAAAGCTTAGACCCAACGTGTTCCTTCTAACCGAAGAGGTTTAATCACCTGTTCTAACCCAAAACGTCTCTAGATCGGGACAAAATTATCGAGGAAAAGAAGGATCTACATGGATATTAAGTTGTGCTATCATCGTATTCCCATTTTCAGCCCTCCACAGCGCAACGAAGCTTTGACGTCTGCCCATGCAACTAATGCAACAGTGAGGGGCCTTATGACCAAACTAAAGACGTAGAAAAAAGTATCAGCCCATTCGTCATACCTGGAACCGGCTGGACCTCACCTCCGGGTCGACCCTCATCTTCACCCAGGTACTCCAGACGCACACCTGCGTGTGTGCGAGCAGAAGGTATGACGTCAATGTTTGGCGAACAAACTGGATAACACGGCAATATCATGTGAATACATTGGATAACACGACCAAATGCCATAATAGGACTACGATTGGACTCTCGGCATCTTCGACCAGACCCTATGGTATTCTTCAAGATGGTAAGTACCACTTTGATTTGAACCTATTCATTCATTCATCCATTCTGTTCTGTTTAATATATCATTATGGTTAACACTTAGATTTACATTGAACGTGTCCATCTTACCTCCTCTGCTGTCGATATCTATTCCAAATATGCCTGTAAATGAAAGATAAACCATTATGTGGTGATATGAAACTTTTTCTGTCGATATACAAGAACAACACTTTCGTCGAATACAAAGATGTTGTTTCCGTCCTCTAAAAGCGCATCCTCAAAGGAAGCGATTTGCACTGCATGTGTACAATACAAATGTGGACAAAGGTGTAGCAATGACGTTGTTTCTCTAGCTTTAACGTATATCTATATCTATGGATACGGGAACGACGTGTCCTACCGGCATAGGGAGATCGTCGCACTTGTCCCCAGGTTGATACCGTGGCCCGTTTCCAGTTCACAGCATCGCCTGGGTTTTGGAAACTGTACAACTCCTGCATGTCCTCAGTCGACAGTACCCTGGTATGCACGTGGAACTCTGCAATGTCTCCTTCGTACTCCCGGTTACGCTCAAACCCAGGACGAGCGCCTAGAGACCTCACGTCTTGTCCGAAATACCACGTGCCGCCGGGACGGATCCTGTGGCCTCGCGCCAGACCGGAACCGGAAGCTTTCTCCTCCCCGTCCACCATCACCCTCCACTGTCCGTCTGAGTTCATCCACGTAATGGCCACAACGTGCCATTGCCCGTCCAGCACTTCTGGAATGTTGACATTGGCCTCCTGGTTGTTTATCTTGAAAGTGTAGTCTCGGTTTCCGGACTGCCCGACGAAGCCGATCTCATTTGGCTGTTGTTGTGTGCCGTAAGAGAAGATGGTGCCGGTATCTCTGGCTGGTGTTCTCATGTGGAAGGAGATGGTGAAGGAGTCCGGGCGGAAGTTACTGTCGCTTCTTAACTCTGCGTAGTTGTCGGGGGATTTCGATCGTGGGAAGTTCAACGACCTCGAGCCTGAAATAGACGTAGGACTCAATTTGTATCTGTATCTACACTGTATGATACCGGTATAACCGCCCTTCCACGTAACACACCGGCTTCGCGGGCGCGAGAACCGAACGACCGAACGACCTGTCACACCTAACTTTTGCACATCTAACTGCTGGTGCCGTTTAAATAAGGATGCTCCTATAGTAATTGGTGGCAACGCCGGAGTACCACTCTACTATAGTTCTGTAGATTTTCCCTGCACGCAGCATAAATACGTTGGGTACAGAAAATCTTCAGGATATCGTCTTAATTAACATGAAGTAAAAGACATGTTCGTATTTCAGTAATCGGTACATACCAGTTTCCTATGCTGCTTAACAGACTTACCAAACATGTTTCTATGCTGAATCAAACAAGGCATCGTTTACAAAATGACCTCTGAAAGCTCGCTAGCTCCTCGTTCCCTTCAACATGATACGTGCACATTCTACTGTCTCATTCTACTTCCAAAAGTTGGCACCTGGATGTGAATTGGCTGAGCCCCTGTAACATTGCTACATGCCCGGACTATGGCCACTCTGCTTCTTTGTCTTTCATGATGTCCTCTAACTCCCGAGATCTGGACCCCAGGATCCCATGCAAGTTGGTCTACTACAATAAGTCACCAGAACAGAAATATTTCTTACCTTCCGGCCGGACTGAAGACGACGTTACCCTGTCGTCCGGTATCCCTGCAACATTATAAACAACGTCATTACTCAAATACTCATGAACATACTTTTATTCCTAGAACGTATTGTTAACGAAACTGGAAATATTCTGAATACGCGTACGCTGAAAATTATAAACAATCAGAGAATTCTTGGTCCAGACAGAACATTGCTATTCTAACGATTTGGAGTTGTAAGTATTGCATCTTTGTTTATCACCTCATCATGTACAATATGTCGGTTTACCAATACAGCGATCTTCAAGGATATCTAGTATATCTTAAAAATCTTGCCCAATGCGTGACTCGTTCACCTGTCCAGAACATACCTGTTTCAATCTCCCTGCCAGGCGCGGGTTCGCCGAAGACAATTCGAGTCTCTGTGTGGATGAAACACAACGAGATCAGTCATAGAGTTGGATAGATCAGTAAATGTGAAAGTATGGCGCACCGTAACAGGTTTTTAATTGCCGTCATAATAATCATAATTTGAACCCCCCTGCGACCATATTGGCGGATAATTGTCTAGATCGTCTAACACAAGTACGCGCTTACTCACCTCCTCTGTTGTCGACGGTCAATTGCATGGATGCTGAAACAAAAGAGGAAACAACCTAGTCTTAAGTCAGAATATACAATTTCACCTAGGTCCAAAGAGGCAATGTTCGTGCAAACCATATAGCCCTATATATCTAACGATAACGGTTTCGTCGAATTTATGCAGGGGGGAAATAGTCAATCATGATGATCAATATCTAGACCTAATCAATATCTAGACCGGAAATAAGATGGCGACCGGAAGGTGTCAGAATGCCCAAATGGCGACGACCGTCGATGCCGACGAGTGCAAAACATTATTTGATACATGGAATCACTTACCCGCGTAAGGTTTCCTTAAAACACGTCCTTTCGGTGTGACAGTCGCCCGTCTCCAGTTCACCCCGTCCCCGGGGTACTGCAGCGTGTACAGCCGGCGCATCTCCTCGGGTGACAGCACCTTGTTGTGGACGTGGAACTCCGCCAGGTCTCCTGCGTACTCCCGGTACCGCTCGAATTCCGGTCTGAATCCCACAGTGTTCTGCTCCTGGCCGAGAATCCACGTGCCGCCTGAGCGGATCCTGTGGCCGCGCGCCAGACCGGATCCGGAAGCTTTCTCCTCCCCGTCCACCATCACCCTCCACTGTCCGTCTGTGTTCCTCCACGTGATGGCCACAACGTGCCATTGCCCGTCCAGAACTTCAGGAATGTTTACATTGGCCTTCTGGTTATCCACGATGAAAGTGTAGCCTTGGGTTCCGGACTGCCCAACAAAGCCGATCTCGTGTGGCTGTTGCTGTGTGCCGTAAGAGAAGATGGTGCCGGTATCTCTGGCTGGTGTTCTCATGTGGAAGGAGATGGTGAAGGAGTCCGGGCTGAAGGGGCTGTCGCTCCTCAGCTCCGCGTAGTTGTCTGGTGAGCGAGACTGCGGGTAGCTCATCATGAACATGCCTACAAAAAAGATTTGCCACTTACTACTTGGTACAACAAGATTTGAAAAGCGAAAGTTCCCCTGCAGTACCATAGAAAGTTGCTAGGGGCCCAAGTCTAATCATTACAAGGTCTAACACAGGCCTACCAACGTACCAAATATGTGACGACATTCTTGAGTTATCGTTCCGTGGACTTTCACATTCCTGTGCAATTGCTAGAATTCGTGCAAACTGCACACAATATATGCCAATTTGGCTCGGCCCGGAGGCGTTTGCCAAAAACAAAACACGACGGATCATCGTGGATATGTCAGCTCAAACTTTAGGGTATGGGTGGAACCATGTGTTCAGCTATAGAATTAGCTTGTAGCTGATATGCTGCAACGACTACCCGGTGACTCCTAAAAGCCCTGGTGTTGTGTGTGTGTGTGTGTGTGTGTGTGTGTGTGTGTGTGTGTGTGTGTGTGTGTGTGTGTGTGTGTGTGTGTGTGTGTGTGTGTGTATGTGCGTGTGTGTATGTGCGTGTGTGTGTTTGTGTGTGTGTGTGTTTGTGTGTGTGTGTGTGATTGTGTGTTTGTGTGTTTGTTTGTGTGTGTGTGTTTGTGTGTGTGTGTGTGTGTGTGATTGTGTGTGTGTGTGTGTGTTTGTGTGTGTGTGTGTGCGTGTGTGTGTGTGTGTGTGTGTGTGTGTGTGAAGAGCTGTCTACAAATTGCCAGCCAAGGATATGTCACAATATAAATCTGAACTACAAAAAAAAACTCCTTTTATTATCGATCACGTCATCAACTCCCATCTGTTAAATCTGTTTGGCAGTCTCCCTGGGCATTCGACTAACCTGGGCACCGTGAATTCCAATTATTCCATCACAGAAATATCAAGCACAATGTGTAGTGTAGTAATCATGCCTTACCAGAAGGCGTTACGATGCCGCCGTCGGTATCGGTGCCTGGTCTCACTCCTGTAGGGGAATACAGTGTTTAATGGTGCAGTTTGTGAGTTCTTCATATATATATATATGTGCTACTACAACGTTGTTATGATCAGTATATATCATGACAGATCCCTGCAGGTATAGGGAATATGTGCTAACTCTACAGAAAGCTTTTAGAGTCGATTTGGTTTTCAGGCCTTACGAATCCTGTTGGTCATTGAAACATCAGCAAAGCAAAGTACAATATAGTCTCTCAAGCTGACCTATATTGCTTTCGTAATTTTTAGACTGTGTTGGTTTATCTAAGTTCTATATTTCCCTTCCTCGCGGTAAGATATAAACTCCATATTGCTAAAACATTACAAGAATGTGATAATACGTTCCTGGAGACAGCAGTGCAAAGGATAACAATTAACAAACCTGTTCCAGGAGAGATGTCAGCCTCCCCAAGAGTCACCCGTGGTTCTGTAAGACGACAAAGATCAACCGAATGTCAGCATCTTTTCAGGGTGCGGAGAGATACTGCTTGACTTTACTTCCGGAGTTTCCAAAATGCAAGCTCGCCTCCTTTAACTAAAAGAATATTTTCACCGAACACTCTGTTACGTCAGTAAACATCAGTAACATACATCGTGAAATAAAGGTCAGATTCGTGACATTGTGTTCCGTGATAAGGCTGCTAAAAGAGCGGTTAAGGATATAATCAAATGTATAAATAATACTTACGTCCTCTGCCATCCACCGTCAAACGCACCGCAACTGTAGATGAAAGACAGAATGGATCACACTAGGAACAGCTTCAGATAAATTTCCTCTTCATCGATTTATCAGGACTATTAGACGCTAAAATCGGGAAAAGGGTGCTTTTATTTATATAATGTGTTACTTAACTTATACGAACTATTGTATCATTAATTAGGATGTTAAGTTTTATTCTATACTTCTACTTTGTATTATGTTTACGAATTCTTGCCATACTTTGTACCATGTACAATTGTCGTGCAATAAAGTTCTTCTTCTATGAACTATACATCTCATGCTAACTTACACGTAAACGTTATATATGGACACCTTTTGTCTGTATATAGTGACACCAACGGTCAGCTTCCCTGTCTCACCTGAGTACGGGCTTTGTTGCACCTGTCCCCTTCGCGTGACGTCAACACGTCTCCAGTTCACGCCGTCACCTGTCAGCTCCAGGCGGTACAACTGTAGCATTTCCTCGGGTGAGAGGATCCTGTTGTGCACGTGGAACTCAGCAACATCACCCACGTACTCCCGGCCGCGCTCAAACCTCGGCCGATCTCCAACCCTGCTTACATCTTGTCCGAAATACCATGTACCATCGGGACGGATCCTGTGGCCTCGCGCCAGACCGGATCCGGAAGCTTTTTCCTCCCCGTCCACCATCACCCTCCACTGTCCGTCTGTGTTCCTCCACGTAATGGCCACTACGTGCCATTGCCCGTCCAGAACTTCAGGAATGTTGACATTGGCCCTCTGGTTATCAACCAAGAAAGTGTAGCCACGGTTGCCGGACTGCCCAACGAAGCCGATCTCATTTGGCTGTTGTTGTGTGCCGTAAGAGAAGATGGTGCCGGTATCTCTGGCTGGTGTTCTCATGTGGAAGGAGATGGTGAAGGAGTCAGGGTTGACAGGACTGTCGCTTCTCAGCTCCGCGTAGTTGTCGGGGGACCGAGGCTCCGGGAAGTTGAGATACTTCATTGCTGACGAAAAATGTGGAAAAAAATATGATGAACGACGAGAAAATCGTGGGTTTTACCATTTGGGCCCTCGTTCGAAAATTTGCAAATAATCTGCCATAATAACAAATGCCTTGGAAGTTTACAACAAATAATTTGTTCATTTCTCTTGAAAAGAATAGATACTCATTCTTATGGAGTTACAGTTTCTTCTTACCTCCAGGTGCGAGCCCTCCGCCTCCGGGTCTTGAACCTAATAGGGATGTGAGTAAATGCCACTGATGAATATCAGTAAATAGATACTAACTAATAAGTCTCCGCACGACTGTGCTGATGGTGCGAAATTTTCACAACTGTTCCTGGTATGCGGGGCATTGAGTAGTGTCGCCGTTTAACAGTGCCTTCTTGGAGGTTAAGTCAATTTGCCGAATATCCACAATAAAGTATTGAAAAAAATAATGTCCTGGTCTGTAATTGGTCGTAAAATGTAAAGCCAAAAAACATTGCACGTATAGGAACATAATGGTTTGGCTTGGCCCTATTCCAAGGGATATCTTTGTCACTTACCTCCAGGTACGGGCCCTACACCAGGTCTTGGACCTAATAGGAATGTGAGTAAATAACACTGGTGAAAAGGTATTTCAATCTGTTGCTGTAAAATAGGTAGTAGTTTCGCCAATTCCACATCCGATAGAATGTGGCATGTTATTCATGTATGAGGCATTGTAAACTCTTCACATCAGTTGGTCCACACATTGCTCTATGTGTAGCAACGAAACGGTGAAAACTTGTACTGCGTGAGTTATTTTTGCTTGACAAACATTTCCACTCATCAAAATTATTCTTATATGTAATAGTGAATCACAAAGGACCTGGTCGTCAGAAACAATATACCTGGCTGCCGACCGATTCACATACGCGTAAATAATAAAACCTTTGCAGAAGTTTTGTATACAGACATCTTAAGCCGTAGACTGTGCATTATACGGGTGACCGTTTTGTAACAATTTCTCAGAGGATGACGAGCAGCAATGGCAGACAGTACACACCTGCGCCAGGAGTCCCTGTAACCTCTCCCAGCGTCACGCGGGGTTCTGCAGGAAGAAACAGATGACCAGAACACGGTTACATGGTGCCGAGTTACAGCGTTGCCACATTAGGTAAATTCTCTATGAAGTATCAACGAAATTAACAAATGAGAAGCAGATGACCAGAATATGGTTATGGTTACTTATTTACGACGAATTATAGTGCTGCCTTAGTCTGACAGTCTATGACGTATCAACCAAGTTGACGCAGAAGATCAGATGACCAGAACAAGATTTACGTGTCATGGTTACGAGTTATAGTGCTGCCTTAGTCTTAGTATCAACGAAATCAGTAAAATTAAACAGTGCTGGAAGAGGATCCTCAATGTATATACAGATACCGTTATAAGTTATGTTGTTTCTTTTATCACCGTCAACCGAAACAGAAAGAAACTTACGTCCACTGCGATCGACTGTCAGGCGCACCGTCACTGTGAAAACGAAAAAGATACAGATTAAGTTACGATATCTCCTAATAACTAACATTGCCGTTACTATATCAGTCATTGTATCCCTTCAACAGGTTTCTCTTTTGACGAAAATTTGGTGCTGCAATGATCGATCCATTTTTTATGTAGCAAGGCAATGGGAACGGGGCATGATCATTCGATCATTCAGTTGCTTGCCTCTCACATTTTATAAGCATGGACCATTTGAACAACACGCATATGTACTTGTGATTATCAGGCAAATAACAAATTATACGTCTTGAAAAATCGCACCTGCATACGGGCTTCGTTGGACCTGTCCTCTGGGTGTGACGGTCGCCTGTCTCCAGTTCACCCCGTCACCGGGATACTGCAGGCTGTACAACTGTCGCATTTCGTCGTTTGACAGGATCTTGTTATGCACGTGGAACTCAGCAACATCTCCTACGTACTCCCTGTTACGTTCGAAACTTGGACGGGCGCCCACGGACCGCACGTCTTGTCCGAAATACCATATACCATCGGGCCGGATCCTGTGGCCTCGCGCCAGACCGGAACCGGAAGCTTTCTCCTCCCCGTCCACCATCACCCTCCACTGTCCGTCTGTGTTCCTCCATGTAATAGCCACAACGTGCCATTGCCCGTCCAGAACTTCAGGAATGTTGACATTGGCCCTCTGGTTATCCACCAAGAAAGTGTAGTCTCGGTTTCCGGACTGCCCAACAAAGCCGATCTCATTTGGCTGTTGTTGTGTGCCGTAAGAGAAGATGGTGCCAGTATCTCTGGCTGGTGTTCTCATGTGGAAGGAGATGGTGAAGGAGTCTGGGCTGAACGGACTGTCGCTCCTCAGCTCCGCGTAGTTGTTGGGGGATCTCGGTTGAGCAAAGTTCAGCAAGTACAGATCTGTAAAAAGATTTTTGGTTGCTTTCTCATCAAATTATAATTTTTCAAAAATTGAGGTCTTTCTCAAACAAACGTCACTATAAAAATGTTAGAAGCTCTGGTTTAAGAGGAAGCCTGTAGATTATCATGTCAGACTCTGAACATTTATCAGCTTATCTCATCTTAGCACGTCTGTCGATCAAATTCACGAAATGGCGTGCAAGTTTTTACTTCATGTTACGATCTGCCACCTGTGTTTCGTACAGAATAAAAGACTATACAAACCTGTGGTCGGAAGTGCTGACTCGCTCAATGTGACTCGAGGTTCTAAAAATGAAGGGCAATGCATATTCAGACTAAGATACACGTACATCACAATATCTCACTGTCACTGACTTAGCTGCTTACATGTAGATCTGTTCTAGATAAAGGTGTAATACTTGAGCTACGTTTGAACCTCATGTCCTTCTGCGCTCAGATGAAGCAATCTTCATTATACCATCTCTGCTAACGGGCAATGTGCTTTTCACCCACAAATTTTCGAAGCGTGCCTTTTGAAATATAACAATTTTATACAGTTAACTGTACTTCAAACCAGAACTAGACGGTCCATCTAAATAGTCCTTGGACTATTTAATTTGGTTAAACAATTTAACCGACCGTTCTTAACTGCTTAGGCTGAGTTTTATGTTTGTTTCGACGTCCAATACAAACTTTAAATAGTTTAGTGTTGCTTTGCAATTTGGTGATCGCCTAGACACAGCAAAAACATAATTCCTACTCACGGCCTCTGCTGTCCACAGTCAGCCGAACAGTAACTGTAAAATAATCGCAAAAGGGTAAATTAATACTATGAGCAAATGGAGGCTGCGTTGAGGATATTCCAAATAACAAGCGTGTAAGCTAAGCCTAGAATAGGAAACAACAATACAAAATCATGCGACAATCTGCTACCATACCTGAATACGGTTTCTGTTGGACCTGCCCCCTGGGTGTGACAGTGACGCCTCTCCAGTTTACACCGTCACCAGGGTACAGCAGACTATACAGCTGTCGCATTTCGTCGGTAGACAAGATCTTGTTATGGACATGGAACTCCGCCAAGTCTCCTACGTAATCCCGGTTACGTGTAAACCTCGGACGATCGCCCACAGACCTCACGTCTTGTCCGAAGTACCACGTGCCGCCGGGACGAATCCTGTGGCCTCGCGCCAGACCGGATCCGGAAGCTTTCTCCTCCCCGTCCACCATCACCCTCCACTGTCCGTCTGAGTTCCTCCACGTGATGGCCACAATGTGCCATTGGCCGTCCAGAACTTCTGGAATGTTGACATTGGCCTCCTGGTCGTTCACCTTGAAAGTGTAGTCTCGGTTGCCGGACTGCCCAACGAAGCCTATCTCATTTGGCTGTTGCTGTGTGCCGTAAGAGAAGATGGTGCCGGTATCTCTGGCTGGTGTTCTCATGTGGAAGGAGATGGTGAAGGAGTCCGGGCTGAAGGGACTGTCGCTCCTCAGCTCCGCGTAGTTGTCGGGGGATCTAGGCTCCGGGAAGTTCAGGAAGTTCCTTTCTGTAGAAAGAACATATAGATACATTACTGAATTTGCAATCCACTGGCGTTCTTCGAAGCAGCGTCGCATTTCCTCAGTTGACGTTACAAGAAGGATTTTGACGTCTACATGCCTATTCGAATACGTCAAACTGTTGAAGTGAACTTATGTTGTTTTGACACAAAAAGTTACGCACCTCCGGATGTTACTCCGGGAGTTACTCCTCCGGGAACAACAACTCCGGGAGTGACTCCTCCAGGACGTACTCCTCCAGGTACAACTCCTCCAGGTACAACTCCTCCGGGACGTACTCCTCCGGGTGTGAACCCTCCACTTACTGAAGTAGGATGGAAACTGTATCAATTGACCGTTTCTATTCATCTATTCTTATTAAAGGTAGTGCTTTCGCTATATTTCCAAATGCACCTTTGGTCCAGTCATAACAAGAAAGTTGTTCATCTTTACTGTACATGGAGTACTGCACATGGAGAGTCACACCTCGAGTACGTTAAAAACAATCACCACACTTATCGAAAAGAGTAGGGGCCCATCCTGGCGTTAGTGGATCAAAACCATTCCGGACTAAATGGGGTAGGGAATGTACCCAAGCAGCCCTTGGAACCCCTGGTTCTCATATTGGGTCAGTTAGTCGAGTTTGTCTAAATCTTGATGTTTCTGACTTTGGGTGAAGATATGCTGCATAAGTAATAAGTGAGTGTTAATTGAGTGCCCAGAAGCGGTCCCATGTGGCCTCGCACTGAGCAAACTCGTTAATAAAATGTGTCAGCCAGTTTGCCGAAGACGTTAAAATCGCGCTCCATGCCCCGCGCATTTCCATCTTCCTGACGTGATAAGAAGCTAGATTATATCATGTTCGAAAGTGACGAACTTCCCAGGCATGATGTCAAGAAAATTGCCATACTTCTTGAGTCTGCTCTATAACATCTTTCTATGTATCCAGAGACACATGAAAACGGGTCATTCACACCTGATTGTGATCTACTGGTAAAATAAATGATTATGATGATGAATGATAGTGATATGTTGACAAAATACTATGACAATGGCCATCAAGTACAAATATGAGAAATGTGTGCTGCACTGTTGTCCATCGAATGTGTACATGTAAACAGACTGAATAGTCACCCTTTGTTTTCCAGTATGTGGTACAGTCATGGTCCATGACTCCGTCCCCTCTGCCAGTCGGTCTGCCTGTCTCTTCATATCGTGTCCCGTCGGTCGGGTGGGCGCAGTAACAGTAGCCAGTGGACCCGTGGCACTGGGTCGTCTTAAATGAGCCGTCGTCCTCGCATTGCGGGATAAAGGCACCGGGGACAGGTTCTGTGGTCTCTACTTGCGTCTGGCATTTCGTCTTGGCTTGTCCTAGTCAAGGTATGGGGAATTGTCAAAGGTCAATTTACAATGAACTTATTCCTTATTCCTTATCAACTAAAAAATATGCTTGAACGAAAACTAATCATACCTGTTACTTAATGAATAAACTGATTACCCCTAGTTTGCCAGTATGTGGTACAGTCATGGTCCATAACCCCGATTCCTCTGCCAGTCGGTCTGCCTGTCTCGTCATAACGTGTCCCGTCGGTCGGGTGTGCGCAGTAACAGTAACCGGTAGACCCGTGGCACTGGGTCGTTTTGAAAGAGCCGTCGTCCTCGCATTGGGGAATGAAGACGCCGGGAATGACCTCTGTGGTCTCTACTTGTGTCTGGCACTTCGTCTTGTCTTGTCCTGTTCAGGTGGTAGGTAATGTCACAGGTCAGAAGTTTGAAGTCTTGTGTGATTGGTGTATTTTAGAAAACAGTGAACATGTCGGGTTTGCATCAAAAACGGAATTACGCCAGCAGTTACAAACTCATACAATAAAACTGATAACATTACACCGGTAGCATGACACAACGATATGATTTAGGACGTCAGCACATACATTATGTTCAATACGATTCAAGTTTTCTTGTCAAGTTACATTAGACACGAACTAGAACTTGAACTGCAAATGGATTCTTGAAATTTGTTCAACTGAAATCTATTGGTAGTCCATATAAAGCTGTACATTGCACTGTTTCATGATGAATTAAGCAAACTGTAATATTTACATCAATGTATTTCCACATTACAAAATTAATATATGCTGTAAATATTAGTTGCTGCCTATCAACAAATTCACATATCTTACGAATGTGATGGGCGTCCACTACTCTATGATAAGCGAGGGCATTGGCAATCAGTTACAAATATATTTTATTTAGATCGGTTAAATTGAATTGGTGTCTAGCAAATATGTAAATTTGCTTCTAGGGTGTTTAAATAAACAGACTGAACAATTACCCTTGGCCTGCCAGTACGTGTCACAGTCATGTTCCATGCCCCCCTCCCACGACCGTCTGCCCGTCTCCTCATAACGTGTGCCGTCGGTCGGGTGGGCGCAGTAACAGTAGCCGGAAGACCCGTGGCACTGGGTCGTCTTGAAAGAACCGTCGTCCTCACACTGAGGGATGAAGGCGCCTATGGCACCACCAGCCTGCGTTGTCTCGAGTAACGTCTGACATTTCGTCTTGTCTTGTCCTGTTCATGTTTTGGGGATGTCAAAGGTAATTTGCCAATTTACAATGGACTTAGGCTTATTTCTTTTATAAACGCATTATAGCTTTAAACTAAACTATCTAATGGTTCGAATACCTACAACTAGTCTATTTCTTTATGTACTACTTTTTAACTAGCCTGAGTGTCATCCTGTTTAGTTCCAGGCTTTGCCTGCTGTCCTGTGAAGGCAGAGCCTAGAAGTTAACAGAATGACACTCAGGCTACTCTTTAACTCTAACGTGGAGCAATTATGTTTAATTAAGCGATTGCGATCATTCACAAAAGCTGTAACATTTCTCAGAAGCGCTTAAGTATCGCCTCTTTAACAATTGTTGAAGCTTGATGAATAAAACAGTTACCCCTGGTGGTCCAGTATGTGTCACAGTCATGTTCCATGCCCCCCTCCCACGACCGTCTGCCCGTCTCCTCATAACGTGTGCCGTCGGTCGGGTGAGCGCAGTAACAGTAGCCGGAGGACCCGTGGCACTGGGTCGTCTTGAAGGACCCATCGTCCTCACACTGAGGGATGAAGGCACCTATGGCACCACCAGCCTGCGTCGTCTCAAGTACCGTCTGGCATTTCGTCTTTTCTTGTCCTATTTGAGTGTCACAGGTTGTCATTGGTCAAGGTCAGGCGTCTTGAATACTTTCAATCTCAACTTACCAGCTCTTAGTCGGCATCTCACTTAACTTGAAAGCCAGAACAATGCCAGGGCATACATACACTAGCTCTTAGCTATTGGCTCCAGGGCAAGAATGCCACAAAGAAAACTTTGCCTCAACGGTCGTGAGAAAGACCCTTACCCGAGGCAAAGTTTCCTTGGGGGCATGTTGGATGAGTTTGCCTATCTTGACCTTGGCAATGGTCTGGCTTCCCGGTTACAACTTACTTCTCGGGTCAACCATCCTATTGTTGCGCAGCGAGAGCGAACTGACACGAATGCATACAACATGACAAAGGCATGTCAGATCTAGATAGGTCATAAGGTTTACATAAAAATGCGCAGTTCGCATTGACAGACCCACCTGTTGTAGGCACAGTGGAAGGAGCACCCAAGATGACACGAGGACCTGCAAAGATTTTTTTTGAAATACTTAAATTAGAACCACGATGGGTCTAACAGTATAAAGCGAAATGTCAACAAGACAAGAAATGCGGGGCAATGAAAGAATACAGTAAATAGAGACACAACGGAGGAAATCATGTGGGGAATATGAATTCCTCAAACAGTTTTAAGTCTTACTTTAATCGGCAAACAATAAAGAGTTTTGGGAATTGCCTTCAATAAATAGACAAATAATACAGTGAATACTCACGTCCCCTGCTGTCGACAGTCAAGCGGACCGAAACTAGAACGAAAGATAAAAGTAAGTTCACGTTAACAATAACAATCATTTCCTACCTCAAGTGTCTGACAGTTTCAAAAGACAACAATATCAACTTAAAGATTTGCTACCTTGATTGGTTAAGTAATTCGTACGCAGAATAAACCAAAACCATGGAATTCACTGTCTAAATGTGATACCGATAACATTGAAAGGGTTAAAAGATAAAGCTCGGCGGCTAGACCGTTTTTCTTGTTATGTAATTCATGTAATCCATTGGGAAACGTGCCCACCTGGGTGAGGCGTTCTGCTGGCGCTCCCTCTGGGCGTGATCGCCACCTGTCTCCAGTTGACGGCATCTCCAGGGTACTGCAGGGAGTACAGCCGGCGGAGGTCATCATCAGACAACACGCTGTCGTGCACGTGGAACTCTGCTATGTCTCCTACGTACTCGTTGTTACGATGAAACCCTGGCCGTACTCCTACTGAGATTTGGTCTTGTCCCAGGATCCACGTGCCGCCGGGACGGATCCTGTGACCTCGGGCAAGACCGGAACCGGAAGCTCTCTCTTGTCCGTCCACCATCACCCTCCACTGTCCGTCTGAGTTCCTCCACGTGATGGCCACAACGTGCCATTGGCTGTCCAGCACTTTTGGGATGGTGACTGAAGTCCTTTCTCCGTTAACAAAGAAGATGTAGCTTTGGGAACCAGCTTTGCCGACAAAGGCGATCTCACGTGGCTGTTGCTGTGTGCCATAAGAGAAGATGGTGCCGGTATCTCTGGCTGGTGTTCTCATGTGGAAGGAGATGGTGAAGGAGTCTGCAGGGGTGGGACTGTCGCTCCTCAGCTCCACGTAGTCGTTTGGCGAGCGCGGGCCGGGGAAGTTGACCCTGTACAAAGCTGTTTAGGAAAACAAACTGTCAGCATTAGTGTTCGGAAAGGACGATAATTGACGATAATCAACAGGACCAACCAACAAAAATGTAAAGCAGAGATATCTGCTGCCAGATTCTGCATGAACAACTATGACAGGGGTGCTAGTGTCACTAAAATGAAAGCAGATCTACAGTGGAAGTCACTTGAAGACAGAAGAAAAATATCCAGGCTTTGCATGATGTACAAAATGACTAATAAACTTGTGGATGTACCGACTGATAATTATCTAATACCAGCCCAGAAAAGGACAAGAAATAGTCATGCCTTTAAGTACCAGAGTTATAAACCAAGGATTGATGTGTTCAAAAATTCGTTTTTCCCGAGAACCATAGTAGAATGGAACTCGTTGTCATCAGATGCTGTAGGAACACCTTCACTAAATAGCTTCAAAGAACGATTGCAGTCAGATGAGCAACAGTTAGGTGTGACAGGCCGTTCAGTGTAATATAACCAGCTGCTGCCGCGCCGCGTGCCTGCGAAGCTGGTGTGTTACGCCGAAGGGCGGTTATACCGGGTATACAGATACAGATACAGATACAGATATCATTGGCCTCTCTCTAATATCTATACCACTCAAATGATGCTAAAATGTTAGTACAAAGAGGCTTACAGATAACAGGTCTTGCAGTATAACAGAGCTGAACTACAAAGCATATGCATGACGTATTCCTTTTTCTGGCAGATCTAAACACATGATAAAGATCCTATATAATATACTACTCATATATCTTGACTGCATCTAGTTAGATCTATGCAGTATTTCAAACCAAACATACCTCCTGGTACGATAGCTCCGCCGGATGGGACAACGCCTGGAGTTATTCCTGTGTCTGAAAAGGTGAAAAATAACCATCAGAGATGTAAGCTTTGTTAGTCAAAATTTAGTCCACTCACAAAAACTGCATTATGTAAAAATAATAGTATATTCGTGAACTAAACTGTAATTCAACATTTATCACTGTATCAACCCAAAACATAAAATATTATAGAAAACCTCACCTGTCGGTTGGCCGAACAAAACACGCATCCCTGGAGATAAAGGACATCAGTTAATTCTGTTGTTTCAGTTTCGCACCAACGAACAAAACGAAAATACATGTCCAAAGCATCAGTTTCAAAAAGTGGGAAATCAAAGCAGTCATTAATCAGTTTATAACTTAATTCAGAGAGCGATATAACTTACGGCCTCTGCTGTCCACGCTCAGACGCATTGACGCTGAAGTCAAACAAAGAAACGTTATCGTCTCGCTATCATTCAAGGCATTAAGAAATAAATCCATTTTAGCAAAGCATGAATAAAGAACCATTAAAGCCAAGTGTTCTTGCCACTAACCTTCGATACTTCGACCTTCATATATAGAAAAACTACCATAATGCGTGAAACCAGCAGTGGGTTAAAATTCAGTCAAAAGTGCCGTGAAGTTTACATCGTCCCCCGACCCGGTTGAGTGAAGGCCGGCGGACTACGATTGTGATGCTGCCCTTCACTCCTCTCACCAACTCCAAGTCACAAATAGACGTTTATCATGCAACCTACCAACCGACAGGATCTTACATTCTAATGTCTATTTGCAGTTTACAACGGATGGCTTACCCCCATATGGCTTCCGTGACACTCGTCCTTTCGGTGTGAGAGTAGCCCGTCTCCAGTTCACCCCGTCCCCGGGGTACTGCAGCGTGTACAGCCGGCGCATCTCCTCGGGTGACAGCACCTTGTTGTGGACATGGAACTCCGCTAGGTCTCCTTCGTACTCCCGGTACCGCTGGAATCCCGGTAAGAAGCCCACGGTGTTCTGTTCCTGGCCGAGAATCCACGTGCCACCGGGGCGGATCCTGTGGCCTCGCGCCAGACCGGATCCAGACGCTTGCTCTTCTCCGTCCACCATCACCCGCCACTGTCCGTCTGAGTTCCTCCACGTGATAGCCACAACGTGCCATTGGCCGTCCAGAACTGGAATGTTGACATTGGCCTTCTGATTGTCTACGATGAAGGTGTATCCTTGAGAGTCCGTTTTGCCGATAAAGCCGATTTCATGTGGCTGTTGTTGTGTGCCGTAAGAGAAGATGGTGCCGGTATCTCTCTGCGGTGTTCTCATGTGGAAGGAGATGGTGAAGGAGTCCGTAGGGGTGGGACTGTCGCTTCTGAGCTCTGCGTAATTTTCAGGGGATCGCTCTGGGAAGTTCATGAGGATCAGACCTGAAAAAAAGAGGGAATCAACAAAACGTGTTACTAGATATCTAGTACCAGAACGTTTCGTCAACAATAAAATCTTTAAGATGAATACGCTCCAAAACACTATCTAGGATATGTATCTACATCTACATTAAATTTTACATTTCCATTTACGTACCTGTGGGCGTTGTGGGAGCGGTTACTGGTGTTCCTGAAAGTAAGTCAGAAATAAGCAAAGTTAGAGAGAAGACAACAAACACGTCTTCACTAATTATAAGTGACGTTCTTTCCTCCTCTATTGACTATGAATTACAAATACCTCGTATATGATATATCTTGCCGCAGTACAAAAGGCATACCTGTTGACGTTCCTGTACCCGTTGTTGCTGTATCGTCGAAGGACACACGTATGCCTGAAAAAGGTAGCAAGAAGATTTAGAGATCTCAAGAAGCGGCAGAGCTATAGCACTTGTCATGCTTTCACAGAAAACACTCTTGTAAAGTAGAAGCAAATTGGCTTGAATAACATCAGTCGCCAAATGTGGAAAATAACAGCAGTTTTTAACTGATAAGCAACTATGTTAAGAATGTCCTTCAACTTACCACCTCTGCTGTCCGCGACAAGACGCATTGACGCTGAAATAAACATGAAAAACATGACATTTTATTCCCTCCGGTTGATTCCAGTAATCTTGTGTTAAGAAATCAAAAATATGGACTACAGGTTGCAGGGCGCTTAATGCTAGTGCCTATGGGGAAACTTTTCGGGACCGAGAAAAAGCGGTCGCCGTGGCCAGGTGGTCGACTTGAAAAGGTGGTCGCCTAGGCAGGTTTGACTGTATCAATTTCTCACCATAATACAGTTTGCCCACTAAAAAGTATATCATTCTGTTCTTGCCACCCGCCGGACCTTCGACACTTCGACCTTCTTCTGAAAACGTACCCACCCCTTTCTGACATGTGACCTAACGAATTCGAAAAGTCAGTAGTGAGTCAAAATGTGCCAGGAAGTCTGTATCACACCCCCCCCCCCCACGTGGGTATTGATTTCAATACTGTGACATGTCACTATTTTCACAAATTCCCGTCACCTAAAAACTTTGATCATACAACCTAGCAACAGACCTTTCTTCCATTCTATGTTGTAGTTAAAAACTAACGGCTTACCGGCGTGAGGTTTTCGTAGAACGCGTCCTTTCGGCGTCACGGTCGCGCGTCTCCAGTTCACCCAGTCCCCCGGATACTGCATCGTGTACATCCGACGCATCTCCTCGGGTGAGAGGACTTTTTCATAGGCCTGGAACTCTGCAACATCTCCTACGTACTCCCGGTTGCGCTCGAAACTCGGACGAGCGCCCACAGACCTGACGTCTTGTCCAAAATACCACGAGCCGTTGGGACGGATCCTGTGGCCTCGCGCAAGACCGGAACCGGAAGCTTTCTCTTCCCCGTCCACCATCACCCTCCACTGTCCGTCTGAGTTCCTCCACGTGATGGCCACAACGTGCCATTGGCCGTCCAGAACTTCTGGAATGTTGACATTGGCCTCCTGGTTGTTGATCTTGAAAGTGTAGCCTCGGTTTCCGGACTGCCCAACAAAGCCGATCTCATTTGGCTGTTGTTGTGTGCCGTAAGAGAAGATGGTGCCGGTATCTCTGGCTGGTGTTCTCATGTGGAAGGAGATGGTGAAGGAGTCCGGGCTGCTGAAGGGACTGTTGCTTCTCAGCTCCGCGTAGTTGTCGGGGGACCGGGTCTCGGGGAAGTTCATGACGAACATCCCTGAAAAAAGGGTCAACCGAAATTGTTGCTGGAACTTTTGTTCGAATGTTGTCAATAGTTGGATTTTGTCAAACAAAAAATACTTCACAAAACATCATGTGAACTTGTCCTTACCTGTTGGTGGGGTGATCCTGTCTCCCGTGGTAACAGTCCCTGACATGAAATACGGAAATCACACACAGTTAGTACTTGATTTACCTTTACATACCTTTTATAGATATTTTCGTTTATTTTATGTTTCTTCCTGTCTTTAATTGATAACAAGGTGGACAATGTAGTGAGATGTTGATCCAAATTCTGGTAATTGAAATAGAGTACATAAAAGACACACCTGTCGGGATCCTTGTGCCTGTTGTTGTTGCTGTTGTTGCTATGTCACCAAAGATCACACGTGATTCTGTAAAATGTAGAGCACAAAGATTTCGAAAAGGCCACAACACTTAAATTTCATGGATTACATCGAATTCAATTCGCGAGGAAGAAAAAAAGGGTCACTTCGAGTCAGTTTGACAAGTACAGTCAAGGCCGGCTACAACTTGACATATTTTCCTATTTTGGTACTTTCTCGTCATGTTGACCATCTCTAGAGGGGAAAATTTCTCTTCTTTTTTTTCAAAATCAGGTGACAATCAATGACCGCGCTGACGTCATCCATAAAATTTACTTGCAGTGCAAATTTGTTCAGGTTTGTGCAGAAAACACCCTTGTACAGGAACAGATGCTTGTTGGCTAAAGAGACCAATTTCCAACGGTGGGACATAAACAGCAGCAGCTAAAAGATTCATAAATTTGGTCGTAATTTCCTTTTACTTACCGCCTCTGCTGTCCACACTCAGACGCATTGACGCTGAAATAAATAAAAAAAATACACATTTCATTTCTTCTGGTGGATTCCGGGGGATTGAGGAATGAAGAAAATGGAATCGACTTTTTCAGCATAAAGCAATCTGTCCACTTAATCGTAGTGTCGATGATTACATGTTCTTATCACTCGCCGAATTTTCGAAACCTCGGGCTTGGTTCAAAAGTAACTTCGTAAATAACGTGACTTGACAATGCGTACAGACAGTGGGGGTCACAGGCGCCAGGGAGTATGTATCGCCAACCGGAGGCCGATGGGCTCAAATTTCCATGCTGTCCTTCATTCCTCTCACATACTTTTGTTTTCTCTATCAACTTCACTGTGACCTAACGAAAGATCTTTCTAATATCTATTTATATAGTAATTGACAACGGATGGCTTACCCGCGTATGGCTTCCGTGACACTCGTCCTTTCGGTGTGAGAGTAGCCCGTCTCCAGTTCACCCCATCCCCGGGGTACTGCAGCGTGTACAGCCGGCGCATCTCCTCGGGTGACAGCACCTTGTTGTGGACGTGGAACTCCGCCAGGTCTCCTGCGTACTCCCGGTACCGCTGGAGTCCCGGAAGGAAGCCCACTGTGTTCTGTTCCTGGCCCAAAATCCAGTTCCCACCCGGACGGATCCTGTGACCTCGCGCCAGACCGGATCCGGAAGCTCTCTCCTCCCCGTCCACCATCACCCTCCACTGTCCGTCTGAGTTCCTCCACGTGATGGCTACAACGTGCCATTGCCCGTCCAGCACTTCAGGAATGCTCACATCAGCTTTCTGGTTATCCACGATGAAGGTGTAGTCTTGAGAGTCCCTCCTTCCGATGAAGCCGATCTCATGTGGCTGTTGCTGTGTGCCGTAAGAGAAGATGGTGCCGGTATCTCTGGCTGGTGTTCTCATGTGGAAGGAGATGGTGAAGGAGTCCGCAGGGGTGGGACTGTCGCTCCTCAGCTCCGCGTAGTTGTCGGTGTTCCGAGGCTCAGGGAAGTTCATGACGAACATACCTGTAAAGAAAAAAACAGGGGTCAAAACCATTACTGGAACGTTATGATTCTGTCAAAATGAAACCTAACAAAACACCATCTGCAATGTTACATACCAGATGGAGCGGTTATTCTGTCTCCCGTGGTCACAGTCCCTGTAAGAAAAACGGAAATCGGTAAGAATAGAGAAACATGAAGTGAAGACGGAGTTAATTTAAACAAATACAAGTTTTTAATTGATCATAAGGCGTACATTTTACATATGTCATCATAGACTGTGTTCTGGCAATTGAATGAAAGGTTTACCTGTAGACGGACCTGTACCCGTACCCGTTGTCGTATCGCCGAAGCTCACTCGTGAACCTGTAAAACGTATCACAAAGATTAATAAAACATCTGAATGCGGAAAAGCGGGAAGAATGTTCAGACTTCTAGACGAAACATAAAAAAAGATTCGTCAAGCTCGTGCGTGACTTTACGTACCTCCATTGCCGTCTGACGTCACCCGCAGGATTGCTGTGATAGAACACAACAGAACGTTATCCAGTGGCTGTTGATGAAACAATTATAGTAGACTACAATAGCTCACCATAGGAAAACATCAATGCGTCAAACAAAAATCAAGACATGAATGAATCCTAGAGCTCTGGAACTACACTCAGTATTTGTACAATACCTGTACAAAAAGTTACAAGAGAAATTTACCCAGTAGGAAGATATCCAGACCTGTACTTGAAGCTCTGAACGTGCCACTAGGAACCTATGAACAATCCTAGCCTGTGTTTACACAGTACCTCGCTGACTGGGGTTAATAGGCCCCCTCCCCTCATCTTTCTAGGGGGCCGGTAATTGTCGGGCCGACAGCTAGGAGCGCGATTTAGTCAGGATATGAATGCCCCCTTACGCTGGTAAGTCCGCAGCCCTACAGGGCCACTGGGACTGATGGTGTCACTCCTCCAGCTCAGCGCGTCGCCTGGGTACTGCAGCGAGTACAGCCGCCTCATGTCCACCGGGGGCAGCGTGTTGTAGTGCACGTTGAACTCCGCCAGGTCGCCCACGTACGCTCGGGACTGCTTGAAGCTGGCGCCCATGGTGTTCTGCTCCTGACCCAGGATCCAGGTCCCGCCAGACCTACAGGCAACACGTTTACATCAATCAATCAATCAATCAATCAATGATTAAATAAACATATCAAATGGTTTATTGATAACGGTATTCTAGCCCAGAGCTGTGCCTTCTTACATGTGTACGTCATTATATTGTCCCTATATAACTTATTTCTGTTTGTCTTTAGGTAAGTAAAAAGCAGTCATCCTCAATTGAGGTGAAGCATAATGTTTTGTTTTCCTAAGTTGTTAGTTGTAGTGCTTCGCTACTAGCACCCCTACTCTTCTCGATAAGTTTGTTGGGTTATTCTACGTGCAGAGGTTTGACGCTTGAGGCTTACACCTGAACCTCCCTCATACACGGGGCTGCCGTCTTTGTGTCACCATCCGAAATGACGAGGTATATTTTTGATAAGGAAATATACCGACCTGACGGTGTGCCCCGGGGCGAGGTTGGTGCCGGAAGACGCCTCCTGTCCGTCCACCATGACGCGCCACTGCCCGTCCGTGTTCTGCCACATGATCGCCACAACGTGCCAGTTCCCGTCCAGGACCTAGTGTAAAGATACAGTCAGGACTACAACTTTCACTCGTACTCCAGAATCACAAAGAACAAGAAACAGAAGACCATCACGCCATAATCACCACTACGCGCCAGTTTCCGTCCAGCACCTAGTGTAAAGACACAGTCAGGACTACAACTTTCAGTCTTACTCAAGAATCTTGGCATTATAATGGCACTATTCTGGCATTATGAAGACAAAACCGAGTAGACAAACGTCCATGAGAACATGATATGACTACAGTCGTCGTCATTATTAACCAGGAACGAGGTTTTTAGAAACAGACTGATGTAAGAACAGATACAGACCTGCGGAATCCTGACCGGAGCCTCCTGGCCATTGACGACGAGGGTGTAGTCACGTGACCCCTCCTGTCCAACGAACGCCAGCTCGTGGGGCTGCTGAGGGATGGCGTAGGAGAAGATGGTGCCGGTGTCTCGCACTGGTGTTCTCATGAGGAAGGAGACGGTGAAGGCGTAGGGGTTAAAGGTCCTGCTGCCCACCACTTGTGCGTAGTTGCTGACCGAACGGGGTGCCGGGAAGGAGAGCATGCGCGTGGCTGCAAACACCAAATAAGGGCACAGTGAACCACCATTACAACAAACACCAAATATGGGCACGGTGAACCAACAGTACAAGGTTGGTGCTGCCTAGCGCATAAGAACAAGATCGCCTTGGTGCTACGTCTGCTTTTCATTTAAGTGAAAATTAAAGTTGTATTTGTGGTCAATTAAATAATTAAGACCTCAAACTATTACGAGGTATTGAGCAAAGGACATTTAGATGCATAATAAGTTATTGTTTTGTCACCTTGAGAAATCACAGGTCTCACATCAGTAGGCGTGCTAGGCTGACTTCCTGTGGGCAGTAGATCAGAAAGTGTCAGAAAGTCGTCTGGTGATACTTGGCAAAGTTGCAAAAATAAAGAACTATTATCAATAGCTTGACTGAAATTAGAAAACGTTAGACACGACACATTTAAACTAATGCAATGAAAGTATTTAGACCGACCAGTTCCAGGCCCGACTCCAGTACTAGGTCCAGTACCAGTGGATGGTCCAAAGACAACTCGCGTTCCTGTTGATAATAAGAAAATCATGTTAATTTGATGCCGGTGGACTAGCATCCTGCTATGTGCTAATGCTTGCACAACTGTGAGGCCCAAGAGCTATGAAAACGGAGATGAGCACCACCCAACATGCCGAAAGATGTGAGAAGGATTCTAAGGAACATGTTAACTTGGGCAGCTAGTAAAAGGGGTAACAAGAAACTTGATACTTAATAGTCCACCTTTCCTTTGAGGCAGAGCTGAAGATAACACCATATGCATGTTTATTCTGATAGTTAATTTACCCATGCAAAGGCTTTATCTTGATAGGAAAGTCCCTGAGACAACAGGCAGATGGAAACAACGCAAGGATGTAAACTTTAAAACTCACCGCCAGGACCTGTAGTCACACTGGATGATACTGAAAAATAGATAAAACATTTCAGTTACATCGGCATATAGAATTGTTCGACGTAAACAAAGAACACGGAGGAAGACAGCGACATTGGTCTTCAACGACATTGGTCACGTAAATGATGTAACACTCTACTTGTCTCTGTACAACAACAAAGTCATAACGGGTCGAGTACGGGTACCCCCGGGTAATAGTCTTTGCATAAAGCCTACATTCTGTTCATCAAAGGTACAGTTTTCCTAGAAAGAACACTCTACAAAGGTTCTACGGAAGCGAATGGTACGGCCGATTAAACCTGGACGACCTACGATGGCGTCCATGGATACACTTACATCTGTACGGCACCCGGCTGACTCTACCACTTGTAGTGAGGGCGGTCGGAGTCAGGTCCCTCCAGTTGATCACCGATCCCGGCATCTCAAATGTGTACAGGTTCCGCATACTCTCCGGGGGGAGGGCAGTGTCGAACACCCGAAACTCCGACAGATCTCCGGCGAAGAACTCCTGGTCGAACCCGGCTGTGTCGCCGATTGACTGGCCGAGGGTCCACACACCCCCAGGCCGGATGGTATGGCCCGTTGCTAGGGACGATCCTGACGCTCTTTGCTGTCCATCCACGAACACCGTCCATTGGCCGTACGTGTTCTCCCACGTGATCACCACCACGTGCCATTGGCCGTCCAGCACCTCAGGGATGTTGACGTCAGCCTGCTGGTTGTTGACCACGAGAGAGTACGTGTTTCTGTTCAGCGGCGCTAGAAAAGCGACCTCTCGCGGCTGCTGGTTGGTGGCGTAGGTGAAGACAGTCCCGGGCTTGCCGGAGGGAACCCTCATGAGGAAGGAGACTGTGAACGAGCTGGGGTTGAACGGGTAGTCGCTGGTGATGCGTGCGTAGTTCTGGGTGGAGGCAGGCTGGGGGAAGGTCAGCATGTAGACTGAACCTGCGGGGCAGAAGACAGAAACATGTCACTGCTTCAGTCTCTGACGCCACGTTTCGGAAGTAGCAGTGCATGGGTCCATTCAGATAAACAAAGTTGGTGGAGTTCAGCAGACGATTTTCAGGTACCAGTGTTCATTAAGTGTTGCTTTGGGATTTTTTTTTTTTCAAATTGCCTTTTACCAACACAGATGAACTTCAATGCTAAGACAAGAACCGGTTTTGAGCGGTTTTGGTTTAGTGCATATGTTTCAATGCATTGCTTATGGAATGATACTTTACTGCATCCTTGACGAAACATCAATGATAACACTGGTCCCAATATAGATCCCTGAGGGACCCCATGAGTTAAATGCAATCGTTATTCCTGTGCGTACCTTCTGGTCCTGGCGTCTGGCTGCTGGGAAGATTAGAAGTGATCCCTGTGGTTGGGTAAAGAAATGTGTTGGAAAACGTGTAGACGACGATATTGTTATTACCATACCGTTTAAATCGAACAAAATCATGATCATGAGAATGCAGTTTTACACTACAGTATCGAGTTTGTTTGAGCGAAAGAGATCACTCAAGGATCCACGTAACCTTGCAAAAAAGGAGAGCCAATTGGCTATCGGAGAGTGGAGACCATGTAACAGTGATATACATACCACCTGATCCGCCGGATATGACTCCTTCTCTGCCAAACGTCAAACGAATTGAAGCTGAAATAAAGATGTAGCAAGATATTATTAGAATATTTATTGACTTCTGTCAAACCTTTAATAAGCAATGGATTTGGATATGTGTTACAAGGAATAAACTGGTACAACAATATTCCTCAAACAGTGACTTAAAAAGAAAGGTAGCGAAATACGCACCTCAAAATTTTTGACGTCTTCTGTACGTTTTGTTCACGGAGTGACCTAGTCTCGAGTCTCTAGGTGCGTATTTCGCTACCTTTCTTTTTAAGTCACTATTTGACGAATGTTCTTGTAACTGTTATTACACTTGACTGATGAATTTCTTCAAGGAATAAACTGACCTGAGTAGGCCGCTGGCCTAACGGAGCCGCGGACGTTCGTCTGACTGGTCCTCATGTCGATGATGTCACCCGTCTTCTGTAGCGTGTAGAGGGACCGCATGTCCTGGGCGGACAGCACGCTCCCGAACACGTGGAACTCCGCGAGGTCGCCGGCGTACGCCTGGCTCGCCTCAAACCTGGACGGACGAGTGAATGTTTGAATAGATGCCTGAATCACTGAAAAGAACTGCAGTTCAGCTATATCATATTTTCATTCGGAGCGGGCGTTAAGACTTCGGTCCCATGTGTGGGGGACACTCAGGTGTGTTTAAGGACCCAAAACACAAACTCTGTTTTTTTCTCCACCTTCCAGCGAGTCGACAGTCACTCTGCAGTACGAAGTCAGTCAGGCCCTGAGGAATGAACTAGAAGGACTACCAAAACGTTTGAAGGTGAAAACCATTGGTCGTAAGAATTTAAGACTTTATTTAGAACATCCATTAGTGGTGTGCCCTCGCTAATCTTCCCTGAATTCTCGACAGGTAAGAACTCTTTGTCTTCGAGAGGAGAACTCTGATAAGCAATATGGGGTTCTTATTTATTACAAACCTGTTTCCGTAGGAGTCCTGGTCCTGCCCTAAGATCCAGGTACCGCCGGGCCGGATGGAGCGGCCCACCGCGAGTCCCTTGCCACTCGCACGGTCCTGCCCGTCCACGGCCACCGTCCACTGCCCGTCGCTGCTCCGCCAGGTTAGCACCACCATGTGCCACTGCCCGTCGTGTAGGTCCGGCATTCTGAACGTCGCCCGCTGGTTGTGCACGATGAGAGCGTAGTCCCGGGACCTGGAGGATAGTAAATACTAGTGTGCTATTTACCTGCATTTATCGTACCTATTGTTACCTATATTACCTATGTATAAATATGTATCTTTGTATGACATTGGCAGTCCTATTTTAACCATCTCTTTTCTTTTCATTAGAATTTGTAATATTATGATAACATTTTGATAAGCGTGGAGTTGGGGCTTGGTATGAACCTCTCGTTTGTTTTTACTTCCTGAGACACTGTATGCACGTAATTTTTTCACAAATGTTATTAGCTCATTTCTTTGTTGTCCCTCTTCCCAATGTAAGTGGATCAAAACCTTTCTGGTCTAAATGACCTTGGGTGGGGAATTTACCGATCAGCCTTTGTACTCCCTGCTTCTGCATTTTGGTCAGTTGGTCCACACTCTTTGTGAGTTCAAGTTGAGCTTGTTTCTGACTCAGTGAAAAGAGATACTGTTCCAGTTTTGATTGCAAGTTCAGTGTGTCTCTTGGCCTTGCACTGTCCAATCTTGTTAAGAAAATATAACAAAACAGACAACAAACGAAATACGTACGTGCTGTCCCCGAAGAATCCTATCTCGTGCGGCTCTTGTCGTGTCGCGTAGGAGAAGACGGTGCCGGGCTGGCGGGAAGACGCCTTCAGGTGGAAGGAGATGGTGAAGCTCCGCAGGTTGGCGGGGACGGTGCCCTTGACCTCCGCGTAGTTCTGGACGGATCGCGGGGAGGGGAAGTTCAACATCACGGGCGCTGGAAAACAACAACAAACAATACTCCCGTCATGAACCAGGATGAGTAGCCTACTTTGCAGACTTGCTCGGTCTGTTTTCTTTTTCAAGTTACCGTTTTATTATTACATTTTCTTTAAATTCTAGGCCAGCAATAAGTAAAACAATTAATAACAAAAACAGTAACTTGAAAAAGAAAACAGCTGGAAGGAGTCTGCAACGGAGGCTACATGATCGATCAGGGTGTTATAGATTCACCATTTTTCCCCCACGCTGGAAAACAACAATAAAATATGCACCAGGCATGAACCAGGACGATTATGCTAAAGACTAAGGTAGCTGACAGACCATCGACACGTTGGCAGGTAAAAACGACATGCTTGTATACTTCAAGAATGGTACAATAGCATTACATCCGAGATAATAGATTATAGTCTATCCGAGGCCAAGATAGTAATCCCATTTCGTTTGACATGTTCTGAAAAGGTTTTCAGGCCATTAGTTTGCGTCTCACGAAGAATGCTTCTTCGGTTTTTGTTACACTTTTGAAGAAAAAATTGTATTTATCCTATCCAATAAGCTTATAATATACAGGAAATCTTGTCAAAGATCTTTTTTTCATTTATAAACGTTTGTGACCTTACCTCCATTCAGAAGACCGGAGGGGCCTCCGGCCGGAATGCGAACTGGGGTCACATCTAAGGACAAGAACGAAGAATAACATATTAGTACATCTGGCCACCCAGGCAAAGAGTGGCCTTAGTTCGGGCAAGCAGTCAGACATGATGATAATGATGCCTCTCAACAAAGCCATGGTGAAGTGGGCATGGACTTGTTACTTGGTGATTTTTACCACAATCATAACATGCCCTGGATAATTTCATTCCCCACTTGACAACCGAAGTTCACATCCCGCCTATTAGGGACATGGTGATGTGCACTCCCAAAGTAACCTTCCTCTTTCCATGTATTCCTCACTCGTACGTTTTGTGGTTTACTCATACGGCTTGATTCGTAGTTTGGGCAAATATTGCTTTTATAATTGCCAAAGGTAGCTTGAGTACCTCCTCCAAATGTCGGCCGGCTTCCGCCTTGCGTCACACTGCTACCTGCACTCACGGGAAATGGTAAACATGACAAACTTTGTAAGTCTGACATCTGAAACATTTGGCATAATCAAGTACAAGGACACAAGTATGACGAGAATCCATGCAAGCTTTAGTGCCATGATTTGCAAAGCCAAGCAAATTTGGAGAAGAATGTAGATAGCTACGACCAAAGCAAGCCTTGTATATAACTTAAGAAATGATACGTCATCATCTTCTTGTAATCACGAGGTTCAATTACCATTAATGTCCATTTTGATGAGTGAAATCAAAGTACATTTTCCAAATTAAAGTACCGAAACGAAGACTACAGTGTTGGCAGACACTGTCTAGTCACTAAATGTGTTGTGAATCATGGACATTAACGATGTTGCCGACCCTAAATGCTGTACACAAACCATGGCAGAAGCAACGTTTTCACACCAGTCAAGAACTTTTGGACTGGTATCATTTAATGAATAAATTCACAAAAACACATGCAATCGTACAGAGCAATATGATCAGATAGGCGACAAGCAAGAAGTGGTGCAGCCAAAGCCTGTGGGAAGAGAAGCTGCATATGAGTATAAGAAGTTGACAAAACAAAGTGGTCTTGCTACGCTATACGCCTCTGTAGGTGCCTCACCACTGGTGACGGTGGTCCCACCGTGTGTGATGGTCTGCCTACCACTGTGTACGTCAATAACGCCTCCTGGGGAAGAGGAGCGAAGGTGTCGTCCAATCATTGCACAAATGGTCACGTGATTACGACGCAAGTTATCGTCCATGTTGGTGTGTTAAACCACGTGCCATTATGTACACTATGACATATCTCTACAACATGTCCGCATTTTGGCTCTTATTTGTTTGTTTGTTTTAACTTTTTCGCGAGAAGCCCAAATCGGACGGCAGGCCACTTTTCAATATGCAGTGACGTGTGAAAGTATTATCATTGTGCGTACCGACTACAAAATGGCAAGTGCCAACATGGCCGTGGCGACGATTCATGTTTACACATTTAAGACGTTACATGCAATATCACGACACAGAAAACACGGTTAACGTTAACACAACACGACACGTTAACAAAATTTACAAGCATTTAGATAAATACAAGCAATCATTAAGATCTCGTTCTAAGACTTCATTGCCCCTTAAGACTGCAACTAGGGTGCTACGCCGGATCTCAGGTAAGCAATAATGTGTTGAAATGTTACTTCAAATCACCTCAGGAAGCTTTTGATTTGAACAAATTCTAGTAAATCCTGTCATCTTACAAGATTTGATACTTATAACCTGGACAGCGCATGAAGACATTACAAAGTAGCGATCCGCTGATGGAATTAGAATTTGTTTTCGTTATGGCAGTCAGTCAGCCATTATTTGATAACTGAAAATAAAATATTGCCTTTATTTTACAAAGCATGTCAGCTATTTTCGACCGGGTCCTACCAATAGTTATAGTTCCAGTGCTGTGTGCGGCTATCGCTTCGTCCGGAAAGGCAACTGAATGGGGATGACAAAGAAAATCTACATCAGAGCACAGAATATCAAATCGTCATGCATACGTGGGAAAGGTGCACTCCGTACAGCTCGCAGTGATGACGGTGGGGTGCGGGAGATAAAGGGTGTTGTGGTCACGTGACCGGCCATGCTGGCTGGTAAAACCCGGTAGATTTTAACCTTTGTACGTCATGGCAATCACGTAATCCACCAAAACAATGCAAATTGATAGGTCTTATTCTTCCAGGTTCAGGCAACCAGCATAACGGCTTGATATCACGTCCAATTTCTCTATCATATTAGAAAGCACAAAACCAAGTGGAATCCGGATAGACATCTGGACATCGTGACCCCTCTGAGTGCAGAACTGTATGGATGGTGTGAGCAGTAGAACGACGTTGCTGTCGTGCTGCAATGAGCTGATGGAGTGTCCGATGAAAAGTGAGGCACCATTGCACTGGGACCTGTTTTGGAATGGAATGAAAGTGGTGTTCAAATGTTACGGAGCCTTACATCTTAGGGTCCCTCCTTGTCGAGGGTTTTTCTCCAAACTCACCCTCGCACATCTACATCGGGGAACTAGAAGAAGGGAAATGGTAACGTTAATGTTATTGTCTATTTCAGTAAATATTCCACTAAAACGTACCTTTCTTTAAGTACCCATTCTTTCTGCGGCAGTCATGATGACAGCAAATATATCAGGACTTACTGTCTTACAGCTGGAAGAAAAACTGAGCACATAGCTATGTGTTGTTGAGTACCCTATAGTATAGGTAAAATCCTAACGAAAATCGCGCAAGTATATGATAATGGCAGTGACAAGAGCGCCGCGCACGCTGCTATTAAGTAATCATATGTATCGCTAATGATATGTATCAATCTGTCGTCTGTTTGTATCGATCCGTCGTCCGTTTGGTTTGATCTGAAAGAGTACAGAGATGTCGATGAGATGGTTTTTGGACGACACACGTACCAGGACAGGGACGGCTGTACACACGACTGTGACGACACGCGTTTCTATGGGAACTACACACCTTCAGTGCCAGCCAAGAAGTCGGCCAGGCTTTGCTTGAGCTCCTCTTCCGGACGGACATAGCCCCAAATCTTCACCTCGTCCAGCGCGGTATAGGACGGCGTCATGCCCCCGGGCCGCGTCGCTGACGTCCCGTAGTAAAGTCTGTATGGACTCGCTCTTGCCCTTCTCGTCAGAGGCCCTAGGCGGCGCTCTTCGAAGTTGTAGCCGGCCCGAGTGCCGTTGACCAGGATGGTAAGCTGGGTTCCCTCCTTCCAGTAGAAGGCGACGTGCGTCCAGGTCTGCAGAGGGATGTCCACGCGGCCTCTCTGCGCCGTCATGCGACCGCTCACCTGCACCGTGAACTGGTTCTCCCGGTCCACCTGATCCCGGGCCCGCAGGAACGTGAACCCTCGGGCCAGCTCCGTCCTGTCCCCGCCGATGTCCAGGTAGTAGTGCGGTCTCCTGTCGTTCAACCACCGCTTCATCCAGAACTCCACCGCGAAGCCGTCCGGACAGAAGACGTACTTCTGGCCGCAGACGTTCAGAGGCTGGTCCGACTCCAAGTACTTCCCCCTCAGCAGCACTGCCTGTCCACGAACCCCCCTTACCAGTTCGGCAGAAGGTTTCTTAAACTCCGTCAGGTAGTCCATTGTGTGCACCATCACGGGCTCTTCGTCTGTAAGGGAACATGAGGAGAACTACCCATGATCATGAAGAACGTTGTGATGTGATGGTTCTACATGATCTAGGATGTCCATTTAGTAGTGCTATTTTGTTTCGGCATGTTCTAGGATGCTCACGTGGGGTGATATGTTGATTCTAGATGTTCTAAGATGGCCAAGTAGTACTAGTAGTAGTGATATTTGGTTCTACATGTTCTAGAGTGCCCTTGTAGGTTTTATACGGTGAGGGTGACTGTATAAGTCCTATATGTTCGATGGTGCTCATGTAGGTTCTCTACATGTTATCGAGGGTGCCCATGTTGGTTCTGCATGTTCTAGGGTGACAATGTAAGTCCTGCGGTGTTCTTCGGTGCCAATGCAGAATCTACATGTTCTCTAGGATGCTCATGTACTAGTGATACGTTGCTTCTACATTTGCTAGAATGTTACCATGCAGGCTCTTCATGTTCCATGTTGCCCAGACGGATTCTACATGATGAGGGTGAGATTCTACATGTACGTTCTACGTCATGTTCTAGGTTCTACGTGTTCTGGGATGCCGATGTAGATTCTACATGTTCTAGACTGCCCATGTCGGCAGTGGAATTCAATGGTCAGAAATATGGTGAACAGATATATGTTGTTTGTCACATCAGTCGGGACGACACAAAAACAAAAGAAAGAAGACAGTTTCTACGCCGCGCGAGGATTGGCCCTGAAGACCCTCCGACTAAGAAATGAATGTTGTGTGTACCGTTCGGGTCACAGTAACGTACCATTGGCGGTCAGCTGAGTTATCCCCACTTGGTGCTGACCTCCTACAATCCAGAATGTAAAGAAGCGTCAAAACTCTGCTACACACACAAAACACAAGACGGGTTAACCTACTACAGTCACAGTCAAGATCTAGCTACGGAAATATCATACAAAACATTTCAAAGTACAGCACGACTAGTTAGGTGTACACGTACAAGGGACTTCTTACTACACATTGCAATGTGCCCATTTTCGTCGTAGGAGCAATGTTGTAGTTTATGAAGACAACATTTTCGTTTGTGACGATGGTCATCTTATGATCATTTTAAAAGAGCGAAATGCAATTCTCATTGTAGAATTTACAGAAACGGTAGCAATATAATTGTATGATTGGTTTTCTTTAATTAATATTTCTCACGTTTTTCTACATGAATGGTAAGCCAAAGGATTATACAGCCGAAATCTTGCGGGAAACTGTTTGTAGCGTCCTTACTATCGATGATACCCTCTGACTGTGCTTTCAAAACTCTGCAACATATTTTCACAGCTAGATCTGGATTGTGTGTGTTAGTTGACAATAAAGTGTTTTGGCTTGATGCACATCTTCATGTGTACGAAGAACTTGATGGAAGAAGTAAAATAAAAGCTGGTCTGTCTGAGTCAGTGATATTTTACAATTCCATCTCGTTGTTCGTATACGTGTAGATGTAGCTATCAAACAACATTCGCAATGTGTCATGCGTAACAAGGAAATCATTACATCAACCACTATTGGTGATGGTTGACGAAATGACCTCACTCAATAAAGACAATAACATCAACCATGCACCGGTCTAAGACAAAAGATACAAGTAAAGATCATGTGTAGCAAGACGACCGTCCAAAGACGAAGTACACAACAAACATACAACATCTCCACTCGTCTAGATGAGTAGGATTTTGGTGAGTTCTGGTACCAGACCTTGGCCCGACGAATGCTGCGCGCTCTGCAGGCCTTCCGTGCAGCCCTTGCCGGTCCCGGGGATCGGGTACCGCCCGCACTGCAGCTCCCGCGGCCAGCGGATGTTCTCCCGCCGAAGCGTCGCCTGACAGCTCCGTCGAGTGGCCTGGCACAGCGTCCTGCAGGGCGGCACGATCTCGCCAGTCGGCGTGCATGCCGGCACGAAGACGGAGCAGAAGAAGAGCCTGAGGTCCGGGGAGCAGTCCGACTCCACGAGGCGCTGCAGCTGGTTCTGCGCGATGAACCGAACGGCGTCCTCCTGGGTCCGCTGGCCCAGAGAGTTGCCCGTGCCTTTAGGGTACATGGTCTGCTTGTAGGGCAGGTTTCTGCACATGGGAACTCGGATGTCCTCGCACTGAGGCGCTGCAGTAACACAGGGGGACACAAGGGGGTTCTACGTGTGGTTACATGCTACATTGTGCATTTACATTTACATATTGTGTGGTTACCTGTTATCAAAACGCACTATACTTTGCAGGTACATCGTGTGAGTACTGTTGTCAGAAATACTACATATATATTGTGTGTTCAATAGTGATATTTACATATTACACTGTATTTTGTGTGCTTAATCGTGATATTAACATATTACAATGTACACTTATAGTTAAACATCGTTTGGTTACTGGTGGAATATGAACAAAATTCATTCCTAAACACATCGTGTGGTCAACAGTGTACAAAGCCCTACTGTTTTTAGTTTTCCACATCTTACTACAGTACAAAGGATATTCAGTGACATTTGTACATATATATATATATATATATATATATATATATATATATATATATATATATATATATATATATATACAGTATTTAGAAGGGCACATAAGTTAGGATAAATAGTGCGAGGTTTAGGGAATTAATCACATCAATGGCGCGTATCTGCTCTGTAGACAGTTCCAGGGCAACATTGGTTATTGATAAGTACATGTTACAAACTAGTAAGTAGTGCAGACAAGTTCCAGGAACGCATTGCGATTTCCATTTGACAAATGCACTGATGTTTTGGGTAAATCATTTGCAAAGCGGCGCAAGCACGTCGGTTAGCGAATTGCACACGGCTGCAGGGTCCTCTGGAGAGTAAGTGTCCTGTTGAAAGCTTCCGCTAGGGGGCCATGTGGGCGTTGCACAGAGAGCAGACATGCAATTCAATGCACAAGCAGGCATCAGGTTACAAGTGATCGCTAAATGAAAACGGTTTGGACAGACAGGCGATCAGTAGGATGCAATGGTCACTGAGCATGGAGTAAAGCTTTATGTTTGAAGCAGGAATCAGTCTCAATCAGTACTCTTCTGGCATCAGCAACGCTTAGTGCATGGTATGTGCTGGGCATGAGGGGAACAACAATGGCGGATACATCAAGACATTGGCATATTGATGTCAATGGCACCCTGTTGCTGTTTCAGCCTGCACCAGTTAGATTTCTACGGTCCGCAAGTGACATTAAACGAGTTCCAGAAGAAGCAGCCCTCCTCTCCCGCCATGTCAGAGAACAGGTGTCGATAGAACAGACCTACGGGCGATTTACGCCCTGTGAAAGTACCAGGCACCGACCGGCACCGTTTGTTTTACTGCTCTAATTACTTACTGGGGAAGCAAGGAGATAACACGTAACATGGCGGGCATTGCTATCGTTGAAACTGGGCCGTTTTGTTGCCGTATGTCAGCTTGTGAGGCTTCATGATCACCAGACTATCTTTTTAGACAGCAACCTTCACATCCTAGAGTTCCAGTGTACCTTTACTCCCACCTCAGCAACCAAGGGCAAGGGGGAGGGACTATGGGAGCCCTGGAACTAACTAGGATGACGCTTTTAGGTCTTCACATTTAGGTCAAATAAATCGAGTGGACATTTACATAGAGGACATTTTCTCTACGAAAATCAGGCAACCCCATTGATAATCCTTACTCTCACCATCCTACTCACAGTTAGAGCATACTATAGTCGTGGACAAGCGATAAAGCATACCAACAGACCAACCCTGTGAAATCATAGCCACCTGTGAGAGGGCGGATCACCAGATTTTTCTAAATTTAGGAACCAGAGTGGCGAACATCCAAAACCATCAACAGGTGTTGGACCGTTTTCAACTTTTTCCTACTTTATCGGTAACATAATAGGAGATAATCTATTGAGGTAACCTTGTAGAGCAGATATCTGCCGGTTTGTCTGTCAGTATCTAAACGATCTATTTGAGATCTTGATAATGTCTGAGTATCAGCAAGCCCACACGTGTTCGGAAAGGTCACACATCTGGTATTACAGCACAATAGGAGGAAGCGGTGCTTACCGGGGTCTAGACTGCCTAATTAACCAGCAAAACACCCAACAATATAAAGTTCAACGCCCGGGGTTACCGAGAACTTGAACGGAAACCATTTGGGAGTTCAGGGGGCATCCGAAAGGCTGTGAACATTGATCTATAACTTAACTGCTCCTTATTGTGTCTAGACCGACCACATGAAAGGTCTCTAAGAGTATCTCTAGTTTACGCCTCCAAGACTGCGTCTAGGACATCTTATATGATTAATCTGATTAGGCTAATTTTGCACAACAGACAGGTATCAAAGGATCTTTATTTTCGAAAATCAAATGAGCCATCATCAAACAGTATGATTTGAAATCGAATATACCCCTTCTGCTTTTGCAGACAGCATCGAAACCTTGAAGATGTCGGGGCATTAAAAATCCCTCCTTATGTTCTTTCCTGGTACTAGTTGCATTTGGGATGCAAGGTCGGAGAAATCACATTGAAACAGCAGCTAAGATGAGCTCTGCTATGCGGTACGTTAGCCTGATTGAATCGCGCTATTCTAGTCCTTGCCCCAAAAGCCCCGGACAGCGAAGTGCATTACACAGACTATGTGGTACGTTCACTCCTTGACAAAGACTGTAGCTGATCAGTCTTTGTCAAAATTTGGGTAAGTCCAATTTATTGTGTTGGCGTTTACAGTTTGAACTCCATTCAGTATGTGGTACGTTATCTATTGCAAACGTTGCAGCAAACATCATCACTTTCAGTTGCACAACTAGGACAAGTCCCCGCGCCGCCTCCAGCAGGAGGTGCGACACGACTGAAGACTAGCGGCTTGGCAGTGATGGATGTGACGGTTAATAGCTTGTACCCTGGGTACTGCCAGAGGATTGCCAGGGCTTACAAAGGCCAGCTCATCAGCAGTCCTAGAACCTAGAGACCGGGAACTGGCTAGCCTTTAGTCCAAACTTGTTATAGCATTGGTCCGCTCCCAACGTCATCGTCATCGGTCTTGTTGGCGGACTAGCGCGTGGCGTTGGGAGCAGACCAAAGCTAACAGGGCTGAACTCCAGGCTAATAGGAACTGGCTGCGCAAGGGTTGTGGGTAGCATGGGAACAAACTTTTCCTTGGTGGCCTGAAGGGCAGATGAGGAGCTTGCCCGTGTAGGCACTGGCAATAGTGTCTGGCACTCAGGACAACAGCACAGCGGCCGGTAACGTTTATATGGTCCAGTGAGCCAGGCTGACAGCGATCTGTTAGACTGGGAGCCAGCCTGTTGCCAGGCCTACTCAAGCAATCCTTTCCGGCTGCCACAATGCCTAAGAGACGAGGGAACACTGTGCTTCAGCAGCCCCCTAGGAAAGACCTATTGGCCAGGTCCTTAGGTCCTGGAGAAGCCAAGGGTGGTGAAAGTGCTGGCAATAGTATGGCATCAAAGCAGGGGAAGCTGTTGGTCGGGTTGCAGAATAGCAGACTTCATCGTGGAAGTGGAAAGTCATGTTTGGCGCTGACTCCTACCAACCCCCCGGCCAGAACAACTTCAGATGTTACTGCCACTCTTGGTTACGGCAGGACTGGAGCTGGCCTCAACTCCTTAAGATAAGCATCTGCCAATGTCTTGGCGGCCCTAAAACCCTTGGCGTGATGCAGGGAACATCATTCCTGCCATAACTGTCCTGACCCCCGTGCCCGTGATTCTACAGATCGCGATGCTTCGTAGCTTTATGAACAACTGCCAACTGTTGAGGGCATAAAACAAACTTAAATCGTTTGAGGCCCTTCTTGTCCTTCGTTAAGAACACACAAATACCCCATAAATCATACAGATAGCTCATTTGGGAGGTTTTGATTGCTTCTAAACGTGAGTTTGTGACTAGTGACCTTAGACAAATGATCTTCAAGTAAACTATCTTAACGTATCCTCGCCCTGTACGTATTGAGGTCTTGTTTTTGTCTGGGCAGTTCATTCACAGTCGACTAGTCGCAGCTGTTTTAAGATCTGAATATTTCTTCACGCTGCGAGATCTGACGTTCAATTACCCAAAATCACTTGAATAAATCTCACTTGAAATTATTTTTGACAGGATTTCCGGATGACGGTCTTGTTACGTAATTTCGCCTGCAAGGGTTTAGGTGGACTTGCTATCTGGATATGATTTCACATTCCCGTGTAATGTTTCCTGGGCGGCCAAGATGTCCTTGTTAACAGAAGTAGGTTTAGCACTGTGAAACTAGGACAGTTTGGCACAAGGGATCAACTGCAGAGTAACATGGGGGCGTGCACCACTGTCTCCTCATCAAGACAACAATAATCGGTTCGAAAGATAACGTTGCAGATCCATTTCCATCTTGACTTGATCTTCTTGACTTTGAAGCGTGATTACCTTTGAATGAGACACATCAGGGTTCTTTGCTTGGCAAGCTGATAGTGTTATTACTTTAAGCAGACACACCTGGTGAACATCTTATAGCCAGGTAAGTAGGACACAGTTGAACGGCTAAGATGTTAGTGTGCGATGTTTTAACCACTTAAGATATGGCAAAATGACAACACTCTTCTTGTCAGAGATAGAAAGCCAAAGATAGCTTCAAATTCTGCACTCGTTGTTTGATTTTAAATGGAACCAGCTTTCTATCAGATAATTGTTTCTTACTTACAACGGCCGATCCAAAAGCGAATGCACATTTGGCTCAATGCCGGATAAAGACCAAGTAGCAAATTAAATGGATTCTGATGAACATATTAACTACGTGCCAAGAACATCATGATTTCTTTGGCAAAAAGAACGGTTTAGATTGTGACATTCTTCAACAAGTTACTATTAGGAGAGACAAGGCCTAGCCTTATTTCAATCAAGCCTCCTGTAACCGTCTTGCCGCCTAGGAGGGGACAGAAACCCCCGGACAGCTGGAGTTTGCGTTAAGACAAGGCCGAGTTACCTATCAAGAGAAGGACTTGCTGATCTGAGGTTATACAAGCATGACAAACATGTTACAAAAGCCAAGTCATGCAAGCCCATGTTACACAAGTCTGTGTCACACAACCCATCCCAAGCCACAGAAAAACAGGTTATCACTACCATCAATCAATCATTACACTGCTCCAGATGGCAAAGACCACACAAAACTACATTATATAACCCATGTTGTATACATATTCACACAAGCACATGTTATACAATTTGCTTCGTTACACAAGCATGGGTACGATAGGCTCTGAATTTTAAGAAATGATGAAGAAACCAGTCTTTACAAAAAACATATGTACGTTTATTTTCCTTAAGTTGTGCCTTATATAAGTAGCCTAGCCGCATGTTTGGTTGGCACAATATTATCCCCCGAGGAGACACGGCAGACATGTGGGTGGGACGATAGGTCGCGGCGTGGGAGGATCGAGGACGGACCAGGTTTTCTCAACGTTTCTGCTGAATAAGGGGGCAATGCCGGGGAGGGGTGGTCTCCGGGAGATAGGTGTTCTACACTAAGGTACATAGTTCATAGACATGAGAAAGTAAAGCAGGTGTCAGTTCTTAACCTCGATATAATCAGACATCTCGAGACGGGCCAGGCTTTCTGCTGAATAAGGGGGCAATGCCGGGAGGAGGTAACCATAAGGACACAAGAACGTAAACAGGTGTCAGTTCTAACCCTGGATATCATCAGACATTTTTGAGAGAAAAATTATATTTCGGAAAAGTTTCAAGGCCACACCCGACCAGGGATGTGCCCAAGTGAAGCCAAGTTGTTACAAGTGATATTCCTATTCGAGCGTCAAAATGTCAATAGAAACATTCAAATTTTGCCAAGTGTGAAGCGCGTCTTTGCTGGGTCTCTGATCCCGACATGGGAGACGACCCCTCCTCTTTGCACGGCACAGAGAGTAGCCTAGGCTTACTGGTGTACCTTTGGTGGTCCTTGAACACTGACCTAAAGCAGATTCCTGGCCATACTACTTAGCCACCGACTGCTGTCCTCCCAATGCAACAAAACCACACATCAAACGTCGACGGTTGAGATTCTCACAGAAAGTTACAAAAGATCAAGACTCAGGTTCCAACCCACCCCCATCCACTGTCCTAGACGGACAATAAACTAGTCTTCGCCCTTCTCTATGTCACTTTAATGACCAATAATTCTAGTAGCAGAACCAGGGTTGAAACGTAAGAAATTGTTATCTTAAGACGGTGGAACTGTAGCCTGTAAACACCATCTGCTACTCGACTTGCAGCAAAAGAAAGGAAGGTTGTAATCTCGACAGTCTGTATCAACACTTCTCACACCCGACCTACTTCCACACATTTGACAAAGCCTTGGATAAACAAGGATGTCGGTAACACAACCCACATGTCAAAGCAGTCGCCAGTTTGGCGGACATCAGCAAGGTAGAAACCACTGACAAACCATTGGACATTGTCCACTGTGCTTCAAGTATTTACAAATTGTTGGACAATGCCCACAGGATAAGGCCTTGTGGACAGGGTTCAGTGTCTTCGGATGGCACAGAGTCGCCACAGAAACTGCTCTGTTATCCATCAGGCACGTAAGATCATTAGCCTGGATGCCAGACTCGTTTCCAGGGCCGACACAAGCTAGCTCTTCGGTTCTAGCCTAGGGGCAGCATGCCCCCACCAACAGTGATGGCACCCAGGTTATAAAATCATGGACACAACTTAAACAACCTGGAATCCAAACTGTTGTCAGGGGCCACACAGGCCAGCTCTACGGTACCAGGTCTAACATGCCCCCAAGGAAAGTATGCCTCCGCCCGCTAAATGATTCCAGGTTACAAGTTGCCTAACCTGTAGACATTTTAGGTAAATGTCAATGGTTTAAATCTATTACGTAAGGCAGTTCCTATCACATGGAAAGTATGGCTATTTGAGATGAGAGTAAGCTAATAGCATCAAGGCATTGATCTCTCAAGATCTAGTTTCGTAAATTGCGGAGATTGACGATTCAGCGGCTTCATACATAGACAGAGAGTTTCCAGTATTCCTCGTATTCGATATGTTGTATGACATCGGGTAGCTGCGAAGTCCAACGTCTTTACTGCCTTAATCAAGATCATTTCTATACCGTAAAGGGAAAACGTTTATCATAGATGAGCTTGATAAGAAGTAAAAGAAAAGCAAAAACAAGTTGTACCATGTTGCTAGGTCTTCCCTCTGACTTGAAACGTATTTTGCTGAGGCGAGTAAAATCTATCTGGGCCTCGTTTACCGCCTAATCAATTTTGCCACCTGCACCAACAAGGCACTGTGCATTACTGTTTACGTTACGCTTCCGACCTTTTTAATTGAATCTCTTCGAGCCAAATCCGAGTATTTTGTTGCAATAGTTCGGTGTTATGTATAACAGGTCTGTTTGGGAGGTCACAGTAAGAAACCTTTAATTTCCTCACAAAAACAGATCAGTCCATGCCTCCCGGGACATGAGAAGTCACACCTGGTACCCTGGTGAACTTTGACCCAAGGCTAGTCTGGTACCCAGACCTGTGCGGGCCATGGACAGGGTAGCGACGGCCTATTAGAAAACGGACCGAAGCTGTTCAAGAATGGATACGAGGCTTATCCACGCCACGAACCCAAATGAACCCAAATGAACCTTGCCTACCGTGCATAGGCGTAAAGTAGTGTACACTTATCTGAAGGTTTTCTGACACTTCGTCTCCATGAAATACACATTGTTGAGTCGTTTACGTTTCCTGTGACAGAACAGACCTTGCGCTGGATTGTATTTGAGACACAGTCTTTTTGGTGACAGGCAGCGACTTAGGCGCAGTTTACATTACGTTTTTCCCGTCAGCGGCGAAATTTCCCGCTGTCGGGAGGCCGCTGTCGCGACGTCTCTAGACACACCGCCCGGAAATCTGACAGACACCTGCGGTGCTTGCATTTCGCCATCTTGTAGAAAGTATCGGGCGTAAGCATAACAAAAGCAAGAAACAAAATTGTATGATTGTACAACGGTAGACGGCGTCTCCCCGCCCGTATTAAACTACAATGCAAAGCCTTGTTTATGTGTAGATATTCCATGCTCATCACTCGTAAATGTGGGGAGGGGGGCACAAGTACGATAAATATATCCGCGGGGAAATGAATGCACGGCACAAAAGTCGCCGCGGATCCCGCGAATCTCTCTCTCTATATATATATACCGGGGATCTAAGTAGACTTACAGTATGCTAATCAACGCGTGCTTTATGCTAATCGCCGAAACCCTGACTCCCGCTGACGCGAGCCCGACGTATTCTCTTTAGACGGAGTTTGAAGTTGACGGGGACTCCCGCTGTGCTGACGGGCGACGGCTTCGAAGCTGACGGGAGAAAATTTGTTGACAGCGGGACTACGTCGACGGGAATTGTCTTTACACGGGGTTCCCGCTGTCGCCAGTGGCGCTGACGCCAGTGGCGCTGACGGCAAAAGTATAATGTAAAGAGAGCCTTAACCGGTACAAACTCTTACTTACACTTAGTTGTCACTCAGCTGGGATATTCTATACATTAGACCTAAACAAAAGGTTACAGTGTGACTGAAGTCACTGACACGTGCTGATACAAATCCCAACATTACCATCTCAAAGAACAGTAAGTACTGTGTGGCAACAAATAAAAGGAGTATATCACTTACGGACGTATGAAGTTAATTTGGAGAAACTAAACAAATGAGGTGTTGATTGACAGGTCGCAGGCGCGGTTTGTTTGTCCAGGATCGGTGTAAAGTTCGACCTGCACCTGCAGCAACACGCTTAAGCCGGCGTCACAATTCATGCGAGCGTCGGCCGACTTTGTAGAACGCTCGAAGCTCGCCGAATTTCAAAATCGCCCGAGAGTCGACCGTATTTTCCAATGAAAATCTCGGGCGACGTCCGTCGAACACTAAAAACTAAAACTCCTCCATGAGACGGTACCATCTCTTGGACATGGACGAAGTCAGTATTGACTAAGCTGGTAATAAAAGGCCAATATTTGGATCAACTTTTATTTTCTTAAATCACCCGAAGCCCGCGTAATCGACGGGACGTCGGCCGTACTTCGGTCGAAAATGCACATTTGAAGCTCGCCAACACGTCGGCCGAGCTGAATTTCTTATTTGTGACGGGGGCTTAGAGCCTCCTACAAGAACTTGTCCGACACATAAGTCAAGACGATGATCTACCAGGACAATCGTAGCTCATGAGCGTCAATAAGACCATGGGACAGAAACGTCGGTTGAATAAATCACTTGGTTGTGTTCAAAGAGTATTTCTGTACAGTGACTTACCAGCCTAGTTTACCATTACCGAGAAAAAAATTTGATAGATATGCTGAGTGGTCATGGAAGATATTTATTATCATATCATTAAAGTCAGTGGGTTGATCATTAGACGATGTTGAGATTTCCGGTCAAAACATAGGAGGCTACGATACCATTATTTCTTAGTAAATTCAATGAGTCTCAATAAACTTACAAGAAAGCTCCATGCACGTAACATTACTTGGTCACATGGCGCGAGGAAAATGGTGAACAGAATTTCGCAGGATCATGAGCGTCTTGTTGATAACTCTGTTCACGTGGGCAGCTTAATCCACCCTGTCGTACCAAGGTAGGTCATTGCACCTTTCAGCAGAAGGAGGTCCACGAAATAACGCCAGCATAATCAGCTCTGTCACTTTTCAATATAGCTCTAACAGCCAAGCACGCACTCAGCCCACTTGTTCCCCCAGCTGTCAGCACCGGGCAAACGGAGGGGTTCCAATTGTTCCAGTTTGGCGTGAAGCACGGCTGGTACACCAAACGGTGAGGCTGTAGATGTGAGGGAGGGGCGACAGGGGGTGCTCATCTGGGGGCAGGTCTGGACTGTAAAGTGGGGAGGAGAGTCCACAGCCTTGAAGAGATCGTACCGATAATATTCACTGTAAATGACCTTCAACGACCTTGATGACATTCCATTCTGGTCATAGAGGTCAAGGTTTGGGACATGAATTTGAAACGTGTAATTGGGTATGCTCTGGATACCTGAAGCAAGGATGGTACCGGACGGCCAGGTAAGGTTGTGATGGGCGAGGCGACAGAGAGTGCTTATTTGGGGTTAGGTCTAAACTGTAGAGATGGGGAGCAGAGTTCACGTGTTTAACCAAAGGTCTGATGCCAACTGACTTTGTGAACAAGTGGTGGCTGCTGACCGAGCCTGCTGAGCCAACCCACTTTATGTCTAAGTACATAGATAAGATGGAGAATCAACCCCCATACAGGTGTCGTTAGGAGAGTAATGATAACATTCCTTGGAAATGACCTTCAACGACCTAAACGACATTCGATTCTGGTCAACGTTTCTAACCGGGTGTCCCTCGAGCATGAATCATGAAGAGAAAGAAGCAATGATGCTCATATCACAATCTAATGCAATGACAATCTCTAAATTGCGCTGAGAATATTGTACAGCCGGTGTTACATTTTGCGAATTGCTACGGTCCACTGGTCCCAGGCGCTAGGCCTTGACTTACCCCTTCCCCGATGTTGTGCGTCTGAGTCTCAGTGTGAGGCCAGCAACATTATTGAACTTAATCACAACCAAATCATCACCCTGCGGCCGGAGTGGCTCATTTCAATCACCCATGGTTAACCTCCTACTGCCCGCTGTTTCCTGTCAGCATCGGTTGGAATGTGGCATTCGTGGTTTCGAGGCAGCGCATGGTCTAAGTGTAATTCAGAACCCAAGTACATCTCCTTTTTACGTTGACAAGACGAATACCTGTCAATAATGTTCAAATACATCGGTGAATTGTGTCATAATTAGAAAGTTACCAGCCTGGTGGGTCCTAGACTCCAATAATGAAAGAAGTCCAGATCTTGTGTACCCAAAAAGACACACACTTTCTCCTGACACAAACTTCAGCAAACCAAACCCCCTTCCCACCGGGGGGTTGGTAGCACCTTGTGGTGACCCAATTATTTAGCCAGCAGGGAGGAGGTGAATGAACTTGAACCTCTGAGCGTTCCCCGGTTGGGTGTCTACATGCACACACTGTGGTGTGATCTCTTCAAGGTGAAGTTCAGCAGACGACAAAAATCCCCAAAATCCGGGGAAGACAAAACAACCATTACCAGATCCCTCCAGGCCACATGTTCTGTTTCTCACGGAGACTGGGAATGTTCTAACCGGGCTGTCTGGTAAACAGGTTAGAATGTTCACTTCCAAATACCTGACAGACGATTAACAACACTCGGCACAAGGAGACAATTAGTCTATAACACCGGCTGATCTTGAATCCACAAAATAGGGCACTCAAATCTCAGTGTGTCACAAATTCGTGTTTCTGAGCTATCGAGCTGGCTGGTTAGACGTTACCTCAGAAGGAAATCTCTGGAATAAATCCGATTTCCGAAATATTTCTTTTATGATCCGCAGCACAAGAAAGAAGAGAAGACAAACGTTTGTAAAGGTTAGATAAAATGTCGTCTCCCTCATATTTTTTACAACAAGGCTTACTGTGCAGACGCATGGATCTGTTTACGGCTCTGGGAGGTATGTCATGACACAGTACAAATCATCCCAATGTCTAATACAGGACAGGTGACGTTATCATTTACCATAGCCATTGCTGAACGGGAAACAGAGGCCTCCTGACCCAATAACTGTCGGGTGATAACCTTTCCCGAAGAGACACGAGGAGCCAATTATCACTTACGTGTACCACGTCCTTTATATAAGCACTGGGCATGACTGCTTATCAAGCAGTTACGAGAAGGTTTACTGTTTGCGGACCTTGATATGCCCATGATGATCCTTTATCATGATTTGTGGGGTCGTGTGGTGTAACGGCAGGGTTTTCGGCCCAGAACCCAAGGGTGCCGGGTTCGAATCCCCTAACGCCACCGATCTTGTGCCCTTTACACGACTTTCCCCACTCCAGCCGAGAGTAAAAAACGGCTACATTATGTGTGTGGGTCACGACATCAGCAATAGCTGCCCGTGTCCCACGCGTATTGCACTGTTGCAATCCCAATAAAATCCAAATCCAAATCATCGACATAATGTAAACCCTGCCCTTCCAAATAAAACATAACCATAAGCTTTACCAACAGACACGAGAGGCAAATATAACGACACTAGCCTGTACTACGTCCTACGCACATAAGCACTGGACATCAAGTAGAACTTACGATAAGCTTGAGGTTTTCTATTTGAGGATCTTGATAAGCCATTGATCATGATTGATGATTCTTTATAGTCAGCATATCATGATTCATGCCATGCAGACTGCAAATACCAAATAAACATAACCCTTTCCCAACAGGCATAAGGGGCCAATTCCTCAGCCCGTTCTTTCTCTTGACTTTGTTGTGATGAAATGTTGGGATAATCTTCCTAACCCGGCTGGCTTGGACGGAAAGCAGATAGCGTCTTGGCTTAGAGATGCTGCAGCAACGTTTGGGTCACATTCAGAACTCAGTAAACGGTAAACATTGTGTCTGTGTTGCTATGGCCACACAACCTCAGTTCTATGGATAACATCGTAAGGTGGGCTCAAGAGAGTGAACTTAGCTCAATTTCAGCTCGCCTTGCAACAAACGTATAAAGGCAGCGGGAAATTCCGTCCTGCTTTTTTTTTTTTGCGTTCGAGCAGACTTCAGCTGTAAATATTTACGCAGGTGAGCTTCAAAGATGACATGCATACTAATTTTCGAAGACAATTACAGCATTATCTTTTATTTTTTGGTGGCGGCTCTCCTATTCGCAACCTGCTATCAGTCTCAAGCAGTGTCGCTAATCGCTGTCAAAACAGTTCCTTAACTCTTGAGCACTGGCCAAAATCTAAGCTGGCGTGAATCCCATCTATGCATATTAGTATGAGCTATGTGTACCCTTGTAACCAAATCAAACAACGAGCATGGCCCTGAACGCCGTGATGTCTTAGTTGAGTTCCCTGAGACGTTTGTTCTGTACGTTGTTATCCGACCTTTACTATTCATCATAGAGTTGGCACACAGAACAACGGTTGATTGAAGCTTGGCTGCATCTGCCCCGTACAAACCGTGCGCATCTGGCAGCGCGCCATATCTCCCAGCTCAACCTGGATACCGACACCGGCTGACGCATGCAATCTGTCTTCACAAAGTGCGGCAAAAGACTGGAAGTTTCGCCGATATACCCTGGCGTTTGTTTGACACCAGTGACCAGCCCCAGATCTATTCGTGCAGACGATCCATGCTTTATCGGGAAAGGGAAGACGACAGTAAACGGTCTGTCTGTGATATCAGTATCCCACCACAATGTTTCTCGTCTCAACGCAACAGATATTCTAAACAATTGCAATCGGATGGAAATTTCCACCAGGACTGTCTCATACCGAAGTGCACACATGCAAGACTCACAAGACACAGCATAGAATATAAAATTGTTTTTCACAGCCTGACAACTCCAACACAATGTTACAGTGACACTGTGTGGCATCAAGCCTGACAACAGTGTCACATTGTAGTTTATCAGCTTAGAGATTCTTAAATTTCTTTCCAACGAGGAAAGACCGGGCAAACACGTCGCCGCAGAGATCAAATTCCAAATATGGGGGGTCAAACCCAAATGTGGATAACAATCCACGAGAAATATACGTGTTCGCACCCAAACGTTCTGAATTATGGAGACGCCAAGAACATGGGTCAAGAGCCATCATGGTCTCCAGGTATGATTAGACTCATACCTACGTTCAGGTTTACATATGTGTATGAATGCTAATCCATCATGGTGGACAATGCTAATGCCTTGACACAGCAAAATGGCAAGAATGCGCAAAATGACATATTCCGACTAACAAGCGTTTCTGTCGATTTTCTGAAGACTTTCATCAAATTTCCTCACTCCTTGTGGATTCCTAAGGAGGCATTCCAGCTGTCAGACTACCAACCTCCGGCCATTCTGGCATACAAAAACATCAACTAGCGTCGAGCCTGGTACAATGCCGAAGGTAGGACGTGCAGGAGCCAGGACCCGAAATATCACATATGTATACCACCTGGCTGGACGAAAATTGTCTCAAAACAGATGGTTGTAGAATTGATTGATCGATCGAAAGACTGATTGATTGATTGATGACACGTCTATGTTGATATAATAAAGGACGAGGCGTGACATCTTGGCATGCGGCATTCCTGCTTGACTGCATCACTTATGAACCACCGGTTTATGTAATTTTAGATCTCTTCAAGTGGTACAGAAAACCATAAGAATGTTATGAACATCTAGCGAGTGGTAGAATCTGCTGTGTGGATCAGAGAGGTGCCAGAGGAGAGACATCGGGACGTTGCGCCGGTTCCTGGCCCGTGACGACCTTGCGCAGCGCGGGGAGGGAAACAGGTGGGCCTGATTACCGCCTCCTTACAAGACGTTAACCCCTACAAATCTCCGTCTGCTGATAAAGAAGCTTCTCGACTTCACACCAATGTTTATCATAGTATCAGATCTTGGATCTTAGTCTCCTAAATACAAGTAATTTAATAGATTGCAGGTGATAATGTATCATAACCCGTGCCGATGATGATGTCTTCGTCAATAATTGTGCCGATGATGACCAGGTGTTGACTGACAGGGCTCAGGTTGGGGATGACAGACCTCTGTCTTCTGTGTTCTGACCTAAAAGGCAGGACCCGTAACCGATACCTGGCGGTCTAGTTTAAGGGACAGTGTCCGTGTCAGTCTCGGGGGACCCCCGCAGCTCCCCCGAACGTTTCGATGTAAACAGCCCGGTAGAGATCTGCTCCGTACTTCGGACCTGCGTGTCGTGTGGCCATCAGGGAGTTAATGACCGGTTTATTTGTGTAGCCTCTGTACAAATAACCCTGCATCGATCATCAGTTTATCACATCGTAAACTACACACGTCTGTAGCCTGGATCACTGTAACCCTCTGTCACAAGCATTTCCCATTATGTCTTTTTGCTGAATATTGAACATGACATGTTTCAATGTTCGTTTTAGGAAGGTTCACTGCATTTAGTAGCCTCACATGTGGATGATGTACCCAGTAACGTCAGTGGTTCAGATCGCATGTATGATAAAGACTGTCCTCCGGCGACTCATCCACGATAAAACTGCCGCCGTTTTGTTCCTATCAAAACGACTAGAAGTTATTTTGTGTGGGTAGACTTTGCTTGACATTTAATGGAGGCCACATCTCAAACGTTTCTTTTCTGATTTGTCGTAGAGAGAAAGGGAACCTCGGAAAGTTATGAGGACTAAACGTGCCGCGTCCCTGAGTGACTCACAACATACAATTAGCACTGAAAGAGTAGGCTGAGACACGGTGCAAGTCCGGGTCACATTTCCTCACCGGGACCCGGCCGGACTGTTTGCGGAAGCGAAAAATCAAAATGTATATCAATAAATTTGCACTAGCTATGCTCTTAAACAATTTTGGGTAAGTTTTGTGTTTTTGTTGTCTTTTATATCATACTTTACGTTCCGAAAGACTGCCCGGCCGGGCCCCGGATTGGAAATGTGACCCTGGCATAACTGGTGGATTCTGGAGCATTGAGTGGTAAATGAAAGTTGCTGATTCAGCAGAACCCTAGCCCTGTGACCAGGATGTGCACTGCGGGTGTTCCTGTTGATTGACAGACTCTCATTACGGCTAGAAACTTTTTTCTGCGATGCTGGCAAGATTGAAGATGATGGATTTGGTTCCCAAACAAACTCCGGGGGGCGGGGGTGTTCATGTCCTGTCAGCAAACCTGTATCGTCTGCCGTGCGTCTTGTCTGTCCGTCCCTTCGTCTGTCTGTCTGTCGGTAACTCAAGAACAATACAGGCCACAGGTGTCGCATCTGCAGCAGAGACATCCACCGGGAAGGAAAGAATGAACTTAAATACAGATTGTGTCACAGCGACAGACGATAGGTGACACGTTCTTTTAGGACCAGACCCACAGCAGGGAGGACCCTGCACGACAGGATACAGTCGTGGCACACTGAGGCGAGCACCACAAGAGAGCGCCAGCTGGGACGGTCGTGCCCAAACAGATGTTGCGAGGACGAGGTGGATAAAGCGGCAAAAATCATTCTTGACGTGTTCTGACATGTCTAAAGTGACACCACTACAAAATGCGCCAACGTATAGTGGGCGGGTTGTAGTTTGGTTGCTCATACTCCGAGACCAGTCAGGAGATACGAAGCATCTGTGGTACATGAGTCTGTTACACCAGCTGCATTTGAAACCCCTTCTTAGAAATAATCAATTAAGAAACAAATTGGCCTCTAACGAAGCAGAACTTGCTCGGTTGGTGGCAGTGTTTGCGTATTTCTTCCATGACCCGCCCAAAGCCTGATACAGCCTACCAGGCCTACCTCTCTGGTGGGAGTCTTCCCTGGGCGCCAGACTAGTATCGGGTCGCTAGCGATTTCCTACGGTGGCCAGAGAACAGTCTGCCCGCCCGGTCTTAATCAACGCTCCGGGGAGTTGAGCCCGTGATAACCGCGCCCCTTTCCTACTCTGGTGGCAGCTCTCTAGCTGTCAGTTTTACGCTCTCTATATCGGGCGAACCGGCCGGAGACCACATTGGCCCAGCGGTAGATAGATAAACAGTCTGGAACCCAGGGTAGTGGGAGTCGGGTGTCCAGCTAGGCTGACAGTTGGACTAACAGATTTCACCTTGTTATTAAACTTCACCCGACTCAGCCTGTGGGCAAGGATATCAGTGTTAAGTACTTGGAACGTGCATCGCTCTCCCGGGACACTAGAGGTCATGTGGTGTAGTGCAATAACACGTTACTCTGTAACACACACTGGGATCACAAACATCAGCAGCCAGAATACTGCCAGTCTGTGCCAAGGCCAACAGTTGATGATATCTAGAAGGAATGCTTTCTAATGTTTCAACCAATGAGTATCAGACTTTCACATCGTTTAGTAAAAGTCATCTCAAGTAATTGTCAAGCCAGGTAAGAAGGAGTCAAACTCCTTCAGAACAGCAAATCTTGTTGCCTGCCCGACATAGTGTGTGCATTATCAGTAAAGCCCAAGGACATCTATATAATGTCCTTGGTAAAGCCGGAGTCCGACTGCCAAAGAGCCGGCCATGTACGGGCAGATTCCGTGCAATGCACTGCACTACTGGAGAGAAAAAGTGTGAATCCGTGCCCCTCTCCCTTTTCGTCTGCTACCACGGTAAGATAGCCTGTATGCCAGACCCCCAATCTCTGAAATATCTATCGATAGGCATCCAGGCTACGGAAGAGGGAGAGTTCTGGTAGCAGGCGAGAAAGGAGGGCAAGCGGCGCTACTCTCGTGCGTGTCTCGTGGGTCATACGACATTGGGTTTCAAAAGAGACAAAATAGACACATTCCATTGTGCAACTATGGCATGTGAGTTTGAAGAGCAAACACCGGCAATCACATTTTACGATGTCCCGTTAAGGTCCCCTCATAAAACTACGTCACAAAGAGCCCGAACAATCGGTTGTCATTTTCCTCCTGCAGGGTAGTGCCATTACCCAAGTGCAACAGACATGTGTTGACTGTACACATGTAGAGTAGAGAGTAACGATTTGCCAGAACAGTGCGACACATGCCGCCTTTTAGCGGCTGTCTAACCCCGCACGGCTAGAAGTGTGGAAGCGATCTGACAGCTTGTTCTACTTGACGGTTGGTGGTCTTTCAAGTCGAATTTCAGATGTACAGACGAGCTTGTACCGGTAACAGACATAAGAAACGAGAATAGAATGGTGTCTAGCGTCAAGCATTGAAATGTCGAACCCAACAATTTTATACTTGTAGCCTGCCCGGCATATGGGTCTAGCGTCAAGTTTGCATTTGGAAATGTTGTCATGGAGTTTTGCCGGACAAAAACGTTCTATTGACAAAACTGTTCTTTGGATTATAAAAACTGGAAGTAACTTTAACTAGCCCTGGGCGTCTGAACTTTCCGGACATTCCCTTTTGCTAAAGGTCAAACCATAAAACGTTTTGATGTAAAGCGAGGGGCTCGCTGATATAACCTGAACGTTGCTGAGCAAACTACAACGTCTTGCGCCGTAAAGCTGCCGTAAACCATCAATAAATCACTCTATGTCTACATCGATAATAGAAAATCATGGCTATGGTATAAGATTGCTTTCATTGATGTAACAGTAAGTTCCCGAGATTTAATGACGTTTTGTTCAAAGATCCTAACCAGATGTGCGTCTACAATGTTGATTAAAAACAAACGTGAGATGAGATTTTGGAGGCAAAATAATGAAACAACATAACTGCAGCCACCGGAATATTCAAATTATAAAATTCCATTCCTGCAACGGTTTATAAAATGCCATTCCTGCGACGGTATACTTTTAGTGATAGTCTGCCGTACTATAAACACATGTACCAAGTTTACGAGCATGTGCTAATAGGCTGATCATGAGGGGGGAGGGAAAGGATTTCTGAGAACACCCGTGATTATGAGGTGCAGCATCTATTAGTAGTTGGGTGGGGGAGTCCGCGTCTAGAGCCTGTATCATCTCTACTGAGTTACTCTCGGCTTAGGAGCAACACATAAGCTCTAAAACCATCTTTAAACAGCTTGAATCTAGGTTGATAGCACTGGAACTTGTAAGCCGGACTTTTTTCTTGGCCTAGACTGTTTCCTCGCCTAGCCAGGAATCCAGGCTTGTTAGCGGGCCGCCTCCGAAGGTCGCCATTGCAGATAACAAGGCTGGACTCCAGGCTAACTGTCTCCAGGGACTGAACAGGGCTCCCCATACCGCGGTAGGGGGCTGAGGCAAATTTCGTTGGGGGCATGTTGGCCCTGGAGCCTCCGGAGCTGGTCTGTGTAGACCCTGAAAACAGCCTGGCTTCCAGGCTAGGCTAAGATTATATAAGAGTGGTGACGTAGACCTGCCCGCGGACGGCACGACCGACAGACGACCTTTCAACATCCACATAATGACGCAAACTAACCGGTGTGTCAAAACAACTTCTCACCCTAAGAAAGGATCTACGCAGGCCTGAGCTCTGTTCTGTATCAGTTTATGTAAGACTGAGCTACTATGAACAAACGTTACGTGCGTGTCTGATACAAGAACCGAGCTACACACAAAACGTCACGTAAGCGTGGTGTTTACACGTCGGTGACACTCTACAGAAAGTAAAAGGCAGTGCGGAGGGGGATTTCATGGACCAGGGATAAGATGACTTTAAACAGTAAAAACGTGAGGATATCCGATTGTGATGTGGTCGATAACACCTGGCCATAACTTAATTCTAACCCCAAACCCCCTACCAATACACACGCGTCACCGTAAAATGGAACGTTTTCCGCTGCAAGACTGTAAAACGTAGAGCATTTGGCCTAAAACCTCGTTAAATGACGCGCTGTTGGAGACAGCAAACAACAAGATCAAAGTAAGAGAGCAAAACGACCTTCAGCCGGACTGTCAACCCAGACACAATAGCTTCTAAGGTCCTCCACCCCACACCACAAATGATCCCTCCCTGGCTATTCTAGCCTCAACAAAAGATCCGACAAGGGACAAATTATACCTCCAAGCAGATAATCATGCCTTTCTTCATGGGGTTGCCTGTTACAAACTAACAAATTAAACGGAAAAGTCATAGAATGTTGATTGAGATTTACCCTCGTAACTATTGGTATCTGCTTGGAGATGATAAAATCTCTGAGATCTTGACAGGCTTCTGATAGCCTGACGCCCCAGACTTCTGCAACTTGAAGGCCATCAAGGAGTAGCGAGATTATCAAGAGCAAATCGGGACCGTCGATAAGGATAACTAGTATTCTCTGCGACTGCGCGTATTTCGTTTGATTCATAGTATGTTCATACTTGTTTTTCAAAGCTATGAAACTGAGACTTCCTTCCAGTGGCACCGGACGGGGGCCGGGGATCAAGTTCTTACAAATGTTGTTCGGTTCAAAATCTCGGTCATCGCTGCGTTAGTGGTGCCCCGGGGTGCACACTGATAAGAGATTGGCCATGAGTTCTTCTGAGCTACTCCAAGTAGGCATTCCAGATGTGTCCACTACTTCGCCATGCACGCGTTTTCTCAATCAAAGCGCGAATGGGTAAGGCAACACTACGGAAAGGGACGAAAACAGCAGGGTGGTTTTGAAATACAACATGCACAAAGCGATTGTTATGACCTGCGACGGACGGCCTACTTTCCTTCCAGTATTTACGACATATCAGCGTAACGTTTAACTTTCCTAATGAATTGCAGCATCTCCTACAAGGAAATGACGACCGAGAAGACAGTGGCTACTTCTAGAAACAGACGGTCTAAAGACCACACTCCCGGGACGTCTTGACCCAGAAGTCGACAGGGGGCAAACTCTGACCCCGTTTTGTAAGAGTCGCTATTGTCTCCCCTTATCAGTAGGTCAAAAGTGCACGGCTCGCAGCAAGACGTCTTGGCCGGGAAACCTGAGACATGACACAGACGGTCCTGAGGAGTAGGGACCTACAGGCACGGGACTAGTCTAGATGCCAGACTTTTTCTAGGCCCGATATAGCCCGGGTACCATTCTCCGTTGTTAACGACGACTTAATATTATCCGGTAACAATAGTGAATTGAGCTTGACCCTCGACAATAGCCTGCGTGTTCAGACAGAAGCAGCACAGTCAGTCGTGAGCAAGCAAAAAGATTGAGCCAGCGGTAACAACGGGAAAATGGTACCCAGACCGTACACAGGGCAATGAAGAGCGGTCTAAACTGGAACAGTCCTACCTGACCGAAAATTCTACTCTACTCTACTCTAGGGCAGCTCCCCAGCTCTATGCCCCAAAATTACGAAATTTTACAGTGTCTCGACTCTCAAGATCTACCCCAAGGTGGGCTGTCGTTAAACTATTTCCTTTGGGACATGTTGGCCCTAGAGCCGAGGAACTGATCTGTGTGAGCCCTAGAAACAGTCTGGCATCAAGGCTAGAGGGGGACGGACAGACGGCACGGCACATGTCGTCTGGACGGGAGACATTGCGCTTCAGGTGTTGCTACTGTAGACAAGGTAGCGTCAAACACAAGCGGGGAAAAGTCGTCAGGACTAAATTTGCTTTGTCGTTTAAGCGCTATCTCCAAGCAGATGTAGGGGGCCTGGGCCGTAGCGTTCACTGACGGTCTTGTAAGATAGGCAAAGGGTTTAGAAGGACGGGCAAATCAAAACGGGGCGGCAAGAAAACTTAACGACCTTTCTACATCTGCTTGGAGATAACTTGGGCGTACATGCCTCAGTCTGGGAGATGTGGTGAATGCAGGAATGTCTGTAGCGGTACTTACCGGCTTGCCGAGGTGTCCTCGCGGCGTGCACGGTGCTCAGGGCAGCAAGGGCCGCCAGTACGGCCCGTAGTCTCCGCTGCGTTCCTCCGGACGCCATCGTGCATGCACGACTCCTTTCCGTACGTCCACAGGCAGGAGTGAGGGGGAAACTCAACGGGACGACACGCTGGGCACGAGAGCTTCTGATCGCGCTACGATTGGCGGAAAGATGTGAGGAGAGAACATGCTGGGAACGAGATTGGTGTTCTCTTGCCAAGACGCGCGCGTCGCGGGTTCTGATTGGCGGAGAGGAGAACACGCCTCCCCCTGACCCCTAAATTTTAATGGACGGTCCCTTGACCAACTGTCCACCGTCCTGGGGCCACGGAAATTCTATGCCATGGTTGACATCATCTGGATGTCGCAAGTCCAATGCAGGAGCGCAAAGAGAAAGCACATGCTTAGTGTGTCCACATTCTCGCCTTGCTTGCGGAAGTTTAGCAATTATGTCGATTCGTTACCAAGGTGTGCACATTACTTTACTTTATTGTCAATGTCGCAAACCCGGGTCGAACAAAGGATCTCCCTCAATTTGATCTTTCTCTGTCTCTTTTGCCCTATTAAAAATCACTTCACATCTCTGAGATAAGATTGATGTGGCTTGAGTCCTGCGGTAATGACCATGGAGGTGATCAGTGCCGGTCTGACCGCTACAGCGCTGTTCCATGCCGGGTTTATCACGTACGGGGAGACCTTGTCCTTGTAACCCGTCAGCGGACCGGAACAACTTCTAACCGCGACCTACTTCTCAGAAATTCAAGGCAGAGATCTGGACTTGGTTTGACTCTGCCCCCTCCCCGTGGCGAACAAACAATTTGTTCCGCGGCAAATTGGGCATTATTCTTTTGTTTCTTACTATCGTTATGTTGCCATGGTTACCTTCGTGTTGCCATAGTTACCTTCATGTCGCCATAGTTACCTACATGTTGCCATAGCTACCTTCATGTCGCCATAGTTACTTATCAATTAACAATTACCTTCGTGTCGCCATAGTTACCATCGTGTTGCCATAGTTACCATCATGTTGCCATAGTTACCTTCCTGTTGCCATAGTTACCTTCGTGCTGCGCCTGTTGGGTTAAGATATGGAAGCATTCAACTTGTCGACAGAACTCTTCCTTCATTCGTATCAGTATTCTTTCTCTCTTTCTAACTTTTTATTTCCTCTTTCTATAGTTCTGTTTTTCTAATATATTTTTTGCAATGAGTCTAGTGAGACGCGCCAGTTCGCAGACCCAGTTCCAACAGAGCCCTCATAATCCAGCTTCTTCGAACCGCGGAACAGTAACTTACTTGTTCGGTCGCAAAATAAGTCTGTCCTTCACAGTTTCCTCAGTATAGTGTTTCGGACCCCAAGTGAGAACCGGGAATATTACGGAACTGGCGCCCTTGGAAGTTATTCATAACTTTTAATAGAACTTGTAAAAGAGCCGAAACCGGGATCTAACACAAAATGTGTCGCGTCCAATTTGTTCTCCTGTTTCAGCGCATTTGTTCCACTTCGCGGCGCTGCCAAGTGTTTTCCTTCGGCTGAACACGCGGAGATGACAATGGAGACGCCGGTATGGATGCTGTCCCTGTCGCCCTGCCGTGTGTCGCCTTTTTGTCGCGCTGCCGTCTTTCCCCTTTGTGGGGACATCAAATGCCCGCGTCTTGGCACGATTGCAAAACTGCTGGAGCAGTAAAGGTTCGCAAGAACCCGTTCGGCCCATTTTAAACCAAGGGGTTGTGATATGCAAGACAAGTGCATCCACCGCGCCAGTGAAATGAGGACAATACACGATACAGAAATCTTTTAAGATTAACACAAACAGTACCAGTACCCCGACTTTAAATACCCGGAAGTCATAACGTATCTAATTAAAGCCGTTCCATTAGGAAAATGTCGCAGCAAAGTGGGGTCAAAGATGTTCTTGTAGGCCTAGATATTGTGTGGAGATTCAGGTACCTGCATGATAGCCTGGCAGGTATAAAAACCATGGGAGGGTACTGTGTTGGCCTGGGTGCCATCCTAGTTAGACTAAGTGTCCAGCGTACTAGTATAATTGGAAGGCAGAGAGTATGGGAGCCTGAAACTGAGGATGGTACCCAGGCTATCACTGGATTAGCAAACTGCTGTAATGTGGAAACCAGGGTTGCCGACAACAGTTACCGGAACGCCGGAAGAACGCATGATAATTTATGTGCTTCAAATCACTCCACCCACTTATATTTCAGCATTTTTGGCATGGCCACCGAAGCTGACCACATGTTACCTCTTGTCACTTCTCGTCATTTCTCGCCTTGACGACCACAAATCTCGCGATAACCGGCCCTGCTCCAGGCCTAAGCGATACTGATTGGAAACATACTTTCGACTATTCTAAGAAACGAAAAATTCCTCATCATAGGTGACCTGCTTCGCTCCACATAATGAGGAGGACTTTCCGTCCTTTCGTAAGTGGGAATAAATATTCACTAAAGATGCTGGTTGTTGTCCAAGGCTGGAATAACATTTTGTGATCCTCTTTACAAAGTCAACAACAAACACACGGCTGCAGTTCCAAATATAGCTGCTAGGGGGCCACAATCTCGTCCCTTCTTCCTAAGATCGATAGCTACACACCGTGAATGAGAACCACGATGATGTAATATTCAACTGAAAGAAAGACAAAACGAACTGCAGATTCATTTGACTAGTTGAAGACGCTATTAAAAGATCCAAAATATCATTGTGCACATTTTCGTCTATGTTCGCCTGGATGCCGGACCCCGTATCTCTTTAATATCTATCGTATGACATTCCAGGGTCAACCACAGACGTTTATTGGGGGCATAGGGCCGAGGAGTTGGACGGTGTAGACCCTGGAAACAGTCTGGCATCCAGTACGATAGATATCATACTATCATCATCATCGGAGATCGGTCTGGCATCTAGGCTACCATTACATGTGCCGCCAGTGGCTTCAAGCAACGTTTCACTGCTTCTTTTTATCAGGAGCTGGCAACTCAAGATGCATACGTGGATGCCATCTACAAGATAAAGTCTGTGTATTGAAAAGAATTCGAGGGACGTTTGTTTCAGAGGAACTGGTATAATCAACGCCTTCCAGCGCACGTACCTTTGTGTAATTAACCTAGGGTAACGTTGCGGATAATTTGTCACAGTGTTGAAAGAAAGGCGGGTCTGTGTTCGGTCCGAACGCGTCGGGAGTTCCAATCAGAAGTTACAACTTCGCAGGCAGTTTTTCCCGCCAACCGGACAAAGAAGCAAGACGGAAAACAAACTCCGGGATCAATCTTGACCTTCTCCTTTGGTAAAGAGCCAAGACGTCTTCACCGGTTTTTGGCAGAAGGACAAGTTGTTAGCAGTAAATCTTGGCGAGCTTGTCACGTCACCACTGGTAACGCGATGCAGCCAGGGACTAGCCTCTACCAGGCTCCACAGTCGATGGCAAAATAGTAGAAACTGGCCAAATAGACAGATGACATGCCAGAGGAGTTACAGTTTGCGACCTACTATTTCTCCAGCGACCTGTGGAGCCCGGTAGAGGCTAGCCAGAGACGACGGGTGGAGAAGTAATAGTCATTTCAGGGAGATGCAGGTTTCAGTATACGGTCTAGATCTCTCATAAGATTAAGTACAACTTCAGGTCAGGCTTACAGGGTAGCTGTATGAAGTAGACTAGTGCTAGCTTGTTATTGTTGTGTCAATAAAGATTGTTGTTATTGAATATATGTATTTGCAAACCGTGACGTTTTCCGTTGTGACCTGTTCTGAACCCATTGGGTATGTGTGTACAATAAAGTCTTCATTCATTAGTAAGAAAATTTAAAAAACAGAGAGTAGAATATTCGGACGAAGTGTCAACTCGTTTGAATGTTCTACTTGTCTTGAACAGGACTTGTCTCAGCCACTGTTGGCTGCGCGGGTATCATTTCTTCCGAGTCAACCCTATAATCGTCATTGAAAGTTGAAGAGGATTTGTTCCCGATGATACACTAGCTAAGGTGACCACGTACGCGTATCGAGGCCGGAAGGTTCCGGGTTAGACACAAGATGCTCATACACCACCGGTTATACAGTATTTCCTGTGTAGTATGTTGCCCTTTCTAACTCTCCGGTCTAGCAGCTAAGCCCAAGGCCACTCAAGCAGCCAGCAGACACCAAGTTTTACTGTTGTGTACCTTGCAGCAGGAGACGCTCTACATAAAATATATCCAGACTATTCCATGCACCACACAGTGGGTGGTCCCACACAAACTCGTCTCAAAATCCAGCTCTGTAATTCCTTAGAGTACATATAGGAAGACGCTTATAGAGAAAATCTATTCCAATTGTCAAACATGTAGGTTGAATATCATGTCAACTTGAGTAACACGCGCTAACATAGCAAAGGAGGGCAACACCGTGACTACCCTACTCTCGTCGTCTGTAAATGTCTTAATGTAAGCCGTGAAATCTTCGAAATGTCTTAATGTAACGCATGGAGATATGCTATTACTTAAGTGCCCGAGATGTGGACTGAATACCACGTCTCAAGCGTTGTAAATGTTGGCCCCATGCCTCGTACTTATCAGTCTTGGCAATCGTTACACGCGCTGACGGAGCAAAGCAGGGCTAAACAGGGACCGCCCACTTATACTACTTGTAAGTGATCTTAATATGTCTTAAGGTGGAGCATAAAGAGACCGTCTTTACCCTAAGTATCCAACATGTAGATCGAATATCATGTTTAAACTTTAGATGTTAGCCATGCCTTGTCAGTCTTGGCAATCGTAAAAGGAAGACAAAACAGAGATCGCCTTCCTAGTCACTATTGTAAGTTATCTTAGATATGTCTTAAGGTGAGGCAGAAAGAAAAAAAGCTATTCCTTTAATACCCAACGCGTATATCGAATATCATGCTTAATCTTTAGATGTTGGCTCCATGCTTTGTCTGTCTTGGCAATCGTACGTAAATCGCGCTTACGAAGCAAATGAGGACAAAACAGTGATCGCCTCACTTTTACTGTTTGTTAGCTATGTCTTAAGATGAAGCATAAAGAGAGAGTCCATCCCTTAAATACCCAAGGTGTAGATCGAATATCATGTTCAACCTTTAGATGTTGGCTCCATGCTTTGTCATTCTGGGCAGTCGACAAACACGCTGACGAAGCAAAATAGAACAAAGCAGTGACCGCCTCACTTCCACCATTTGTAAGTGATCTTAGATGCATAAAGAGAGAGCCCATTCACTTACAAATACTCAAGATGTAGATCGAATATCATGTTCAACCTTTAGATGTTGGCCCCATGCTTTGTGAGTTTGTCATTCTTGGCGATCGTAAATCGCGCTGACAGAGCAAATGAGGACAGAACAGTGATCGCCTTGCTTTAACTGCTGATAAGTGATCTTAATTAAGTCTTAAAGGAGCAAGTCCATTCCTAAAGTGTTCAAGATGCAGACTTAACTCCACGTGTCAAAGCTTTATACGTATTGGCTGGATGCCTCGTCGTTAGGTTCAGCCAAGAACATGCTGACTACGCACAGGGGGAGTTAGATGACTGCCCTACTTTCCCTGTTTCTTTAAGTGATCATAAGTGTCCCCGGCGTACAGACGGTTTGTTAGACCTTGGCTGGTGTGACATAGAGTGTGGGATGGAATGATAGCTCAGTGTTGTGAAATATCAACAAACTAGCTATAGGTAGTCTTATAGGGTATTATCAGAAATGATACGGAAACCCATTCTGGTCGTTACAAGATATTGCAATGGAGACGTATTCAACCAAAACATGTCCAGAACACGAGAAGTTCCGTTGCAGTACTTTAAAAAGTCGCTGGGGGGCCAAAAGTCGAACTATTCCGAGGTCTCATCACGACCTACCCACATACCAAGTATCAAGACAAACCACCCATGCATTCTTGAATTATGCTCTTCATCCACATACATCATACACACCGTGTGTATGATGTATATGATACCATGTACACAAACGCTACCATAACATAACCATCTTGGCAAAGGTAACCACCGCGAAAGTTTTACGATTAGTAGCTAGTTCCCAATGGCCGTCTGAATTTGTATAGCTGGTCATAATAACCGTCTTTTGGCATAACACACCAGCTTCGCAGGCACGCAGCGTAGCAGCAGCTGCTCCTGTTGTGCTCGGGTGGTAACGAATTTCACTCTACGGAAGTTCGAGAAAAATACGAATCCAACACATCAATACTAGGTTGGTATGTCTTGTACTTCTTGTCTCTTTTGAAGTAGGGGGGTCAGTCAGTAGGAAACGCCTTGTATCATAGCAGATTCATTTTTGTATGAAATGGATTGAAATTTGGCACAAACGTACAGGAACATCTTTTTGAGACTGAAGTATCTCAATCTGTTGTTCACATTTTTATGAGCGACTGCCTCGTATGAGGGTCTGCATGGGGGGGTCCTGGCAACGCTTAACGGTAAATTCAGGCCAGCCGATAACGCTTAACGGTAAATTCAGGCCGGACGATAACGCTTAACGGTAAATTCAGCATTTTTAGAACATGAGATACCCCTGAAGACGACGTACGGTTTTTTTGCCACCAGTCGTCCTTATCTTGTGGCAAGAGACCCTATTACGCTATGGCATTCTCGCACGCCTGCTCCGAACCCTTTAAATTCGGCGGCGACAGGAAATTTCATGATCACGATGACGTGCGCCGAAGGCGCGACGAAAATTTTGAAATCTTGACCCTCTGAAACACTATTTCCTGCATTCTGAGGGGTGGGGGGGGGGGGTTGCTGAAGAGTAAGCTAAGTTTTATGACATCTCTATTTGAAAAAAAAAATACAGAAGATTTTCAGGTTGATTTTTGAGGGGCGTCACGCCCTCCAGACCTCGCTGGAGCTGCGACATGCTCCCGGGGAAAATTCTTGACACCTTGAAACGCTTTTTCTTGCATTTCGATGGGCAAATATTACTGGTAATGTAAGTTAAGTTTAATGATATCTCTGTTTGTGAAAAAATACAGAAGAGTTTCAGCTTGAGTTTTGGGGGTCGACGCCCTCCTGTCAATATTTTTCGACGGAGGCCCGGCATGCACCCGGGGAAAATTCTAAAATCTTGAACCGCGAAACGCTTAATTTCCTGAATTTTGAGGAGAAAACTTTGCTAGTAGAGTAAGAAAAAGAAGTGTTTCAGCTTGAAATTTTGTGGGGGGCGCCCTACCGACATATTTTCGCCGGAGCCGCGTGCTCCCTGGAAAATTTTTTTGAAATCTTGACCCACTGAAATGCTTTTTCCTGCGTAACGAGGAATTACTCAATAACGCTTAACGTTGAAGTCAGGATGCCAAATAACGCTTAACGAGGAATTAAAACGACCAGTAACGCTTCACGAGTAATATACCGATAACGCTTAACGGTAAATTCAGGGCGGCCGGTAACGATTAACGGTGAATTAAAATCGCTCGTAACGCTTCACGAAAAAGGGCATGCAGACCCTCTCGTATCAGTCGGTACGTCCACCAGTTCATTAGTAATTTTGAACATCATGCCTTGCACCGTCACGGTTCAGCGTGGCAAATCCCCCGCCTGTCTTATGTTCCCCCGCTTGTCTCCGGCTCATCTCGAACCACTCCGTCAGCAGAAAGATTTGTTTAGGAGCCCAAACGTTGTGTACGCTAAGCTGGCCGTGCGGTAAACAACGCGTGAGGCTGATTAATGGTCCTGTGTATAACATGTGTCCACCTAAGGGCTAAAGTACAGACCGCAGTACTCATTTGTTTAGGACCGGGTCAATCACTTGCCTTAATCTTTAAGCAGATATTTGGGAGGAAGATCGTAAAAAAGGATAAAAGCAGTCATCCTCAATTGAGGTGAAGCATGAGGCTTTTTCACGTAGCTAGTATACCTTGTAGTGCAATGCGGCTTCGCTACGGCTTACGTTTTTGGCCAAGCACACATGGCCATCCCTACTCTTCTCGATAAGTGTGTTGGGTTCTTTTACGAGATGCAGGAGTTTGATGACGCTTGCTAATTGAGGCTTATGCCTGAACTCCCTCATACACGGGGCCGCCGGCGTTATGTCACCATCCGAAACAACTGCGGTTGTAACAGCTGGGCTTCTCTGATAGACACTCGCCACATCAGGAAATGTTACGGTCTGCTGCCCAACATCTGCTTGGAGATCACATTCCATCCGTGATGACCGCCAGTAACCGCTGCAGGGGTCATTCACCCTTCCCACATGTCATAATTTCTCAAATGATTATCATTTCTAGAAATTCAGCTTGCAGTTGAAACTTTTAAAAATTACATGTTTGAGTGTCAAATTATTAAACAAAGTGTTCTAACAAATTGCTCCAGCCCGGCGGCGCCCATCATTTTGTCATTTGGTGGAATTTTGTCTTCTTCTTTCTACTGCTTAGCCACATTTCTGAGATTATCAGCAGTTGCGCATGGATGAGAATGAGATACAACACAAGTGCCCGTACAAATGATTTTGCCCAACCCTAGAGCCCAACCCGTCATTTTTGACGGACAAATTTTTCACCAAAAGAGTTGTCATCAAAGTGATCAAACTAACCTTAATCTACCAGCAAACCTAAAGGTGCATTACCAGAAAAAAGGGCCATTTGTATCAACACAAGATGAGGCGATAATGGGAACACATGGACCGTGTAACGATTATCTCAGCTGAATGCCGGGAATGTGCGTAATGAGCGTACGTCCGGGACCTGTGCTAGATGTCTGCTGCGATAGAAGCATTCTGCTTGGGTCTATGATAGAAGAACTCAAGTCATGCCTTCTGGTGGTCAGTCTCTACTCCTGAGAGGAAACGCTAAAAGGCACAGCCAACTCAGGCATTCTTGCGGCATGTTTGTAATTTGCGAAGTTTCATAGTCACAGAGGGAGGCAGAGAGAGGGAAAGGCAGAAAGAGAAAATAAGGACACACCTTTAGACAAAAATGATCAAATTCTTTGAGAATGTCACTTAATTGGGTACAAACGGAGGTGAGCTGCGTCGATATAGCAATTCTGTATGCACATTTCCACAGTGTCAGAGAAATGCAGCTACACAACCGTATCAAGATTATATTAGAGAAGGTAGTCATTCGAACAACGCGAAACTTTTATCTAGGACTGAATCAAAGCCAAGTCCTGGAACCCCTTTGTTTTTGAACATTCAAACTTTACTGTTCAGTCAACTTGACGGTCATCGAGACTGAACTGTGTTGATTTCACAGTACACTTGTAAATCTTGTATTGTATACCTTCAAGACTTTGCCAGTAACAGCAAGAAAATATAACTTGCGCCTTTCTGTACTGCTAGATACTACAGGAGAAGAAGAAAAAAGAACATAAATTTCTCTTTCACTCCCGATGCGTACACATGCATCACACAGAAGAAGTACACAGACTCATGTATAGGGGGTACACTTGTGCATGCCTAGACACCGCCCGCATCAATAACTTGCGTTTTTCTGTACTGCTAGATACAACAGGAGAAGAAAGAGAAGGAATGTCCAGTGTCTCTGAAACCAGTGCCCATACTTCCCCCGGTGGGTGATAAATTGTTCCGCGACAACTGTGTTGATGCTGTTGACACGCTGGGTAACGTCACGGCCTGACAGCCCGTCAGTCAGGCTCAAGGTTAAGGTCACCTGAGCCAATGGGCGTGTACTGGTGTTGGGCCGCGGGAGATTCATTCTGGGGGTGCCGTCTTCTACAGATCATCAATCTTGAAGATCGAAGTAGAAAAAAAAAGAAGCATACAAGTAAGTACGTTGATGAAGGTTAGACATCCAGCTAATAAGAAACGGCAAAAATAGTTACTTAAGCAACTGGATAAGATTTCATCCAATTGATTGAGTTACTATTTCTGGCGTACCTACAAGTAAGTAAGTTTGAAAATAAGATGTGGCGAATGCTGTTACTGAGATTTGGCTCATTTAATGCAAGCCAAAGTAACCGTTGGACCAAAGGGAAATAAAGCTTTACGCAGAACCAATAGGTTATTTGATTGGTTATATATTCGCGTCAACGTTACAAGTTATACAGCGGAGGTTCTATGAAATAGCCTACATGGTTGCACAACCGAGAAACTAATATCTGGCACCGGCAGGGAAACCTGTTTTCTCCTGGGTTCGGTGGGTTGGCAAGAGATGCTAAGCGGTTGGTAGTTTTACACGCTTGCTTGGCATTTTGTACAGTACGAATAGTCTGGGCATTCCTAATGGATTCCATTTTAGGCTTGCTCCCATTTTAGTTCCAAGGTTATACACAAGCGGGAATTTTCCCCTGACGTCTGATTGAAAGCAGGCTGTGTGGGGGAGTGAGAGTAGAGGGTCTGCATGCTCTTTTACGTAAGGCGTCAGGCAGCTCATTTCTATGTCCCGTAATTCGTAGGAAAAACCGTCTTATACACGTAATTCACGTAAACAAAATTCGTAGCGATGCGACCAAATCTTGCGTAATTGCCTTCCTTAATTTTAGCATAATACGTAGTTTTTTTTTCTCTGAATTCAGAGTAAAGCGTTGCCGGCAACCCCGATCATCATCATCGTCGTCGTCGTCGCCGCTTTCATCTGTCGACAATGCGGTCCACCACTGCTTTCCACGCTCTTCTGTCCAGAGCCTGTCTATTCGCTCCCTCCCAAGAGAAGCCCAGTTCTTCCAGATCCCTCCGGACTGTTTTCACCAATGTCATTTATCGAACCCCCTTCTTCAACACCACCCCACCCACCACCCCCATGCAGACCCTCAAAGTAACCAAAGGTCTGGTCGGGTTGTGTAAGACGTCTGACAGATGGAGAAGTAGGTCAAGACGTCTTGAAGGGATAGACGAATGTCTTGAGACCAGCGCCGGGCCACGAACCTTTTTGGTGGGGTGCATGGTGGCAAGGGCATTGGTGATGATAGGAAAGTGTGTTTACGATAAAGGGCAGCGACCTGAGTAGTAGAGGAGGAGCTAACCAGCACGATTTTCGTGGAGACCCTGCGCACTTTACGTAGTAAAATATAGTGACGTTAGGAACAATATTTGCCCGAACTACGGGCTAATCTGAATCGTCATCTCTATGAATAGTTCCATTAGGTTGGTAAGTCACTAAATAAACAGACTCTTTGTACACAACTATATATAAAAGTGATTTCTTCAACCAAAGTTTCGGTGACCATCTGTCACCTTCCTCAGGGCAATTCTGGCTGGTTCACATTGCACTGCAGCACAGATGTCGCTGCTTATAAATGCGTTCCCAAACGCAAAGTATTCACAGATGTGAACTATTCAGAGTTGCCCTGAGGAAGGTGACATAACATGTCGGTTGAATAAATCATATGGTTGCGTACAAAGTTTTTTATATTCTGAATCCTCATATATCTGAGGTAGCAGCTTCCAGTAAATTGGGTTTCTTACATGCCTTTGGCATCCCCTCCACGAGCTATGTAAGCGTGCCATACAGCACACTTCGACGGCGTCAAATGTGCACAGGAACGCGCTGTGACGGCCGTCTCAGGGTGCCATATGGGGCACCCAGAACGGCTGTTTTCTACGGTCTCCACGTTGATATAAGACGCAAACAGTTGACAATACTCGGTCAGAAAATAGCGGAACAATTGTATTTTACGATCTTTCGATTTCTATGAAGGACAGAGGGTGGGAAAATACGGAATTTGCGAAGTTCGTACGGAGTACATCTTCTGTACAACCCATCCACTGCACATCTTCTGTACAACCCCTGAAAGGCTGTAAGTGTTCAGCGGTGTAGTGTTACCAGGCCGGTGTGGGAACTGGGTTATGTGTATAGGGAAGTGTCAGGTTCCATTAGAAATCAGCCTGTCAACGTCACAGATGCTACCGTGACATGACCGAAGTTCAAACTTTTGGTCCAGCGATAATTTTCCTGCTAGCCTCTACCAGGCTCCAGAGGTGGCTGAGATGAGTAAAAATTGGGCAAATAGACAGATAACATGCCGGAGGAGATAGCCAGCCGGGGGTAGTTTGGCCTATGGTGGGAGAAGTTTGCCACCATAGGCCGGCTAGTTACTCCCCTGGCATAATATCTGTCTTTTTGCCCAATATCTACTCTTCCCAGTCACATATGGAATACCATGCACCCAGTAGTATACAACTACAAGGCCCTGGATTGTCCACACAAGCCAGGAATGACAGTCCAGTATATTAAAATGGATGAGCGGCCTCAACTGGAAGAGACCTTCCTACCTGGCCGAATAGATCTACTCTACTCTACTCAAGAAAGAACCCTGCATCCTTCCAAGTGAATTGCGGTAGTCTCTACCAGACTAACTCTGCCGGCTATAGGGAGAATATTTGCCAGGGTTTCACTTTCAGGCTCCGTTAAGGATGACAGATTGGACCCTCTCTCCATAGTCGACTTCCTTAGCATACTATTCACTCTATTTGGCCAATTTCTACTATTTTCCAAGCCATCCGCGGGGCCTGGAAGAGACTAGTATTGGGGGACGTCCGAGGTGTAGCGTTACAAGCCCAGTGTAGAAACTAGGCCGAGTGTAGGGTACATGTCAGTCTTAATCTACTTTCCAGCTTCTCAACTGCAGGGAACAAGCAGGGCCAAGGTCACCCGGACCAATCAAACTACGTGAATCGCATTGAAACTCAGATTCGTATCAGCCATTTCTCGACAAATCCCTTTCTAACTTGCGTTAACGACTACATCTGACAAAACAAACTCGCCAGTGAGATGGTGGAGGGTGTCAGCTTTCCAAAGATGTTTTCAGATTGACAATTTTGGCACTTTGGAAGTGATTGAAAGTGACCGCGATTTAACGTTTAGAGAAAAGTAGAAGAAACTATTTTTTTCTACCTGGCCGAATACATGTACATGTAGATCTACTGTACTCTACTCTCTAGAAGGAACCCTGCGTCCTTCCAAGTGCATTGCGGGGCGTCAGAGGTGTAGCGTTACAAGCCCAGTGTGGAAACTAGGCTGAGTGTATGGTATATGTCAGTCTTAATCTACTTTCCAGCATCTCAACTGCAGGGAACAAGGTGTGAAAACAGGAAGTCATGCTAAGTCTTAACGACTTCTGACTTGAGGCACGACCTTATGTCTGGGGATCACCAGAGTCTTATTCCCTGCACACACTGACATCTTAAGTGTCTGGAAGTAATCTCAAAGCAGATGTGCTAGGTTGGTTTGTATTTTTGATGGCTAAACGTGAAGGTAAAACCAAGTCCATCTCACTGTGTCACTTTAGCGACACGTCTATTATCATACAGAAAGGTGACGTCAAAATTTATAAGATGAAAAAAGAAAACCCAATGCTGTCACAGTGATTTACAACAGTATTGTAATAACTATGTTAGACTTAATACATTGCCACAAAACAAAAACTTGCTGGACATCTGAAAACAGATGGTTCTCAAAACGTTTAAAAGGAAATATTCATATCTCTTTAAGATATTGAAACTTCACATCACTTTCTAAGTGATTACTACTATTTCACAGCTCCTGAACCAGAACCTTCACAGTTACCTCCAAGGTTCCATGTTTATCCATACCTGGTATTGTACTACCAGCTGATGTAAATCTGCCATATCTGGCTTATATAGTCCATTAACTTCTTCATGAAAACCCACAGTGTAATATGATCGTCAATTGCCTCTAATGTTAATCCTAGCATAATACTGTTAGTTTTGTTCATAGCTTTTCCTACACACTCACTCACTCATGACTATCCAGTTTAACATCTTCTGTTCCCCATGACCATCATCTGGGGGTTGACGTGCTTGCACATGGTCATTTACACTGTCACTATAGATAGATTTCTGGAGCAGACCAGGAATATTTGAATGATTATGGGGGATCATTTTGTACAGCCTCTTCAGTGTTTTCATCAATATTATTGCACATCTACACGTTACGTTTATACACTCGTTTTTCTTAGTTTAGAGAAGCAGTTTTTACATTTCCGGTGCACCGCCATGTTGGTAGCTCTTCAGTGCAAGTTGTTACTGAGCGTACAGTAAATATCACATATCATTCAAAAGACTATCATACTTTACACTTAAAATCTTTTCGATTCCATAACTTCTTTAAGTGGAAAAGATGTATGATTGAACTGTATTCAACTCTTTGACTTAAGAGTAAGTAAGAAATAAGGTGATGATGATGCAAAAGAAGTTGTTTCCCTCCATATTCAGGAAGCTTTAAATGTCTGACAGACATGTAAAGATCCCTGAATTGTCTGTGCTGGTTGTAGAAATTGTATATTGCTGTACCATAAACATGTAATGATTTATGTTGATAGAGTTATTAGGACTCAAATGACTGTGTAACTCTGTTATATTGTACCTGACCCTTACCTCTTCCCTCATGACCTCAATGAAAGGCGGCCTGCATGCCGATTTGAGCTTATCATGAATAAACAAAGGTTCAAACAAACAAACAAACCAAGCAAACTGGTAACCCACAGTTCACCATATTGGTCAAATTCCGTGCTTAAGGCTTATGTAAACCTCTGAATTTTACTCTGAATAATGAGCACATTACTGGAAAGGAAAGAGCAAACAAACAAACAAAATGTTGTAGATTATGTTGAGGAACTAATTTTCGAGAAGAGAAAGTTTGACATAACGAAGTTTACAGCCATAGTGACTGGATGTACTAGTACTTAACCATCAGAAATAAAGAAAACCGAACAAAGAAATAATATGTTAAGGATTCTACCGTAGAGCTAGTGTAAAGTTTGTCTATAGGGTTGTCTCCCTGTCCACAGTGACAGTCCGTGCTGCAGAGCTGTCGACAGGCTGTCCTCCCTCCAAGCCCAGCTCCTCTCTTCTCTGTAACATCCTGATCTGAACCTTCAGTTGGACGCAGCGTTGGCGCTCACGGTCGATCGCAAGACTCAGGTCTGAGTTTTTGGTCTGTACGAAAGAAAGATAGAATAGTGAGACTTCTGTTGTAGTGCAGGTGTTTGTTAGCTGATCTGAACCTTAAGTTGAACGCAGTGCTGTTGTTCACGGTCGATCGCAAGACTCTGATCTGAGTTTTTGGTCTGTAGGAAAAAAAGATAGAAAAGTGAGACTTCTGTTGTAGTGCAGGTGTTTGTCAGCTGATCTAAACCTTAAGTTGAACATTGAACGCAGTGCTGTTGTTCACAATCGATCGCAAGACTCTGATCTGAGTTTTTGGTCTGTTGGAAAGAAAGATAGAAAAATGAGACTTCTGTTGTAGTGCAGGTTAGGTGTTTATTAGCTGATCTGAACCTTTAGCTGGACGCAGCGTTGGCGTTCACGGTCGATCGCAAGACTCAGGTCTGAGTTTTTGGTCTGTTCAAAAGAAAGATAGAGTAGTGAGACTTCTGTTGTAGAGTGTATGGTTCAGGTGCTTGTTAGCTGATCTGAACCTTTATTTGAACACAGTGCAGTTGTCACGGTCGATGGCCAAGCTAAGGTCTGAGCTTTTGTCTGTGGGTCAGAAAGACAGAATAGTGTGTCTGGCTCAGGCATTTGCTGGCTGACCTGACCAAATCTGAGTGTTTGAGAGACATCTGTGGTCACGCGCATTGTTGAAGTGTTTGTTAGCAAGCTTCAGCTTGATCTGAATTTTCCGGTGAACCCATTGTTCTCACCTCCAGTTCTTGGTTCTCCTTGACAAGGTCATCCAGAATGTCTTGTAACTCGTCCTCATCCTCCTGAAGACATAGTCAAGGTCATTATGTCAGACTCTATACAACTACTTTTCCTTGAGAAAGACAAATAAAGTCAAAACCGGTCAAATTCTGTCACAGCGTTGTCCTTCTTTCAAAGCTATGAATGATATCTACAAAACTAATCATATACTGTAGTTGTCTTCACAAACTCTTAACAATTGTCAAGGTTCAGAGAGAAATACATGACGTGTATTACTATCTACACAAAGATACAGTGCTTCTGTCTGTAGTAAAGGATACGCTGCTGCTGTCGCTGCTGTTGTCGGAGCTGTTGCTGCTGCTGCTGCTGCTGTGCATCCCGTTCTGCTGCGGAGGTGACGCTGTCTCACGGCTGTTCGTCGCCTCGGATATCTCCTCCTTCAACTGGTCAATCTCCGTCCTGTAGTGGAAGGATAACAAAGAATTATTACTGCTGATGTTCATTTCAATATGATTCAAAATCTGTTCTGCTGTGACAGTTCGTTTCCTCAGCTGTAACTGGTCAATCTCTGTTCTGTAAGGGACAAACAAGGAATAACCATCACTGCAGCTGTAACACTGTCTAACGACTGTTCATTGCATCAGTTATCTCCTCTTTCAACTGGTCAATCTCTGTCCTGTAGTGGAAGAATAAGGAGGCATTATTACAGCTGCTGTTCTGCTGTGGGGGCGACGCTGTCTCATGGCTGTTTGTCGCCTCGGCTATCTCCTCTTTCAACTGATCAATCTCTGTCCTGTAGTGGAACAATAAGGAGGCATTATTACAGCTACTGTTCTGCTGCGGGGGCGACGCTGTCTCACGGCTGTTCGTCGCCTCGGATATCTCCTCCTTCAACTGGTCAATCTCTGTCCTGTAGTGGAAGGATAAGGAGGCATTATTACAGCTACTGTTCTGCTGCGGGGGTGATGCTGTCTCACGGCTGTTGGTCGCCTCGGTTATTTCCTCCTTTAACTGGTCAACCTCTGTCCTGTAGTAGAAGGATAAGGAGGAACTATTACAGTTAATGTTCTGCTGCGACGCTGTCTCACAGCTGTTAACTGCCTAGGATATCTCCTATTTTAACTGGTCTATCTCCGTCCTGTACATGAAGGATAAGGAGAAGCTATCACTGCTGCTCTTTGCTGTACATGTGAAGTTGTCTCATGGCTATTCGTCCCGCAACTATCTCTTGTTTCAACTGGTCAATCTCTGACCTGTTGCAAAAGATCATGCAAGTTTGAAAATATTTGAAACTATTTTTCCATTAAGGTTTCTTTTATCATTATCACATTTTGTCCATGTTTCTTGTGCATTTTTGTTGCTATTCATCAGTATCAACTGCCCTCCCTCAATAATTCCAAAAGGGATAATGTTTGTTTGTTGGTACAGAGTAATTGTATCCCAAAGAAAATGTAGTATCTCAGTTTATCTTATTACATGTTAGACATATTCCCTGGGTTTGAACTTTTCCCTTGTCAGTAATGTTAAGAACCTCCAGGCATGCATACAACTGAGCATTTTTCTCAAACGTTTAAAAACACAAGCTTGCAGCCTGACCTCTCCTTCTCTATTCTGGACTGCAGGTTGGTCTGTAGAGCCATCAGCTCCTGTTCAGCGATCAGTGCAGCCTCCTCCTCCAGTAACAGCTCCAGCTCTTCTGGAAAACAAGCAAACAACACATCACAGTATCTATATTTTCTGTCGTGACAAATTCTAAAGCATCTTTCCCCATGCTAAGCATCCAGTAAGGTAGAGAAAAAAGTTAACAATTTTGGAAGACAATTTAATCTCTACCACAGGATAAGATACGGATATTACTTCTGGATATTTCGATCGACATCCATCACTCTTCTTCAGCATCACTAGAATGATGCTGAAGAAGAGTGATGGATGTCAGTTGAATCGTTCTGAGAATATCTCCGAATGTGATCTAGTTTTAAAGATTGAATTGTCTCCCAACAATGTGTCAGGTGTTTTCTGATGTTCTCACCATCATCCTCCTCCTCCTCTTCCTGTTCCTCCATCTTCATCACCTCCTCCTCCTCCTCCTGCTGGACCACTGCCGCCTCCACATGTACAGCTGCTGCTACAGGCTCTTCCTGCTCCCGCAGTTCTTCAGCCTCCTCCTTACCATCAACCTCTTCCTTCAGTTCGAAAGGTTTCTCCACTTCCTTTTCTCCTTCTTCTTCTTTCATCTTCTTTTCCTCCTGCTTCACAGCTTCAGCTGGAGGTGGCGTTTTCTCCGCTGGTTTCTTCTCAGCTGGTTTCTTCTCAGTTGCTTTCTTTTCAGCTGTTTTCTTTTCAGCTGGCTTCTTTTCAGCTGGCTTCTTTTCTGCTGGCTTCTCCTCAGCTGGCTTCTCAGGAGCGGTAGGTTTGCTCTCTGGCTCTTTTGTCTCCATCTCCTTTGGTTTGGTCTCTGCTTGTTTGGTCTCCTTCTCCTTCTGCTTGGTGCTGGTTTTGGTGGTGGATGAGGCGTAGGTTGTTTTGGCCCGCTTCAGCTGTGGTCAGACACACATTCAGAGACATTCAAAGACTGAATTTGAAACAAGAAACACTTTGTCTTGAACAGGCCTCTCTATTGAGCTGCTGTTAATCCTCTGCACCTTCTAGCAACATAGATAAACTGGTCAAGTCTTTAGAAACAAGACTGTGACAAGCAGGTCTAAGACTCTCACCTGTCTCTTCAGTTGTGTAATGATCATCTGCACCTCCCAGCAACTCAAGAAACTGACTTAAGATGTGAGAAGATGGTTTTAGACATTACGAGCATGTCTAAGACTCTGACCTGTCTCTTGAGCTGCGTGATGATCCTCTGCACCTCCCAGAGTCGCTCCTCCTTCTCCGGATCCTCCACGCCGGCCCCCAGCTCCGAGTGCAGCTGCTCCAGCAGCGCCTCCTGTCGCTGCAGTTCCTCCTCTATAGAACTGTCACACAAATACCCATCATTCCTCACTTCCCATCACCATGACAACGACCCTAACCCCGCCCCAATGTTCAGGAGCGCCTCCTGTCGCTGCAGTTCCTCCTCTATAGAACTGGTGCAGAAATACCCATCATTCCTCACTTCCCATCACCATGACAACGACCCTGACCCCGCCCCAATGTGCAGCAGCGCCTCCCGTCGCTGCAGTTCCTCCTCTATAGAACTGTCACACATATATGTATTCCCATCATGCCTCACTTCCCGTTACCATGACACGACCCTAACCCCGCCCCAATGTGCAGGAGCGCCTCCTGTCGCTGCAGTTCCTCCTCTATAGTACTGGTGCACAAATACCCATCATTCCTCACTTCCCATCACCATGACAACGACCCTAACCCCGCCCTAATGTGCAGAAGCGGCTGCTGTTGCTACACTTCCTCCTCTATAGAACTGGCACACAAATATCCATCATGCCTCACTTCCCGTCACCATGACAACAAATTCAACCCCGCCCCAGCTCGGTGTGCAGGAGCGCCTCCTGTTGCTGCAGTTCCTCCAAAGCTTTATTCCTAAAAATATGGCTCCAAGCTTACCTTTAGCACATTTCAATTTCAAAATGTTCACCTTAAAAAAAAGACAAAATATGAAGAAAAACAGAAATCCCAAACAAAGGTGGAGAATAAAGATAAAAGATACCTTAGGAAGGAAACATTTAAGACACCTCAATGCAGAGAAAAGAAAAAAAGGAGACGCCTTTTTTCCGTAAAGACCCTTCTGCAGTACTAAAGCCAGGAAGCTGCCAGCAAGGTGTTGTACATGTACAAAGTGTTAAATGTGAGAATTGGGGTGTTAAAATGATGACAAATGTATGATAATGTTAGCGGAGTGAAGGGGGTGACTTGTGTGATAGGGTTAGAGTTATGATATCATAAGTGTGTTAGTGAGTGAGTTACTAAGATAAGTTGAGGGAAGTGGTGAGGATATGAGAATGTTAGTGAGTAAGTGAGTTGAGGGAGGTGGTGTGTGAGTATCTCTACCTGGGGCTGTCGGGAATCTCATCCAAGTTCATGGTGGAGCTCTCCCATCTGAGGGGACGGCCCACCCTGCAAGCACGTGCACAGGTTAGCACACATGCACACTACACACATGCACACTACACACATGCACACTACACACATGCACACTAGTCTACACACATGCACACTACATACGTGCATGCACATGCACACTACACACATGCACACTACATACATGCATACATGTACACACTACACATGCAGTACATGCACACAGGTTAGCACACATGCACACTACACACATGCACACTAAACACATGCACACTACATGTGTACATACACGCATGCATACTACACATGCAAGTTACATGTACACTATGCATGTACACTACACACATGCACACTACATACATGCACACTATGCATGCACACACACTACACATAGCATGCAGTACATGCACACAACACATGCACATAGGTTAACACACATGCACACAATGCATGCACACACAAAAGCATGCATGTGCAGGATGTGCTACATGCACGTGAACACAGACAGCACATTGCACTACTTACATGCACTACACACATGCAATACACATGCACACACACACATGCACACGTCATAAGATACATCCACATCACACATGCATACATTTTATCACATGTGTACAAAAACAGATGGTTTGACACAAATAAGTTTTGCACAACAAAAACAAACAATACAGAACAAAAAACAAAGACAAGATGTTAACATTTCTATTGTTACCTCACCTGTGGAACCTGTCATATACCTGTGTGACACACCTGTCTGATCTGTACCTCATTTTTACTGTTAGTTAGACAATGTGTGCATGAGGGTGTTATACATAAACTTGACTGGTGCCGTTCTAGATGTTAAACTAAGGCTGAGTGCAGGTTGGGGGATGGTTGGGTATGGTGAACATGTGTGTCAGTTGTGATGCGATTAAACGTGTGCCTCTTCAACTTCAGGGTTTGCAGAACCAAGTCTCCAGTATTCTTGAATAGAAATGCGATACTTGTAGTCACTCTTCACTAAGGAAAGGGTTTATCTCATAAAGGCACTACATAAATATCACCTACATTGTCTACAATTATGCTGATCCACATTGGACAACTCTTGTCAAACCACAAATTTGCTAAAAAAGGATGGAACAGGACAACCCACAGAAAAATGGCAATACAACCAAGAAAAAGTTATTCAGTTAACTTTAAAAGAAAAGAAAGTTACAACAGTTATCAAAAACCTTGCAATCCCTCTTGGTCTGTCCCTCACTTCTTTTACCAAATAAAAACAAACAAACAAGCAAGTAAATAGGGAAAATAAAGTTTATGTATCTCCAAGCAGATCTATCGCTGGCAAAGACTGTATCCAACTGGCAAAAAGAGTTTTAATCGCCAAGTGATAGATCTGCTTGGAGATAACAGTTAATGGGAGCAACTACACTCATCAGCAAACAAAATTAAGGAAAGTTCCGTACTTTCTGATCCCGTCGTCACCAAACACCTGATCATGATGCGAGAAGAAGGCATTGAGAACGCGGTGGCTGATGTTCAGTGTTGGGCTCAGCACAATGGAGATGTTCTGTAGATTCATTTTTGTCTCTGCCTCCTAAGAGGGGGAAAGAAGTAAAATATACATTATTACAAGAAGTCCAGTACTGCAACAACAGGTTACATCCATGAGAAGGAATTGTACATGGTGGCTGATGTTTATATGGGACTCAGCACAATGGAGATGTTCTGTAGATCTTTGTCTCTGCCTCCTAAGAGGGGAAAACAAGTAAGATATACATTATCACAAGAAGTCCAGTACTATAACAACAGACTACATGTATATCATATTGTACATGTATAAGAGGGTATTCAGTATGCATGAATATTGAATTGAATTGAATTGTATGGGGTGGCTGATATTGAGCATTGGGCTCAACACAATGGAGATGTTCACCTAAGATGGGAACACAAGATATGCAATGTAATGATTAAGTATCTAAGAAAACACTTCTTCTGTAACAACAGTAAATGTGTTGTCATCTACTATCATGTTGGTGTGAAGTTATTGAAGAGAAATGTTGTTCCTCCACCTCAGGCCTCCTCCTTCTGCTGACACATATTAGAGAGCACCATATGGATATACATGTACAAACACAGATTAGTTGCTTTTATACAACAAAACAAATAGGTGTACCTACCCTGTCCATGATGTGCACCATGTGCTGGATGAGCCAGGTGATCAGGAGCCGGTTACAGGTGGGCAGCTGGTACAACATCTGGATCAGCGCAGCAATACGATCGTCCTCATCTGGGAGGGCTGGAACAGGTGAAAATCAGGAAACAACATTGTTAGTATTGATAAACTCTATGCTGTGACAGCAGATTTTTCTAGAATCTTCCAAAAGCACAGGCTTACTGTATATGATACCTGAAGCCCACAAAAACATTCTGTTAATCTATGTCCTGTCATCATCAAAAAACACAGTTTACTTTGACATATTGTTAAGGTACAGGTACGGGCCTGGAGCTGTACCTCAACCTCTGTACTGGTACCTGTAGTGTACCTGATGTTACATTTAGGTATGCAGCCCTAGTATAGCTGAAGAAGACCGATTGTGATTCGGTCAAAAAACTCTGGCAAGTCAAATTCCTTGAGTTGGAAGCACGGTGTGAAGACTAGCCAACTGCTGCCCAGCCCTGTGTCAGGGACCCCAGCAGCAATATAATCAAACAATGTATACTACTACTGGAGAATAGCTTAATTTTTCATTAGGCCATACCAATTTAATTTTTTGGTTGACAGATTTTTATTTTCCCCAAAAAAAATTGAGAAAAAAAAAATCATGAAAACAGAAGGCTGGGCCAGCCTTCTGTTTTCATGATTTTTTTTTTTTTAAATGTTTTTTTTGGGGGAAAATAAAAATCCGTTAACCAAGAAATTAAATTGGTGTGGCCTTAGATAAAGGAATATTTTACACCTGAAGCGTCCTCAAACCCCGGCAGCAGCTCCATGGTGAGTACAGGGTCAGGTAACTCCCTCAGGTACGTCTTCAGGAGCCCCGCCACCGTGTGGGGGTCATGGTCCTGCAGGTCAACCACCTCGCCATGGTCGTACGCAGCACGCAGGGCGTCCACCTGCGACTTCACAGGTGAGATACGGTAGATCCCTTCTGTAGACAGACCTGCGGACAGGTGAGATAAACAGGTGTGAAACATGTGAGAAATATGAGACACACAGGTGAGAAAAATATGAGCACAGCCTGCACAGGTGACACAGGTGAGATACAGTAGATCCCTTCTGTAGACAGACCTGGCGACAGGTGAGACACACAGGTGAGACACACAGGTGAGATCCGGTAGATCCCTTCTGTAGACAGACCTGGCGACAGGTGAGGTATATAGGTAAGATACACAGGTGAGACACACAGGTGAGACACACAGGTGAGATGCGGTAGATCCCTTCTGTAGACAGACCTGGGGACAGGTGAGGTACATAGGTGAGATACATCTTGGGACAGGTGAGGTACATAGGTGAGATACATCTTGGGACATGTGAGAAACATCTAAGGATAGGTGAGACATACTAGTATCTGAGGACAGGTGAGAAACACCTGGGAACAGATCAGAAACATCTGGGAACAGCTGAGGACAGGTGAGACACACAGGTAAGAAACACATAAAGACAGGTGACACTTACAGGTGAGAAACATGGGGATGAGAGAAATGACATGTTGCAAGAATGCCAAGGACACGCCTCCCACGGACGGCATTAAACTCGGTACCACAGGGGAAAAGAAGGAGGGGAGGTCAACAGATTACATGGGAGAAAACTGTCATGAGAGACTTGGAGGAACTGGGCTTCACTTGGGAAGGAGTGAGAAGGCAGGCACTGGACAGAAGTGCGTGGAAAGCAGTGGTGGCCCGCATCGTCGACAGATGAAAGCGGTGACGATGATGATGATGATGATGATGATGATGAAGACCACATGCACAACAATGAAGACACTTTAATCTAACAGTCAAGTGTAGAGTGTTCCATACCTCTTTCCTCTATGAAGTCCAGACAGTCTCTGAAGATGGCCGGTAATTCAATCCCGTCAATCAGCTTGGACCGTTCCACTGCCTCATGCAGGGGGATCCCAAAGATGGGCTGGGGCGGCTCTGCAGAAAAAAATAGAACAAAACTTGAACTTGACTAAATAGTGACAGAGAATCCTGAGATCCTATTGGATCAATTTTCATAGTGATAAAGAATCCTGACTTCCCAGTGGTAGTAATGGAATGGGAATGGTTCTCTCAAGTAAGAGGTGTACATAGCCATAAGCTCTCTGTGAAGAGGCCCAATCAGCCTGACAGTGAGAGATTGTTTAACAAAAGTTCCTCCCACCTCTGACCGGAGAGCTGAGTTCGTCCGCTGACAGTGCCTGAGCCTGGGAAGGGGACTTTGCATCCTTCTCCTTCCCCTCCTTCTTCCGCCCAGACTTCTCCTTAAAGCTGTAGGACCTTAAGATGTCCGGGGTCAGGTCTCGGGGCAGGCTGGAGGACTTCTTTTTCTCCTTCTCCTGAAGATTAAACAGTCAGTAACTGTTGGTTATCTCAAGGCATGTCCCTGCTACACCTCTGTCACTTACCACATCTGGTTCAAATTATGAGGAGCCAGAAGGCCTGAGTTTGCACCCAGGTAGGACACGTCTGGATAAGACTACAAGAGGCGCACCGAGTCATACCCAAGACTTCATAAAAATGGTACATACTTAAGAAACAGTATGGAAGTACAATACACTCCATTGCCAGTAGACTAGCACCCTGCTGCAGTGATTGCACCTCAGTGTGGCCCAGGGCTACCGAAACAGAGATGGCTCCGCCTAAACACCTAAAATTGTGGTGGAGGAGGACTTTAACTAACTGGTTATCCAACAATCCTGCTGCAGGATACAAAGGCAAGGGTCTCAATCACAACATTCAGAAAGTTTTTTTTTCACATTTGTGCAAGATGCATGCACAGCAGAATAGCCAATTCACATGTGCAGCTATAACATGTCTAACTGTTACAAATGCATGGAGTAAACCATATTTGTACATAAAGCTTGATTGTATTTAAACAAGAGCTTTTAAAAAAAGCTGGCGTTTCGGCTACGTTTATAAGTGTGAATTGTCTTTTCCCTTTACTTGAAGTAAAATCTGCCAGAGGAAGTCACTCAAGGGCTGTTCAGTCTATAAGAAAAATTGTCATTTTGGGAAATGAGTACTGTTTTAATAGAGAAAGGCAGATTGGGGAAAGCAATTTTGAAGTTACGTCACTTAACTTAAGTGCTTTTGAAAAAGCTGGTCTTGGCCTACAACTTGTACTTATTTGTAAAATGTATAATAGGCTCATTATGTGGCGTCGTGTGGCGCAAGTGCAGAGCGCACGGCTGTCAAACAATGGGACCCGGGATCGAATCCCAGGGTGCCCAGAGACATGTCCGAACTTGCGCCCAGACGTTGTGCCCTTGGGAAAGGCACTTTACACGCATTCCCCCCTCAGTTAGAGGGACAAGTCTCCAACGGCAGCTATCTTCAACTGGCGGACGAGAGCAGCGCCAGGCGGGCTGGCGTTATCAAGGCGGACCTCGAGTGTAAGAGTCATCCGGCAGCTCGCTGCAAGCATCCCAACCAGAACCAGCACGTCTCCCTCGAATTGGTGCCGCTGGAGATGGCGGATGCCCAAAGTGTGTGGGTCTCAGATTCGCAACCTGTCATCCACCTTAAATAAATTCACGCGAAGGCTACCGTGTCAATGCATTGACACGGTCACCATACTCGATCTGTATTTGTATCTGTACTATGTATCTGTACTATGTATCTGTACTATGTATCTGAATACGAATAAAGATAATACGAGTGGTTGCCAGACAATAGGCTCATTATAAAAGCTATCAATGTAATTATGTACATGGCACGCAATAAAACATAAAATTTGAAAAAGCACCATTGAATCATCAGCACTATGGTAATTAAGTGAAATAGAAGTTCATAACAGCTAAGGTTCTATCTAAAATGACTACCAAATGTCAAACAAATCAACAGCTACCTCATCCGTATTATTCTGGTTTCCGCATTTACAACATTTCTTCCTTATTTTCCTGGGTAATTTTGCTAAAATTCATGAAAATTCCCATAGTTTTGTGCCGAGCGGCGCCACTTTCCACGTCCGTGTTGTCTGAATGAAGTCGATACTGAACAATGGAGCATTTGCTACTGTAACAAAGAATCGCTGTTTTGCAAACAACATCAAGAGCCTCTGTTTACATCGGGGATAGAAGTTTAGTGGCGAGTGTTTTGCAAGAATCATCTTACCGCGCATAGGAGCCGCTGCACGGTATTTTCCATTACAATGAACAGAAAAATTCGAATGCCGGGTTTGGAATCTATGAAGTCCTGTTCATAAGACAAAGGCCTTGTATATATTAAATGAATATTTCAAAATAACAAATATAAAATATTTCTTTATTTATTAATGAAAAAAAATGATATTCATAAATATGATATTGATAGATTAATATAATATCAATATATATTTTTGATATTCAATATCTAAAAAGAAAAAAAAATCCATGCACGGACACGAACCCGGATCTTCTGGGTCCGAAGTGCTTCGCGTTGCCAGATCGGCCAAGCTGCGGTACGTAACTAGTCGCTCTGGACGTGATGCTATAACCTCACTATATGGTATCATTTATGCCGATTTTTGGTCGTTTTCTTGACGAAATCATTTTTTTTCTTCTGCAATCTTGTGGAATAGATGTAATATGGTCATTTTTCAGGATATCAAAGTCCGAAACCACAATGCAATGATATTTCCGAACAGTTGTAGCAGTTACATGCGGTCGCCGTCCTGTGTCACATGCAAATCTAGCCTGCCTGCCTTTTCGTGCTCTCTTGCCATATAAGGCAACAGCTATACAAGGATTTGAGAACGTATTGCCATATAAGGTCTTATTGTGTGCGACACAGTGTTGAACCAAGCTTCCCTGGTCCTTGCTTGAAGGTAAAAGCCAGGACAATGCGTTCCGGCGCGCATGCGCCGAAACGCAAAAAAAGTTACCATTCTTATTTACATTTCTGCAACTTGTCTTTATAAAAAGATATCCCGCAAATCTAAAGAACTTTACTATGAACTTGTAATACGATAGCTACTCAGGTTTTCTTTTACAACTGGGTACCCCCGGTAGTTCTTTTGGTTTCTGAGCACATTTCTAAAGGAAAATTATGATTTGTATTACATTACCTTATGATGAGACTTTTCTTCTTTTTTCTCCTTCTCCTTTTCCTTGGCCTTTTCCTTCTCCTTGTCTTTGTCCTTGTCTCGCTCCTTGTCCTTGAACTTTCTCTTGGAGTTCTGTGAGAAGCGGTTGCGAAACAAGCCCTTTTTCTTCCCCTTGCTGGGACTCCTGTGTTAGAATAAAAAATATCCTTTTCATTCACATATCATGTATGTTCAACCATCAGCTAGAAATACGTCTATTCATATATCTGAACATCAAATATTTCAAAATGAGAAAAAAAGTCCATGTGATGATGACAGTTAGACTGTTAGAGGCTTTGATATTCGGGTAAATGACACTCATCTAAGAATAAAACAGTACAATTGAAAAAATCTTTGTGGCTTTGTCTTTTCCATTTGAGTTTTTTCTTCTTTGATACACATACAGTTCTTCTCCCGAATGTAAAAAAAAAATTGCCAGGAACACATAAACAGTAACTGGTACCAGTCTTAAGTTTTGTCTTACTGACACTTAATGACATGATAATTAAGACTCACTCCTCGTCTGAGTCCTCCTCCTCGAAAGCGACGTAGCCCGGCGCCTTGTCCTTCTTGTGTTTGTCCTTCTTCTTCAGAGACTCCTTCTCTTCCTCCTCATCTGTCAATCATATAGGTCAGAGGTCAATACAACTCAAAGGTCAGAGGTCAATACTGTGCAAAATACATTTGGACCAAACAAGCAGACATTGTCAAGCATTTGGGACAGAAGTTTCCATATGAAAATGCACACTCTGGTTGGAAAAGAAAAAAAAAATACAACTGCAATAAAACTTTATAGCCTCCTAATAATTAAAACAATCAGTACCTTACATGTATGATGTACATAGCTTGTAAGTTGGTGTATTATTCCATGAGAAGTTTATCAGTAAGTTATGTAAAACACAAACGATGGTATGAATTAACAAGACAAAAGAAGGTTGCAATGAATGATATCTATAGTATACGCAATAAACTTTACGAGACTGGGAACAACAGATGCTAGACTGGATAGTGTGTGTGTGTGTGTGTGTGTGTGAGTGATGTATATTCTCGTATAGGGCTGTTTAGCCATAATTGATGACTCGATGCTGTAGGGCTGTTGTGAATTAGGATTTTACCATGGTCAATACTGACCAACGGAGGCCATATAAATATATAGTGAGTGATGTACATGTACATGACTACAGCCTGAGGTTCTCACCAAGTTCCGGCTCCATGTCCTCCTCTGTGAAGTCGTTCTCCCTGCTGTACAGTCCTGGGAACTCTCCACTATCCTCTTCCATGGGGATCTAAAGAGGAAAAAATGTAGATTTAAAGTGGTCCCATACATGTAGCCGTTTTTTGTGACTGTAGGGGCACAGTGTCTAGCCTCTTTAATCATAACTTGTAAGGCACACTATTATGGAGTGGTCGGCACCGCTCTACGTAAAATTAAAACGGCCGATTACGCTCTACGTAAAAGGGGCATGCAGGCCCTCACTATTGGGAGGCGGAGCCCAACCCTCTCCTTTGACTGCCTTTTACCAACGTCAGGTACCCGTTTCTATACCAGTACTAAGGTGGAGTGATGAGAAAGGTTGGGTAGCCTTGCCCAAGGGCACAACATCAGTGGCATGTCAGAGGATTAAACACAGGCCTCTGGGCTCTGGCCAAACATCCTATACAACATATTTTTAATTTTGACAGACTTGTTAGTTACAAATAAGAACAATTGGGTAAACTACACATTCATGTAATCATACATGAATTGGGGTTTCGTAACATTATCATCAAAGCACTGAATGGCACCGTATGATAATAATGATGTACATATTACTCTGTAAGCCCCAAACACTTAAATCATCTATTTCGTGAAGTTTGTAAAGTGATTCCTGTCTCTAAACGCATATCAGAGAACTCAGAGGTCCTAAAGCAACAGTAAAGGCATGGATGATGAAGAAATTATGGAAGCATATCTGACGTTAGGTTAGTAAAGATTCCCCCTCACCTGATCATGATCGATGCCACTTCTGATCATAATATTACAGAAACGGCGTCTTAGCCGCAAAAGTTCAGAAAGTAAAGACGAAAAAGATAAGAAGAAGAGGAGTGTCAGGACCTATCACCTTCGAGTTGAAGAAATAGAACTGAAACGGGACAAACAAACTTACAAACAAACTCAAAGAAAAACCTGTCCAGACAGCGCCGCCATCTTGGATTGATCTCGTGCCCAGGGGTCAGGGATGACGTCAGGAATGCAACCTCGTTCCCAGGAAAATGTAGATTTAGCCTATCAAAGAATTTTCTATACATCTTGTATATCACTGTGAATGTTATCTTAAAAATCATGAATGCAACCCGACAACAGAAAAGATTAGCAATTTATATGCAGTGTACATTGGGACCTGTATCGTAGCAGATAGAAATAATTGGATTATCCCATTCTCAGCAATCACAGCTAACTTAATAGCTTCATTGTAATGTGTTGTGTACCTGGGACATCTGAAGTTGATTAAAATCAGCAACACTTGTGTATACATTTACTTGTAAATATTCATTCCATCATACTTGTAAGTACATAAAGCATTTGAAACTTTCATTGATAACTGTCCTTTTCTTGCCAATCAACATTAAATCTGTTTTAGTTGGCCTGACATAGTTTCATGCATCACCATTCCACAAACTTGTGTGGGACCTGTGGTGTACTTTGTTCTTATCAATGTCACTGTATATGGGAGATGGAAAAGGAATTTTGTTTCCTTCCGTTGTTGTTGGCTGTGTTTTGTTCTTTTTTTTGTTTGTTGCAGATACATTGTACAATGTACATGTACTACTCTCCAAGAATTCATTAGAATGGGCTAGCGACAAAAAATGATGGCATATGATAAAACGGTGACGATCTGCCCATTCAACCTCTGCTTGGAGAGTAATGTACTAGTAGCATCAAGTATTTGATTTAACTGTTGCTGGGGTCCCTGACACATTGGGCAGCAGTCACTTAGTCTTCACACCTGGCTTCAAGGCAGTCCTGTCCTCCGGGTCCACAACTTTTAAATTAATGTTGACACACTCTAAGATTTGCTACAGAAGCCATTACCAATTTTCTTAAATTGGTTCCACAACACATATTCATGTATACAAACCACCATTCTTCCCCACACATTCAGCACTGAACAACTACCATTCCCACTGGCTGTATTTTGAAGCAAACAGAACTCTAAGCCTTCTGAACCATCACAAGTTTCATCTCAAGAAAACACACACATCTTTCGCCACCAGCAATTCTCTATGCTGCTCAATTTTATTGATAGATGTCATAAACAGTTGTAGTTTTTTTGTTTCATTCTTAACAACCAACAAAAGTGTAGTGTATAGTCCATGAAACATATGGAACAAAATTGTTATAATTTGTGACATTACACTACACAGTATTCCATCTGCTATGAAATGAAATGACACAAAGGCTGATTTTGTTGTACATTCATTTTTCAACACAGGTTTTAATTGCTAGCATTGTTACAGTTGAAGTTTCTAACAGGATTTCTTACTAAAGTACTTCACAATTCTTGCCTAGCATGAATATCTAGTCTTGTCAAGTTGACATCAGGAGGACCAGGTCACCCCTCCCAGAACTTGGGGATGTCGTCACCCGTGATAACCTTGCGCTCTATCCCGTCTTCGTTGATGGCGGCCAATCGGATCACACCTCCGCTGGAGCCGTCACGGAACATCGCCAAAGCCAGGGCTGCGCGGGAAAACAACATTTCCTCCGTTAGTTATCACAGAGTGAACATCATCAACACAGCCTACATTGTCCTTCATCTCTATCCAGAATTTCAGGAAAGATATGGATCCAGCTTCTCCACTTTGTACAAGATTCTTTGACACAAAAAAACGATTTCTTTTGTAGCTTGAGCAGGAAAGTCCTTATGAGGAAAACTTCTTGTCTAGGAAAAGGTTGGTTTTCCCTTTATTTGTTCTTCTTCACCACATTTGTCAGATTTTCTCTAGGTGCTGCCCAGTTCGTTAATAGATTTACTACTATGTATCTGGTTTTACCAAGTTCCACTGTGTACATCTTAACTTCTTATTTTAATTACTTCCTTATGTAAACACAGTCCACTTTCTGTCAGTCAGAAATTTTGGTTGGCAATCACAGTTCACCTTTGCTTAAGAACGACTTCTACTAAAACTGATGAATTTTCAAGCTAAGCTAAACAGATTTTTGTTTTCCCAAAAAAAAAATTTTAGAAAAAAAAATTCATGAAACAGAACGCTGGGCCAGCCTTCTGTTTTCATTATTTTTTTTCTAAAAGCTTTTTTTTGGGGGAAAACAAAAATCCGTTATTAAACCAAGAAATCAAAGTGGTGTGGCCTACCTATACAGCAGTACTTGTAAGGTAAAGTGTGCAAACTGTACTTACTGTTCGCACAGAACTGGAAACACTCCTCCTTAGTCATCCCCTCCTTGAAGTGTGAGTCCACATAACCGTACACGTATGTGCTACCAGAACCTGGAAAGAGTTGGTACATGTCAAGCACTGATTTCAACATTCAACATGATCTGGCTGCCTTGAATAGAGCAGTATTGATTATCATATTTGTTTGTGGGTTTGTATCCATCTTTGGGAACAGTGTTCTCGCCAGCGCCCGTCCTCCCGTCATTTGACGGGTTTTTGTCGCGCATGACGGACAAAATTTTTGCCCAACCCGTCATTTTTAATGGACACAAATCGGTGTGTAAAGATATTTAGACAGAGTTTAGAATTTTGCAAAAACTCCAGAGGATCACCGGAAGTTCGCGACGAGGGCGATCTAGATCATTTCTAATGCCCGCCGGCGACAACCCCAGCCACACAGAAAGAGCGCCGTGGTGGATATTTGGTGGCCGCCGAAAACTCGGCGTCATGCGCCGCCCTCCCCACAGTTTTGGCTGGTCGCATCGGGCTGACGTTTATTTCTGTTTTGTCCCTCTCGGTTCACCGTCAATTATTTTTATCAAAGAAGCCTAAAAATTCAGAAATATTCCTATAGCTATCAGGCTTTCTGTAATTTGTAAAACATTATTAAAGTTTTAAGCCGCGGCGGCTGAGTTGCATGCGCTTTCTACCCGTAAGAAATGGTAAACAGGCGTCAGATATTCTATTCCACCAATCACAGTGCGTCGTCTCCGTCGCGTCAAGAAATACTGACCAATGACATGCGAGTCTCGCTACTCGCGTGATTTCAGCTAAGCGTGAATTTGCGAGATGTTAGAGGAATGGCGGTGATCGCAAGGATCGCACGACGAAGCGGTTGTTGGAAGGCTTGCATCGACAACTTTTGAAGACATTCAGTGCAGTTACCGGAGAAATTAATCGTGGAAAACATGGGAGAAAAAAAATGGACGTCGACGTCTTTATGGCGTTCTTTCTCAAAGTAGGGTGTCAAATTCCTCATTATGTTCAATAATTACAGGGAGCATACGGGACAAGTGTTGAAAATTTTTATTTTTGCCGACTTATTCTGTGTGTTTTTTTGGTAGGACGTAGATACGTAATAAAGTTTTGTTGAGCTTGATTTTCTTTTCTTTGCCGATTGTATACAACATAGAAATGTAGCTTGTTGTGAACATTCGATCTTACCGCGATGACGGCACGCCTCCCCCCAAAATTAAGCCTGAAACCCTTGTGTTATTTTTCACCGAAAGAGATGTCATTAAACTAAGCTTATTCTACCAAGAAATTTGCCCCTCAGAATGCAGGAAATAGCGTTTCAGAGGGTCTAGATTCCAAAATTTTCGGGGGGAGAATACCCCCGGACCCCCCTATCATGGTCACGCCTCCGGCGCGACGCCTCGCGCCTTCGGCGCTCGATATGTTCTTCCCTCCAGCAAAATTGAAATGACGGGTAAAAATTTCAGGCTGGCGAGAACACTGTTTGGGAATAAATGACACAAGCTTCTGGTGTGAGCGGAGGAAGAAAATCTACACTTCGCGCGAGCATAAATCCACCCTTGCAGGCAAGCAGCAGTAACTCCCTTACTCACTCACTTACTCACTAAATACAATACCGTCTGTGGCTAGCTAATTATGATGGGTTGTTCAGCACTCTGCCTCACATCAAAGAGTTAATCTACAGTATATATCTCCTCACCTCCTATAGCTACCGCCTGCCTGACCAGCATCCCTCCCAGGGGGACCGAGTAAACCTGTAAGAGAGAAAGAGCAGGACTTTATCAAACAACCAATTTCAACATTTACTAGTATTTGAGAAAAGACTGAATAAGGTCAAGTTTTGGCAGTAGGAAAAGAAGCATAGACATATGCAGTTCTTCATCACAAACCAAAGAAACTGACTTCACGCCAACTGCTTCTGGTCTCAAACCACAGTTTCTCTTCTTCCCGTCCCTCATTCTGGTACCACATCACTTTTTCTCTGCTAACTGCTTTGGTATCATACCACAGAGTCTACATACCTGTCCTTCTAAGTGCAGGGTTCGAAATACAATTAAGCAACTTGCAATTTGCAAGCAATTTTCAAGATTTGCAGGTAACAATAATATAAATTTGCAATTTTGCAAGTTGAAAATACCGGTGGATCGTGTAAGGCCGACGGAAGATTAAAAAATTTGGCAAGACAGGCAAAAATAACTGGTTCATCTTAGCAATATTACCTATAAAAGTACAATGCAGTGTTATTTCACTTCTGGTGTTGGTTTTTAGGTCCCAAAACCTGAACCATCATTATTGTTATCATCGTCATCATCTGAGCTTCCTTACCTGTCCGCCCTTCCTCTTATCCCATCCTGCCACGATGATGCCGGCCGTCAGGTCCTCCCGGTGCCTGTAGCACAGGTCCTTAAACAGGTTCGCTGCCGTTCGTACCAGTGGAGGCTCGCCAACCTCAATACTGCAGTCAGGAAAAGAACAATGCTTTGGTTACCTTAAGCCTTTACCTTAAGTTAATCGTTCTTTCTATCTAACACAGACTATTGCAATCTAAAATCTGAATACTACATTTAAAATTTTAGGTTATCTGTACCAATGTGTGCTTTGACTATCCTATAAAACAAGTAAAAAACATCAGCATAAGACGTTTGTGAAGATTAGTCATCTAGGAATTGAATATTGTTGATTTAATCTATACAATTGGATTACAATATCAAGAAATACCAGACGTCTCAAATGTCAATCCGACATCTTTCATCAGTGAATATCTGAAACGATGGACATCTGAAACGTCTGGTATTTCTTAATATTGTAATTGTATTGCCTATAGGTTGGATCCAAACTATTATGGCCTGATGAATCAAAGAAAACAAAGTGCAGGTTTTGGAAGCAACTGACCTGTGAAAGCTGGTGTGGTAGGAGACGATGTCAGCGATGGCCTGCGTATCGGCGGCGGAGCCCGACCGACAGCAGAAGATCCGATCATGCACCGGCGTGAGTTTGTCCGTTACTCGGTTAGCGATGTACGAGCTGCAGAGGAAACAACAAATTACAGTTACTCAAGCAACAGTTATGGTTAATAATTGGAAGTCAGGCATTTCAGACAGAATACGCTGTCTTTCATCAGTGACAAAGTTTCTGCAGAGGAACTGGATATGATTTTTAATTCAACTGTTTCAGGTGTGTATACTGTAAAGACATGTTGACATATCAATTTCTAGCTAGAAAGAAAGTTTGTGTGACCTTTTCCATTCAGTTCTCAATTTTCTTACGAAGATTTGTGCATACAAAATTATGTTGATACAAATATATACAACTTGTATACAAAGAGTTTGTGTGACTTGTTTTATTTCATGCTCTCAATTCTCACACAACCATTTTTTCTTACAAACCATGTCAAACCATGTCAATGCTTCTTTGATACATTGAAGTTTAATAGAAAATCTACAAGAAACAAACAACAGTTTACCCGGAGGTTGTCCGCGAGTCAGCTCCGATCACGACTCCACCATCAAACTCCACCGCCATGATGGACGTCTGAAACAACAACACACAGTCATGAGGACAGAAACATATATAACATGTTAGCCTGGAATCCAGTATTCATAGTTTTACTTTTACTTAGCCTGCTTCCAACGGCAGGGTCGCAACCATTGGAAGCAGACTAAAAACAAATTTAAGACTGGACTCCAGGCTAATTACATGTGACAATACTCATGATCCTTGACAGCTAGACCTCAGTCCTATTTCTATATAGAGGTATGTGATACCATGTTCTGCCAAAGTAGGGCCATAACTTAGTCTTTTGTAAAATCCTTGATTATATGACGAGCCTGATTTGACACATGGTTGAACAGTGAACACAAAAGACTGATCACTGTAGCCTAGTTTTGAGCACATCATATTCAACGTACGTCATTAATTCCCTGGCTATCCTCACTATTAAACCTTTATAACGATTTGATCACATCAATGAAGATACTTACATCTTCCTACAATAGCAAACCATCATATTTTGTACATCTTCGAAGCTACCATGTCACTGCCCCCCTCCCATAACCATGCAACGTGCAAAGGCGAAAAACGGGAAACTGCACAGCGGACGGTCTTTTATTTCTCTACCCTGACATACTAGAGGCCCGCTAGAACTCACCCCTGTTGTAACTGGAGCGTCCATGAAGTCTGGCCCGCCGTTTACCGACATACTGTTCCCACCGAATGACTTCACAGAATTCAGTACAGCCGCCATTTTGAACGTGATGCGAATGAACTCCGTAGAGAAGCTGGGGATCCGCGGAGCTCAGCCGGTATCACCGTGCGCGAGCGACACTTAGCGGGTTATGATCATATTGCAGTACACACCTGTTTCAATTTGAAGATGACGTGGAGCATTTGATACGATTATCAATTCATCGTGAGATTTATAGTAAGCGAACCATCAAACACGGTCTTATGAAGACTTCTGCCGAAATCCTGCCTTAATTCTTTTCTAGGTTTACGATATTTCAAGTGCTCAACACTGTGAAAAACATGAAGTGGTTCAAATCGAAAACGAAAATACTTTCGGGAAGTTGCCAACCTAGTCGTGTCAAAGGACCTATAGTGCTTCTACATTTTGAAGTTGAGTTAAGGATGCATACTTCATGTCCTAAATGAAGACATAGGGGGTTTCTGTTGTTCGGATTTTATTTGGCGCGCACTCAAGTTTTCTGGGGACAGCACGTGCATATATGTTTTGACCACAACTAGACAGCAAAGCCCCAGTTTACGCACAACAATGCCAGAAGCCCGCTTTACGTCGATCTCAAGTTATATTGGTAATACGCAATTGTAGTCGCTGTAAATTATGCCACATCCAGTTTGAACGGCCAGCGGCCGGACTTCGCGCGCGTTTGACGTCACCAGTGGCGAGTTGCTAGGTAGCGCTGCGGGGGGCAATGATGCCAAGCAGGACGAGCCCAATCACCGCTCCGGGGGTGGGCAGCGTATCGGTTACTGCGCAACACAAGAACGCCTTTTTCATTGAAAATTTGAGGCCCCTTCAGTTCTAAGAAAATATCTTGAATATAATAGATATGGATTGAACTTAATTTCAATCGTATTTTTGTAATTTACTGCCCATATCAGTGTTGTTAAAGGGGAGAAAAGACGACTTGGAAATTTTCCAGTTGGACCGGACACCCCTCTGACGGGGAAAATTTCCCCGGTCCCAGCCTGGAGAATCCAAGATGGCGTCCGGATCTGAGTTGGAGTCCAGTCTAACGTCGATGGACTGGCTACCCCGCCTGAACGTCGGCGGCGCCATGAAGACCAGCGCCGTCGGCGGGCTCGGGGTCCAGGCCATCCGGAAATCACAGAACGCGCTGGACGGCGACGGGACAGCGGACGGCGGGGACGGGGGGGCCGGCGGTCGGGACGGCAAGCCGCCGTACAGCTACGCCAACCTCATCACATTCGCCATCAACTCCTCCCCCAAGAAGAAAATGACGCTCTCAGAAATCTACCAGTGGATCTGTGACAACTTCCCCTACTACAGAGACGCGGGAAACGGCTGGAAAGTACGTATCAACCTTTCTGCCGTGATGTTTTTCTTTCTTCTCCTTCCCTAGTGATAGTCTGTCCCTCCCCGCCCACGCACTGTGGTCACGTCCAAAAGTTTGACACGCCTTCAATTATTAATTAATCTGTAAAAACCACTTGATGCGCTGTTGTCGTGTAAAACAACCTGCTACAGACAAACAACCGCATCAGTCCAGCAGTGAAGCTAGTGGAATTTTCCCTACAAATTCACAAGAGATCAAAGAAGAGATCCTTGAGTTTTCGTGTATTTTTCAATCAATCAGAAGTACTTTAGTAATTACCCTTGTCTCTCTGCCCCTCCCCCTAATTGCGTAATTATCTTCTGACAACAACAAAATTGACCTGACCTCTCAATTAGAACCACGTCTGATCCAGATATTCGGACAATATGCGGTTATGAGAGATTTTGATTGATTTAAAATACAGTGGTGAGTCTATACCCTGTTGTAATGTGCAATGGAACCTCTAGATCTGAGTCTGAAGTGGATGAAAATGAGTTCTAACAGTTTTCATCAATCAGGTGTTCATACCTGTGTAAGACAACACACCTGTAACAGGTAGATAACCTGCAACATCTGGTAACAACAAAACCGATGTCATTAAAAAGAACTGCCTTTATTTTTTTTATAAAGACAATATCATCAAAGTCATATACAGTCAAACCTGCCCAAGAAGACCACTTGGAACCAATACAATTTGGACTATATGGACAGGTGGTCACTACAGACAGGATTCTTAATGCTTGTGTCATTGGGAAAAATTATCTAAGGGACCACCAAAAAGTAGTTAGAATGACCAGGTGGTCTTTATGTAAAGGCGGTCAGTTCAGTTGTACAGGTTTGACTGTAGATTACAATTCAGTCTATGTCCAAAACCACTGTTCAAAAGGCGGCAGTAACATGATATCATTCATACTCATCTGTTAAAAACAGTTTGATTAAATATTCCAACACGTTGTATATGTGTATGCGATGTTAATTGTTATCTATTTGTTTGTTTGTTATAACTCCCATCTCACGACAAATCACAGAATAGTGTCAGTGATGTCAAGTTTATTGTCACATCCCTTACAGTAGAGATCTGATGAGATTTTTTTTGCTCAGACTTTATTTTTTCATCATCCAAATTGCATTTCAGAATTTGTGTTGTACATTAATTTTGCAGAATTTGGGGAACACAGACTCATTTGTTTAATTGGGTTGAAGTGATTACAGAGTGGAAAATTTTGTTTTAATTATGGGGATCATTTACATTACAGACGAGCTCATTAGCATAAATGATTGAGAGGGCGCCAATTCATTATGATGGGGATTAATGTCATATTCATGGCACACATAGTGAACAGTCAGGTATTACAATACAATTAACAAAAGTATTAGGCACATTTTTGTATTTGTACCATTCTTTTTTCATGGATTTCAAAATTCCCCTAGCTTTCATATTTGGTAGGAACAAAATTTTAGGTCATGCATATATCACATATGAAGGTCAAAATCATTGTGTTTTCTTATTGATATTCAAAAGTTATTTTTTTAATTAGAGATAATCAGTGCCCAAATTTCTGTAATCTTCGAAAATTGCAGGTTTCTGTTATTTTATCAGTAATCCTGATCTTTTGCGTGTAAATTACAGGTTACACATTTACAGGTGGTGATTTCATGCCCTGAAAATACACGTAATATGGGTGCAAATCATGGCTTGTTTGTGCTTAATTTGCACTGTGAATAATATAACACTGACATATTTTGTCATTAGTACATGCAAATGTTGCTTTGATTAGAGTCACTTCTATTCCTTCAGTAAGAAGAGATTGCCACCAAAAGGCTTCAGTAATTACTAATTCCTTTATTTTGATACCTGTTAGCCTATAAGGCTAATCTCCCAGTGTTTAAACATTCAATAAAAACATATATATTCCACAAAAAGACACATGTACTAGTATACAGGCCACAAAACAGTAATTAAGCTTCCTATCTTAATATATGGCAATCATGTAAGAAAGAAGCTGTCAAAAGTCACCTACCAGAGTTTTAGTCCATGAAAAACATACATTGGCAGGGCTGTCAGGCCCCCAAAGTTTCAATCTAGAGCAAAATTTCAACTTTCTAATCGGCGGAACCCCTACGAATCCGAGCGTGTTTACCAAAGTTGACCTCTGACCCCCTTCTCCACCTGATAATCACACAAAAACAGCAAACTTTGCAGGCCTACAGACACCACAAACATGAATGAAAGTCTGATTTTTCAACTTAATAAGAAGGTAAAAACCCTTACCTGTAAAATCCAGCTACAAAATATCAACATATCCTGGAAAAAAGCCCCTTTACAGCTACCTTTACCAAGGGTACCAAACCTATTTCCATGGGCTAAAAGTTGGCCTTCTGCGCCTGCGCGAAATACTGGAGTATCCCCTGCAGGCCACAGAACAGTAATTAAGCTTCCTATCTTAATATATGGCAATCATGTAAGAAAGAAGCTGTCAAAAGTCACCTACCAGAGTTTTAGTCCATGAAAAACATACATTGGCAGGGCTGTCAGGCCCCCAAAGTTTCAATCTAGAGCAAAATTTCAACTTTCTAATCGGCGGAACCCCTACGAATCCGAGCGTGTTTACCAAAGTTGACCTCTGGCCCCCTTCTCCACCTGATAATCACACAAAAACAGCAAACTTTGCAGGCCTACAGACACCACAAACATGAATGAAAGTCTGATTTTTCAACTTAATAAGAAGGTAAAAACCCTTACCTGTAAAATCCAGCTACAAAATATCAACATATCCTGGAAAAAAGCCCCTTTACAGCTACCTTTACCAAGGGTACCAAACCTATTTCCATGGGCTAAAAGTTGGCCTTCTGCGCCTGCGCGAAATACTGGAGTATCCCCTATATACATTTACAACAAAGTTCTAATGTATCTGTCTGAGCTTCAAAGCAAGCTATTGTATCCTCTCTACCCACATTTTTTCTGTTCTGATTTTTAGTACCAAGGATTACTGATTGCATCAATTCAAGTCAACATTCATACTCAGATATCATGTTACTTATTAGTGTCCTTATCTATCCTAATCAAACAACCTTTGTGTAGACAGGACAAGAGTGTTGTACAACATAACAAGGAGAGTGGCCAGGAGTGCTGATTGATTGTTTGTGTCTGTTTCTTACAGAACTCCATAAGACACAACCTGTCCTTAAATAAATGCTTCCTGAAGGTTCCAAGGTCGAAGGACGACCCAGGAAAAGTAAGTAGCTTTCTTAAGAACAATGTCTCAAATCTGAGTCTTATCTATACTTTCATGTACTTTCCCATTCCATCTGTTAAGGGGCAAGTTTGAGTCATAGTGCTGCTTTTCCTGATTTAAAAAAAAAATCTATGTTTGATTTGAATTGAAGAGTTTTCTACTGCATGACATACAACCAGGACTGCCCAGGTACTGTAGCCTCAGGATATTAAAAAAAGCTTCCATCAGGGTGACAGTGAGTCAGGGTTACAAGCTATTTTCTTTGATGCAGCCTGAGGATAGTTAGCCGGCCATAGTCCAGTCACTGGGTTATCACAGGATGTTGAACTACATTATGATTATGTGTTATGACTAAAAATATGACGTATCCATGTATGTAGGGTAATTATCTTCGCCGTGTACTATAGTACTCGGGGAAGATTATGTTTTTGGTTGAGCCAGCTGTTTGGTGGGTCTGTATGTATGTCAAGAGCATAACTCAAGAAACCTTTGATGAATCTTTATGATTTTTAGTAGGTGTGTAGTGGTTGTGCAAAGGAAGGTCAAGTTCAAAAATCGTTTACCTGGCGTTTTCCAACAGTACTGCAGCGGACTTTTGATTTTTCTGTGTTTGTATGTAGGCAAAAAAAGTGACGGAAACGTTGATGGATCTCAATGATTTTTGGTAGGTAGGAAGAGATTGTGGAAACGGAGGTCAAGTTTAAAAATGATTTATCTGGCGCTTTCCTACAGTACTGCAGCAGGCTTTGTGTGTGTGAGAGTTTGTATGTCGCCAGCATAACTCGAGGAGCTATTGACGGTTATGCATGATATTTAGTGGATAGTTAGGGGTGTCAAAGGGGAAGGTCAAGTTCGATAATGGGCCTCCTAGCGGGTGTATGAGGTACTGCAGCAGAGCTTTAACGTTTGAGGCGAAATTTTCTGGAGGCGTCAGGTTCATGATTTTTAGGTAGTATATAGCGTCTGGGACGGCAAGTGAGTGGTGTGAATTATGGCCCCCTAGCTGCTCGTTTGGAACTGCAGTTGGCGTTTTTGTTAATACCTTTGGAGACGAATAACTTCAGCAGGGATTGACGGATTATCATACTTTATGGCATGTGGATAGTTTCGGTGATGCTTTACATAATTGAATACTTGTCATGCAAATAAGACGATAATTTGCATAATAAATGAGTATAGTTTATTAATCCACCTAAAGCTTGTAGTCGAATTTCATGCAAGTGCTATGGTAATGATTTTTAAGTGGTGTATAGCTCTTGGGGCAGGGAGTAACTGATGTAAGTTTAGACCCCCTAGTGGCTTGCTTAGAACTGCAGTGGGCCTTTTTGATGCTACCTTTGGAGGCGAATAACTCGGATAGGGTTTGATGAATTTGCATTGTTTTGGACAGGTAGGTTATTGAGGTAATGATTAACAAATAACGACGTAAGAAATTGTAATCAGGGGCTAATTAAGTGGTGAAATAGGCTTGTTCATAATTGTTACCTCTTGTCGACCTATATCTAAGGACAACACCTGCTTGTCAACAGAGCTGTGTAAAGAGATTGATGCTCTCTGGGGTGACCTCACTGCAACCGGCCAAATTACACTCCCGCTGTGAATGTAGCTAAAATAAACAAACACAGGACTGTGCGGGGCAAGTCAAAACAAACTTTGGACACGGCTTTTCTGGATTCACCATCATGTTTCAACTGCTCAAGTGTGTAAATACAGGGCATGTTGCAAGAATTCTTTACGCAACACTTATGAGAAAACAATGAAAATGTTGGTAATCGATGCATTTAAGGAATTCGTGCAAGCAGCTGGCACTACAGAATTCATTTTACTAAGCTTTATGTGGTTTGTAAAATGCCGTTGTATATTCATACTGCAGCTGGATGTGGACCACAGTCCTTCGTAGATGAGAGTAAGAAAAGGTTCTTGCACAGATAGCGAACATCCTCAATACCAGGATAATCTTCAAAACAGACCCGTGCTACCCATCAGGAGTGCTAGCGTTGTACGTCTATAGGACCAACCCAGAAGCAGACAAGCACGATGTGCAACACCTGACTGAACTCCCCTCCAGGGTGTTTCAGACAGAGACACGAAAAAAGATATCCTAAACAGTAACAGGTCTCACAAATCTAACAGTCTAAAAAAAAAGTGAAACAGGAGGCTTGAGAGAGATATTGTCAATAGCAGTAGGGACAAGAGTCATGGTCACTGCCAACGTTAACGTTTCAGACGGAATTGTCATTCACAACAGTAGTAGGCATTGACCGTAAACACAGGTCATGATGTCCACACCATCCTCATAAAATTCGACAGTGAAAGCAAATACAAGAAAGATTTACCCAAATGCGGTACCCATCAAAAGACAATGTTCAGTTCTCCAACGGTTACGGCAAGCGGACGGTCCAAGCACAACGAGAACAGTACCCTCTGGCATGGGTTGTACATAAAGTTTAATGTAAATCATTGGAGAAAATTGTTGTCCCCTTTGAGCGCAGAGGTAGTTTTTCCCAGGTCAGTTATATGTTGCCATAAGTCTATTGGGATTTAAACCGTATGCAATTACAATACTGTAAGCCAAAATGTATAATCTTAAATAAATGGAACGCCTAGAACAGCAGCCTGTGTTAAAGGTCACACAACAACCTAACACAGAAGTCCACGATACTTGCATGATGTCAAGTTCCTGAATATACTCCTACGCGGAACATCTAGAAGACATGAGAGCTGACAGATCAACACAACCGGTCGATGCCTTCTGTTTCGTGAAAACCTTCCTGAATGGCCAACAACAGACTAAACATTTTCTGCCACAAGCAACAACATTTAGAGCAGACAGAAATGGAACAGGAGGGGTGATGACCGTTGGTACACAAGACGTCAATCCTACACAGGTCCATATTTCAGCCGATGGAGTGAAGTGCAATTAGCTACCACGCACAGTCACCAAACTATAGACCACAGTCAACAGCATTAACATCTTCAAACCACACTCCTTGCCTGAAGCAGCCTTGATCGATAGATTACAAAAACTCATATTTTTAACTTTCAAGTGACATCTTGACAATTTTCCTTGGTGATTGCAATTTCGACCTCTTCCTCCCCAAAACCTTATTATCTGTAACGGGACAGTTCAAGCTCCCACCGCTGACAATAGTACCCTTCTAGATCACGTTTGTAGACATATACAAGGCAGTATCAGAGTTACTGTTATGGACACATACTATACAGACCACGACATGGTCTGTGTTGCCTTGATGATATAACATTAACAACAAACTGCTACTTAAGGTAATCCTGCCATTATACACAAAGCTACATTTTTAACATGTAAACCCTTGGCACATATAATTCGAACGCTCTTCTAACGACAGCAATACTTACCAAGGCATTGCTTGTAATATACATTTCCTATCTGTTCATTTCCCAAGATAGACTCAAATTAATATATGAGGTAACATTTATAAACATAATAGATTTTTAAATTGCTCTCTGAACTCTTTATAGAAACCCTTGCTTATTCGGCGAAGATATGTGTTCGTGGAACTCTAGTTATGTTACTTACTCGCTTTTTTACATATCACTAGGAAGATGCGCCAAAAATAGTTACTCAAGGAACTGGATAAAATTTTGAAACAGTCAGACGTTTCAGACAGCATCCGCTATCTTTCGTCAGTGAGCTAAGGAAAGATCTGGTAGAACAAGGTTTTGTACCAAAACTCACTGTAGGAAGATGATGCTCCTCTTTTAGCATCTTTATCAAGCTATGATGTGTTTAGATCTTGCTATAGAGACTTAGAATTTCTAGTGTCTTTTAAACTGCGAACTGAAAGTGTTTGTGGAAAAAAAAAACTGGGCCTGAAACTCTGCTTGGCCACATGTAGCCTTGACCCCAGGTAACCCCCGTCTGTAGACCACATGTGTCTAACCTTGGGCCAGACACAGGCTGGTTTATGAGCTCCTTTACAGAAAGTGACTTCTATCACTACCAACAGGAGTTATGAGTGGGAGTGACATTGTGTGCAGCTATAGATCCATATCATCCTCATTAATAATTTATGTAGGAAGTATGATATGTATGAAAATGAATTATGCATCTGCAATTACACGCAGTTTGAATCTAAATTAGAAAAATGCCGTTCAGTGTAACATGCCAACATCGGTGGCTGGTTATATCATTTGGAATGACATCCTCATTGCAAAAAAAATGCATTTTTGTCACTAAGTTCAGATACTTCAAGCTACATGTATCTTAGATGAAAAGGCTTCTGCCATATTTTACAACAATGAGTTAGTTCCAATTTGGTTTTATAGCATTGCGACTTGTTGATACTTACATCAGACATTATGTTATGCTAACCAACATCCTTTGCACTGTTACAACCCCAAAGTAAGACAGCCAGAAATTTGCTTGTTGGGACAGACAAAAATTCTTAAACTTAATGACCTGAAACTGATGAAAACATATTTTTGTAAGCATCAAATGACCGATTTAAGGGCCAGAATCAATAACATGGGCTTCCAATTGCAAAGAAATCATCAAAAAAAATAATTAGAGCTGGAGTCAGCCCAGGTGAGCCCTGCAGAATAATGATGGAATGTTTTCTTCTGTTTCCAGGGTTCCTATTGGGCGATAGACAACAATCCACAGGAGGACCCCATTCCTGCCAGACAAAAGCCTCGCAAGAGGAGGTCTAGTGACAGGGTGGGTAAAACACACACTCATGTACACATGCACTAACACACGTGTATGCACACATACATGTACACAAACACACACACACACATACATACACATGCACATTCACACACAAGCATGAAAACATGCACACACACATATACATACATACATACATTCTCTCACATGTACCCATACACGCACATGCACACACGTCACACACACACACACTCACTCACTCATTTGCACATATTCTCAAACACAATTTTGCAAACACAAACATCCCTAGCAGACATAAGCCTAGACATGAGTCACATAAACACTCAAACATGCGTATTAAGAAAAATATGATTTGACATTGGGCTCTGATCCTAGCAGATTTTTGTCACAACTGCAGGTGTCTCTTAGCTTGTTGGTAGGCACGTACATTTGTATACGTAATGCCGGGGCCTCAACAAGAAAACCCTGACATTGGCTAAGATTCAAGTTGCAAGTTATCAATGAATACCTTTAAGTGACCTCAAAAAACTATAGAGACAAATTTTTTCGATCATAAGGCCGCACCAATTTAATTTCTTGGTTAACAGATTTTTATTTTCCAAAAAAAAAACATTTTGCTAAAATTTTAGAAGAAAGAAAATAATGAAAACAGAAGGCTGGCCCAGCCTCTATTTTCATGAATTTTTTTTTTCTAAAATTTTTTTTTTGGAAAATAAATATCCGTTTACCAAGAAATTAAATTGGTGTGGCCTTAATTGTTTTTGTTTGTTTATTTCCCAGCCCTACAGTCCTGAGGAGAGCCTCCACAGTTCCAACAGTAGCGGCAGTCTGGGCATGTCTGGTCCCACGCTGGCAGCTCTGAACTACGGACAGGCAGCCATTCCTCAGGTACGGTAGTAGTAGTAACCTGATTTATTATCATACATCATACATACACAGTAAAATACACATTTGTCGCCCAAGGAATAAATTGCGGTGTATTGTTTGATTGTACACACTTTACTGTATACAGACCTACTGATTTTGTAGGGGAGTAGGGAGAGTTTTTAGGAAGGCGCCTCCATGTGAAGTCTAACAAAGAGTATGGCCTAACTGCATTTGTCATGAAGATGTATAAAAGAAGAGTGACTGGCCATGGGCATCCCCTCGTCAGGAACAGCCCTACATGTTCTAACACCCTGTTGATCCGATGCCCCTGTGTTAGGGTTTGGGGTTTAAGGGGTTGGGGGTGATGGAACATAGGGGTTTAACCCATCTTGATACCTGAAAGAAAGTTGGTAAGAGAGGGCCTGACACAGACAATGAATGACAACCTTGGAAAAGCTCCACGGCACCTGTACATTAAGTGCACATCCTTTACAGATAATCGAGCCCAAGGCCGGCTGGGTGGACAACAACCCGGCGTTCGAAGACCTCAGCGCTTCGTTCCGAAGCCTCTACAAACAGGTGTTCGAACAGTCGGGATCGGGACAGCTCTCTACATGTAAGTACAAACAGGTGTTCGAACAGTCGGGATCAGGACAGCTCTCTACATGTGAGGACATATATATATATATATATGTATATATAGCTTATCAACATTTTGTTGCACTAACAGGGCTTGAAATACTGGGTTTATAATTTTTTTGTACGCACTTTCATGCACATTATGCACTTTTTTGCTCTCACAATTGGAGCTGTGCACCTAGTTTTAGACTCTGTGCATCGTTGCATCTAGATATTTGTGTAGAGTTATGTACTTAAAGGCACTGTTGAACGCTGGTATACAGTATATTCTTGACATTTAAGTGATAAAACCTTTGTTGCGTTATTATGTTTAAAATTTTGAAGTTAGCAATAGAATTCAAGCTCTGATATCTGAAGTAAAGGAGAATCTTTCAGCGCATCAGCTTGTCTGTGAAATGATTTTAGTCCCTGCAGGAATTTTTCTTCTACAATGACTCATAGTTTCAGGTGTATCTTGTGATTTTCAGCGTCATCCAGTGGCATGACGACCCTAGGAACAGTTGCCACTAGCAACCGGTCGACACCCGGCAACTCGGCTGTGTTCAGTAAACCAACACCGACGCCACAGGCTCTGGCCGCATCACTAACAGCCTCCAATATAGGTGAGGTTTCATTGGAGGGAAGCACTTGTAGATTGTGCTTACAGATACAGATGCTGCTTGAAGACTCAGACTTAAGAATAGATAACTGTAAATGCAGAAACATTCGCAGTAGTTTTATGTATGTCGGTTGTTTCTCGCGGTAAGCTCTTTGCCACAAACTTAAAACCACCACAAAATTTTTGGGCCCTCCTACCCCCTTGTCTACTATTGTCTTAAACGTGAACTTAAAACCACAGCGAACACTCAATTTTCTCCCTACCACAAAATTAAAACCACACAAACTTAAATGCATTTACAGCACCCACAAGTATCACAAAACCAGAGAAGGATGAAATTTTCAACTCATTCATAACAGTCTGGAATCCTTTTATTTCGTAAGTCATCTTATCATTCTCATCTGTGGTGATAATGATTGATAACTGTTGCCATGGTCACTGTTTCCATGGTTACAGCTGGAGACTGGTTGACGAGTCTGGACCTGTTGAAGGAAAGCTGTCGTCTGGCGGGGAGTTACAACTGGGGCGACATTGACATGTCACAGTTTCAAGGTATGCAGGGTGAGCTTTTTTTACATGTAGGGGGGTTGTATAAGAGAGGGGGGTCTTCCTTGGGAGGGGGTCTTCCCAGAGAGGGGGTCTTCCCAGGGAGGGGGTCTTCACAGAGAGGGTGGTCTTCACACAGTTAAGTAGTAACTGTACGGTTGAATTAAAACTGTCGTCTCGCTGGGAGTTGCCACTAGGGATTTCATGTCACATCAAGATTTATTGATATAGATATACATTTCATGTTAGACTTTACATTGACATTAACATTCACATGTATGAACGTGTTTCCCCCAGGTCTGATGGAGAGTATGAAGCAGGCCGACCTGAATAACTGGTGTCTGGACCCGTCACAGTTCTCTAAGTTCTCTTTTACACATGTTCACACTAGTACATGTACATACATGTAATTCAAGATCACACAGACAACTTGTTAACTTCTGTTACAGGTCTAATGGAGAGTATGAAGCAGGCAGATCTGAATAACTGGTGTCTGGACCCATCACAGTTCTCCGATCTCTGTTCCTCCCTAAGCCGGTTCTTCAACCAGACTGGTATCGCTCAGGTCAGGACTTTTAAAGATGTTTTATTTACTGATTAAGTTTACGATACAATACAAGGCTCGTAAGCCACTCAAATTTTGATTAGGTTATACTATTGACAGATGTCTGTTCACCTTTGACTTACAAAGTTTAAGGTAATACCCATCAAGGAAGCAATCAGGAAGAAAAAAATGATTTGCCTCGAAAAAAATTATTTGCTTTCAAAAGTAGCAAACTGTGACCTTGCTGAGAAATTTCTGAGAAAGCAATAAAATCAAGTTGCAGAATTGCAAAGTTACAAAGTCTTTCAGCTTTTAACCGTTAATCCAACAACAATCGAGTAGATAGCATTTGCAGCATTTTAACTCTCATTGCTCTTTAATTTGCAGGCTGCCTCGACCAGACTTCACGATGGTGGAAACGACCCGTTAGGAGCCAGTAAGGCCAGTAACGCCAGCAGTTACGGTTCCAGTCATCACAGGTTAGTAGTATAATGTTATATCAAGTCTCGGATACCCTACCTGTATCCTACGGGACATGGCAGGATGGAAAGCATCTTTTATACAGCTTGAAATCTGCTGCACAATCTTGACTTCGTGGATATAATCCTCTGGAGACCACAAAGTTGATGCAAGTGTGCGACAAAATCAACTACATGTAATTCAAAGACTAAGTCTTGATGTGCTTGTTATCTCCATAAAAAATGGAGATATAGTTTTGGGTGTGTCTGTCTGTCTGTTTGTCTGTGTTTCCGCTCTACTGTAGTGAGCATAAGATAATAGGACTGTCAATATTGCAACATGTGTAAGTTAGATAAAGGTGTTCTTGACCAAGCATATATTATGTAAATGTGTAAGTCATTTGCATAAACAGAATAGTTCATGGAGATATGAGGTCTCTTGTTCTTGTCTGGGGGTTCATTGAGCTAAACTGGTTTGATATCTCTTACAGTGTGTGTGTGTGTGTGTGTGTGTGTGTGTGTGTGTGTGTGTGTGTGTGTATGTGCGCGCGTGAACAGCATCACTCAAGATCTTTGATCTCTAATGTATTCTGTATGCTGGTAGGTGTTGGCGAAATAAAGAAATGAGACCCTGGCAGCTTTCAATTGTAGTGTAGCTGAACCTCTGGTTTTGACATCTCGTGTTCTGAACGTGTTCTGGTCATGATTTACAGTGGTAGCCTGGGAAACCGGACGTCGATGACCGGATCCATGCACCTCTCCGGGAACCACCTGAGCGTCATGAACGCCAGCGGGAGCACGTCGTCCCTCGGCTCGCACCACAGCGTCAGCCCACGGGCACACCCACGGCCGCAGCACCCCATCCCCGTGGAGTCCGCGGCCTCACAGTTCACTAACGACGATATAGAGGACGATTTTAATTGGGACTCGCTAGTGTAGATTGAAGGTTTTTAATTAGTATCTGTGTGTGAGTAAAACAACGTAACGAGAAACTCAACTGGACACAAAAATTTTAGGCTCACCTTTAACCAGAGTCACATGTCTGAAGTCATGTGACTTTGGTAGTTGGTCATTTTTCCTGATGAAGGCTGGAGTGACAGCAGAAAATTTGAAATGTAACCTTTGATCCATTTCTGATGTCACATGACACAGATCATGTGACTTTGGTGGTGGGTTATTCTTTCTGAAGACGGCTAGAATGAAAGCCCCAAATTTTTTAAGCCTGATTTCTTTGTGGGTCGGATCAAAGTTGAGTTTCTCATTACTGTGAGGTTTTATCAGCATCTCTCCATTGCCTTAACCCTTGGCATGCTAACCCATCAGTGCACCAGCACCTGCCTGGTACGTGGATGTGCCCTTAGCTGGCTAAAGGTTAATCTCCTGTATGTTTATCAAGACCATTTTTTTCTCTCGACATGTTTTCTTCATTCTTTTCCTCATGAGCTCAGCCCTACATTGTAATCTTACTAATGTCGTATTCTCCCTTCTCTCATTTTAAATTAGATTTTAAAGCTTTGTAGAACAATCATTTCATCAAATGCTACTGTCTACAGTGTAGGAAAGTTCTCAAGCTACTGATTGAAGCTGTGTAGGTATGGTAGGTAGTTCACTTATAAGACAGGATAGACTTGGAAGGTCACAATTTACTGGGTCACAAAGTTGATAGTTGTACCGGTTAGGTATGTTGGGTAGTTATGTAGATAGGGAGACCGGTTAGCTTAGGTCACCATCATCAGGATTGGTCAGCCTCCAAAACATCATCAACTTATGGTGTATCCATAAGACACTCTGCTACTTAATCCACACATCCTCATTAATAACAACACCCCAACCTAGAGCAGTGTTAGCAGGCAAGGCATTCTTACTGACATCTTTTAGGAACACAGTGTAACACTAAAAGTCTTTGAGAATGACTGAGACAATCAGGTGATTTTGTGGCTACTTGGGAAAATGATTTTAAGATAAATCCAAGTATCGGGCAATTGTATTCCTGTGGCCAATAGAAGATGTGCAATATAGGAAAACCACTTTTTCTGTTTCAGTAGCAAAAGAACTTGGCTTCCATATATAAGAACTTGGGACATTGCATAGAGACAGGGTCTTGAGACACGTAAAAATGGTAAGTCTTACAACGGGTGAAACGTCTTGGCAGGGCATTGGAGTCTTTCCTCCGTACCTGCAAAAATCTGGTAGTGACAAAATTACTGTTGATGAAATTGAGTGCAAAATTAGTTCTAGTGTTATTGAAATCAAATCTAAGTGATGTCAGAGTATCCAGCAAAACGGCATTGTCTTATTAGTTGAACATTGATTTAAGACATCTTTTTCTGTGTTTTTGGAAATTCTATCCTTTCTGCTCCCCTGATAAACCTACCGGAGATGTGGAGAGATGAGATGAGGACAATATTGTACATAAGAGCCCAGTCAGACCTGTCTACAGTGTACAAGTGTGTCATGTAGCTGTCTGTATACATCCATGAGGTGGTCACAACATAAAATATCCTATAAACTTCTCCATATCTTACATACAATACGTCGTACATTCAATACATACACACATGTAGGTTTCACATGAACTGTTCAGTGTGTGGTGCTCATAGGGTCAGAGAGACTCCTGTGTTTCTAACTGTCTGCAGAGAAATATTGCTGGCACTAGAAGGACTGAGAAATGAAAGGACCGACATGCTACATGTAATTTATCATGGCTACCTTACTGGTAATGTTGTGATATCTTTGGCTGCAATTGTCAAGCACTGTTGGGCCTAAATGAAGTATTGTCTCTGTAATAATTGTGAAATTAAAAGTTTTAAGATGTTTCCTATGGAAAAAAAATTCTATTTAGGGTAATCTTCCTTGTAACAAAAATGTGTTTTCTTTGGTGTTTGGTAAGAAATGGTCTACATTTTCATGACAGTTTTTCTATAAATTACGAGAGCATGTTTTCTTCTTTCAACACAAGAACCATGTCCTCAAGAATGATGCTGTTACCGTGATACAGTCCATTCCAAGTCACCGCACGGATGTTTTTTTCCATTGTTTAGAATTAATTTGAACGGTTTGCAAGTATTTCTAATACATAGTTTATACTTTGTAAACATTTTGAACTTGGTTTAAACTTTATAAAAAATTCTATAACAGCCATATTTCCTCTGCCTGGTCCTGTTGGAAACACAGCCGTCACTCCTACATGTACATGTCAGTCTGTTCTCTGTGAAAAGTACTTCAATCTCTGTAATTATAGTAAACAACTTGTGATCACCCCTTTCTCTACCTACAACACTTCAGCATACACTCGTCACTGCGAATTTGTCAAGATGCCAGAAATTCAAATTATTGAATATATCAAATATCTCTAAAAATATATACATTATAACAGATATGAAGAAAGTTCTAATTTAGCGAGAAGCAAGGTCTTTCAATTAATGTGAAAGTTTACTCTACAATCCAGTATGAATCGAAATAAGGGGTTTCTAATGTGATACTCTGGAAAAATAGAAAGATTCACTTCTCAAATTCCAGGTGACGTTCCACATATCAGACACTGTGTGTTTGTAACTTTATAGTGATCCCTTAGAATTACGAGGGTCTGTAAGATAAATGCTGTGTTGATGTTCGTGTCTGGTAGTTTTTCTTAAGAAATTTTTATATTGTGTGTTAGAGAGGCATACAATCTGTTCATGCCACTGTAGTTGAAATTGTACAGTGATACCAAGTTCTGCATGAAGAGTCATAATAACACAATCAGGACATATAACAATCATCATGTGTTAGTAGGAAACAATACGTATCTACACTGCATGTGCTGTAAGTGTAACCTAGGCAACTGTAACCTAGGCAACAGTAACCTTTGCAACCGTAACCTTGGCAACTGTAGCCAAGGCAACCACTGTTCACCCAGTGTCATCTGTCTAAGGCAACACTGCTTACTTTGAATTTGGGAAGGCAGCGGAAAGTTGGAACTCTAAAAAAAAGGTGAAAGTTACATGTCTCTGTAATCATAAATGTTTTGACACAAATGAAGGCACCAAAATGTAGAGGAAGACTTTGTTCTTTTGGACATTACAATAGGTTTGCTGTACGTGCTGCAACAAGTTGAAAAATCAGACTTCCAACATGGACTTAACGCTTTCCAAATCTAAAGTGACAGGTGTTGAACTATGAACTGCTTTACTTGTTGATTGACTTCACACACTGGAGGAAGGTTTACGATAGGATGGACTCGCCCCTGTGGAAATGACTGATAGGTGCTTCATGAAATCCTGTAAACCCCCACCTCTCATCGACGGTTTGCCCCCGTCATTAAGGGACCAATCATTAACTAGCACAGTTGGTGGGCCACAGCGTGAGGTAGTGTTCTTTTGCTGTAATGAGACAAAGAAGTCTCACAAGGGTTATGTATAACTGATGAATTCTGCAACGGTGACGAAAGTATAGTCAAACACAGTATGGCTTACTTTCATGTGCAAAACACAGTCAATATGATTTTGTTTGGGGTAAAGGTAGAGTTTTGCAACTGCGGCAGATTGCAGGTAGTGAGGAGTTGTGAGATGACAAAAGACTTGAACCGTCTAGCACACGACCTTGGGATTTTTGACCTTGTAGTCTGTAAGGAGAGAGAACATATCAAGTATCATGCAATATGTGCCGACTGGCAATGTGGATTGAGTGTACATCACTGGTTGCTGGAAATTTGGAAGGACACGAAATTTAAAATCTCTAACAAAAGTCCATTATCTTTCCGTGTCCCTACTTTACAACAAAAAGATACTAGAGCTGCATGCTTTTCAAAGCAAAATTGTAAAACACCTTTTGAAATTTTGAAGATGTTTATCCAGATTTCAATTGACCAGTGTTGAAAACTCTCTAGTCATTGAATGTGTGAAAATAAGATTCAAGAAGAAAATTGTACAATGTAACTATTTGTGGTCTGGTAGGAAAAAAACACATTACTAGCAACTATAGTATTGGACTATTGTGTATTTCTATAAAGAAAACGTAGTTTCCTAAAATCTTGAAAACATCCCTGTAAATTTTTATGCAATGTATTATATTTGCCATTTTACTTATTGTTCCATGTGGACATTAAAAACTTCTAAATATTGGCAACTGTGTGAGGTTTTTTTTGTATTTATTGAGATTTACCACATTTGTGGAAGGATTGACATAACAGGTGACTATCACCTTTTGAAGAGACCAGACTGTAAGATTTGATCCACTCACACCAGGAAGGATCCCTACTCTTGTTGAAAAGTGTTGTGGGTTCTTTAACATGCTCTCGCCTCATCGGAGGACATCCCAAACCAAAGCTAGATACTCACTTTGACCTGAGTCAAGTACTAAGTTAGTAAGGACATATACATGTAGGTGTGAAATGCCTTTCCCAAGGGTACAACACTTGGGCTTCAAACCAAGAACCTTTAGATTTTAAGGCAACAACCACAAGACTACCTTGCCACCATAAAAGTTTTGTATTGACTCAATATGAGTTTACTATGAAGAGCCCCTCTATGTAGTTATCATGTCTTGATAGTCTTATGAATTCTAAATCAAGTGAATGTCTTGTTTGCTTTAGTTAAAGTAGTAGTATCCAGTAAAATCACACTAATCAATCATTTTAAGCAGCTCAATAAATGAGGTAGAGAAGGAGGCTAAATCAGAAAATGCTGGACAGCTATTTTACTAGGTAATTAGTTTGGTTTTAATAGGAAGTACATGATTAGACTTTGATCTTAAAATTAATTAACAAAATGTTCCACCTGTCTCTACCAGTCACAAAATCTTCCCTAGTATACAGTTATTCATTAAATTTTTGCAGAGTTTTCGTGATGACTGCTTCACCATGAAATTAATTTTCTTCCTACAGTGAAATACACTTGCTGCAAACTTAGTTACAGGGCATTTACAGTAATTATAAAATACAGCAAGCAATGAATTGGAGATTGATCAATGGAATTGGCACCAAGGCTGAATGCAACATACTGCAATGTGTACATGTATTCACAATGTTGTATATCCATAATATGTTTTCCGAGAGTTGTAAGACTTCTAACATACAAAACGTATATTACCCGGTATGCATGTCTTGGTATTCTTGAATTCCAAAGTTTTATTCAAAGAGACTGTCTCATTTGCTTAATTACTTAATAAGTTGAACATCACATTAGTAAAAATGTCTCATTTTAAGTGGCTCAATAAATGAGGGAAAGAAGGGGATTTAATGATAATAAAATGTTGGAAAGCCATGTTTACTACATATGCATGTAGGTCTTTAGTTTGGTCTTAATTAGAAGTACATGATTAGACTTTAAATTACATTGTGATTAAGTTAAGATGTTCCACCTGACTCTACCAGTCACAGAATCGTCCTGTGTGATCGAAAAATACATCAATCATTGATTGGTCCTTTATCGATGGAGTTGGCAACAAGACTGAATTGAAGCTACTGCACATGGTTACACCTCCATCATGCACCACTTGTTTAGATTAAGTGTTGAAATCCACAATGTACTAAGCCATGAGTTGTAACACTTCTAACATACAAAACGTATATTTCTCTACCCATCTGAACCCACAATCTTCCCCAGAATCGCGTTTGCTACATCCATGGTTTCGTCCTGCACCAGAACTATGTCAAAAGCCTCAGTAAAGTCCTGCAGTCTCTCCAAGTGTCTGTTCAGGTACCCGATGGTGAGGATCTGGTCCATCTGAGGAACTCCTTCTGCCATCTGAAGATCGTTCAGCGAATCTCCTAGAAGAATCACGTTTGTCCGTTGTTGTTCCTTTGAGAAGTAGGTGTCGTCTGGAAGCACGCTCCTGTTCTTGTTGCAGATGTGAATCAAAGGGTCGCGGAAGCCGACGACCTTTCCCGCATCATCGAAGGTCATGAAGTTGGAGACGACGTGACAGTTGGGGAACATCAGGCCGTGTTTTTCAAACATCTCGTGGATGACATCGCCGAGACCGGCGGAAAAGACGAGCAAAGGAACATCATTTTTGTGCAGCACAATCATGAAAACGTTGCAGGCGTCCCGAAACTGAGTGTTGCTTTCCTGTACAATTGTGCGGACTGCTTGTCGACTGAGATCTGACGCGAGAAAGATATCATGGATTTTGTTCCAGAACTCGACCATGAGCGGGATCTTCTCGTGCAGAGGCAGGGTGGTGGAGATCTCCCGGGGGTAGTAGTACCGCCAGATCTCGCACGTTTTCTTCTGGTTCAACTCGGAGATGAAGCGAGAATCCTTCACGAGGTCATGGGTCATCGGGAGGCGGACGCCGTTGTGGGTGGAGCGGCTCAGCGTGTGGTCGAAGTCACTGATCACCTGCAGCTTCTCCCTACCCCCAGCCACCATGTTCCCAAGCACCTGTTGAGATAGGTTATTAAAATTTCAGGTACAGACTGGCCCATAGTAAAGAGCACATACAAGAACAGTGAGAATATGAAATATGAAAAAAATCTACATAAATATCTTCTATATACACAAATACAAAATTAGGATGATCTCTAACAACCACCATCTAAACATTCTTGTTTGAAATTAAGTCCATCACACACACACAGACATACACACACACGCATACAAAGGCACACATACGATTACGAACAGTACTGAAGAGTCGGAAGACATAACCTTCTTGGTAACAAAGAACTAACAAACCTGTTCCACGTGTCCTACATCCCTGATATGAACATGGTCCCTGTGAGTGACTTGTAGCGAGGCCAGAACCCCGGTACTGTGTGTCGTACTTGCAGCCCTAACAGCAGATAGCTGTACCCAGCGACTGGCATGTCTGTGCGGTTGTGTTGACCGCGTAAGGTGACAAAGCACAACTTTCCTGTACAACTGTCTGGTCCACATCTTGTGTAAGCCGCCTGCAATGGACAAAATATTGCCATTAGATTAGTGCTCCTTGGTGCAATGCTTTTATAATATCCTATCAGTATTATCAAAAAGTTATAACGTTGATAAACTATATTTCTGGAGAACTGAAAACAAACAAGACCTTACCCACCGAAACTTTGTATGAAGAGTAGATTAACAGATCCACAAGTTCTGCATAAACTCCAATATTGAATACAATAGAGTCGAAACCTCATCACATCTGCTTGGAGATCTGAGAAGTTGTGTAAGGGAGGGGGCGTGGCTTCATTTCATACCATTTTATTAAAACACAATTCGAAGAAAAAATGTCTAAGAGGCAAAAGGTTCAAAACCACGTACGTCTGATGTGTTCGTTTTATAACTTGTACGTGGCTAAATCAGTAAATGCCCACCGCACTGCATAGACCTACAATGTACCGCCCCCCTCCCCACGTTATAGTTTCGCTGCTCTACTAGTATTCTGAATTCTACCCATCTTTTTGCCGTTATCTGAAGTTATATGCAAAATCTCAACCTCACAGCCTTAGATGTAGTCAGACCTGAAACGGTTTTACAGCATTTTACAGCTTCTTAAGCGATTTAAAATTGTTCCGAATTCATAATCGACTTACTCAAGGACATTATTACTCTACCCAGTTCCGCCCTCCACCTGCAAAACGCCTTAGTTCCGCTAGAAGTCGCTTCTACCCTGCGCTTTGAATTCAATCCAAGAGCGCCTCTCGCGGGGAGAAGCGAAGTGCAGGCTATCATATACTGTATAAAGATCGTTCGTTGTTCTTCTATCTAAGGTACTAGTATCGAAAGTCACCAAGAAATGCAGGAATACTGAATATAGCATCACATATTAAGTTCTGGACCAAAGCTCTTATTGCCCAATAAGCGCCTTACATGATTTCTTGCATCTTTCTTTGGTCTAGATTTATATTGAGATACAACAAGGGTATAATTACAATGTAAGAACTTAAACTTTCATACATCTGCATATGCTTCATTATACGTACCACCAAGGAGATTATAGACAGAAAAACCTCCTTGGTACCAGTCAGAAAGACAAGGAAACAACGTTCAGTGCATCAATTATCAACATTATTTCCTTTATTTGGCAGACAATTTACAATCATAGACAATCTTCCTGCAGCATTTTTCACAGCAACCATCTTCTACTTAACAATTATTTCATCAGACATACAATATGTATAAAATAAATAAACATACATAAACAGTCATCCTCAGATTACAATGGACAACCAAGATGTCCACATGAGTAACAGAGAGCAGTAGTACAGAAGTTGTACAAAACAAGATACAAAACAGCAACTATTCATTTGTATGGAAAAAAATTTACAAAAACATTTACTTATCATGAATGATAAATTTCACTTATTCACTTGAAATTACCAAAAGCTCACAAGATAACCAAAATAAGGTAGAACAGAGTATGATAAAAAATTGTTTTACCCAGTTTATTCTAGTATAGTCACTGTATTTTGGGAATTTAAACTCTACTGAGTATCAGCCAAAATGAACAGGCCAAATTTCTGATTCCTAGCCACAGCTAAGACCTTTGGAATCTTGCACAGTTGTCAACACATCTTCTTGCACCTGCATATAAACATACAATCTTGATATGTGAAAGGAAGGGAGCATAACGGACTGATGGAATGCAATGTAAGTCAGTTATATTCATTTAGCAAACACTGTTCCGTCCATTGCTTCTCATGTTTATTGAGGCACAGCACTACAGTAGGCAACACTCCGGGGCATACTGAACTTGGGAAGGCTCTATGGGCTGGACCATGGGATAATCTAACTGATATATGTGCATACAAATATATGTATGGGATTTACATAGATTATGAAGAAAAAAAATTATCATAAAGTGAGGTAATCTATTTCAAATAACTGTGTACTGTGTTGAAACGATGGGGTTCCAGAATAGTGCTTTTAAAACTTCTGGAATAAGCTGACAGTTTCACATGAGTGATATGTTGTTTCTTTGAAATATAGAAAATCTGACAAAGTTCATCTTCAAATACACCTTCATCCCAAGGATTTAGGGGTGATCTAGAAGAAGCAAAGTTAAAGAAAGACAATGCAACGACATATACATGCAACTACAATCTTTTCATTTTTTAAGTGTAGCTGCATCTTGGATGATTAAAATACGACAGTCTATCAATGATTATTTTCCAGCCCTGAGCTTTTCAGGACACTTAAGATAAACCCAAATTATAAAAAAATATTTTAAGAATAAAGATATAAGAAGAAATCATCCTACATCTATCAAATTTCACTGCATGACAACACAAAAGATTATTGATATACGGTACATCAGGGCCCCTTGAATTAACTATCCCTGAACACATGTACAGCCGTGGGGCATCTGGCACATTTGATTCACCTTTAGAGTTACACCTCCACAAAGCTATGTGACTGAAATAAGTGGTTTCGGTTTGCTAAAGAAATTGCGTAAGTCTGTTTCTTCTGAGGCAAAGTTGAAGTGTAATTTCCAACACAAAAAATTGGGTATATCCCATGTGTATGGGGGGACTCTTGCTGCAACTTATGATCCCCTGCTCACAAAGACTGCAGTCAGACAGTCAAAAATTTGGGTAAGTCCAATTTTTGTGTTAGAAATTACAGTTCAACTTTGATTTCTACTGAGAACTCTGATGAACTTCTAAGTCCATTTCTTGACAGTGCAATTCACATGAAACGGTTTCTCTAGAAGATACCCTTGAACCCTAGAAGTTGACCTGGAACCCCTAGAAGTTGGCCTTGAACCCCTGTATGAATGGCAGCCCAGTGCCGACCCGCTGCATGTAGTCCAGGTACTGCTCTCCAAAGAAGTTCAGCAGGGTGACCTCCTCGTCTTCTACTCGCTCCCGGAAGAAATGCCAGGAAGCCCAGGTGTAGCCGATAACACACACAGGGTTACATAGTAGCACCTGGAGATAACAACAGAACAGTTACTAGAAGTTAGGCAGAAGTGCTGGTCAGATAAGTGCAGGCCAGGACATCTCAGACACACACACACACACACACTCACTCATTAACACAGACACTCCCTATCTGACACACACATGCACACACACACTCTCTCTCTCTCACACACTCTCACACACACACACACACGCACACACTCACCAACACATACACACACACAAGCTCCTCCCTTGGAGTACGGTAACCACCCCTACCTGTGTGCCTAAACTCCAGTAGAACCACCCCACGTATGCAGGATGTCTGCACAGCTGGTACACCCCATGGGTCACCAGCATGTGGCTGTCCACCTTTTTACTCTGCACGATGTGGTTGAAGTTGGACTTGGCCGTCAACATGGCCACTTTCCGCAGAAACTCGCCCCCCACGACCAGCAGAAGGCCAGCATAGTGCAGGAATGGCAGCTGTTTCATGTCTGGGGAGGAAAAGAAAGGAAAACATCATTTGGCAATCCGAGAACAGATTCATCAGGTTGGTCACGACATCAGCAATAGGTGCCTGTGTCCCACGTGTATTGCACTGTTGCAATTCCAATAAATCCAAAATCTAAATAACTAGATAACTACACTACTTGTACTTACAGTTTGACACTCCATGAACAGATTCATCAGGTTGGTAAATAACTAGATAAGTACACTACTTGTACTAACATGTAGGATACAACCAATGAGTCGATAGCCGATATTTCGGTGTCACTGCCAGGGGTTTTTCTACAAAAATTGAATAAGGGGGAGCACACACAGGCGAGGGAGCAAATTCTATGTAGTTATGGAAGAATCAATTGCTGAGTGAAGGCTGTATGCTGGATATTAAGCTAAAATCTAAGGGGGCACTGGGCTGAAACAAGAGGGCGCGGCGCCCCTCTTTCCTGATTTAGATGAACCCCTGACTGCAGCTAGGTGTCAGACTGCAGCTAGCTGCAGTGCAAAGTAGACCCAGTCAGTATTTCCCTGTGGGAGGTGACAGGCAGGTCACAGAAACATCGGCTAGGAACAGTTTCATCAGGTTGGTAAATCTTTGACTTTGAGGCTCCCACGTCTCGCGACAGATGAGACATGAGTCAGTTAGGGAGATCCAGCATGTTCTGTCTTCAGCCAGTCTCATCGCAAATTCAGCAAGAGATTGTGACAAAAACAGAGGCCTGGAATGAGAACATCTGACTGTATTCACTTCCAGAAACTGTGTGCACCTGAAGAAAGGTACAGGCCTTCTCTTCAGAGTTCAGACCCTGTTTTCATGTTGATCTTCCAGTTCAACATCTTTTGAATCTGAGAACCAACATATTGTATTGGTATGGCCTTCTTGATTATTAGAAGATAACGAAGATGAATGCTTGAAGCTAGGCAACAAGCCTGGCAGGAAGTGTGGGATCCTGGGAACTCTGACAGCTGTGTTGTCATGACAACAACTTTTTCCTGGTCTAGACTGTAGTCCAGCAGAAAACAAACAAACACACAAACAAACATGACTTACCTGGGAATATCCACGCCTCCAGAACAAACTCCACCCAGCTGGCGACGGCCGCCAGTCCGTACTCCATACTGTGGTTCAGCAGGAATGAGTCCAGGGACAGAGACTCTGGGTTATAGGTCGCCGTGACGATGAACTCTGAGAAGTGGAAGAAGCTGAGCGCACACATGTACCAGCCGAACATATACCACTGCGCAGCACTCGCGCTCAGCCATAGACCCAGCCCGAACGCCAGGCCCAGGCCACATGCACGGATCCCAACCTGAAATGGGAAAAACAAAGTATCAAACCAATTCTCATAAGTTATACTTATAGAATAAGGCTTTTCTCGCAATGCAAAAAGAGAGATACATAAAAGATTGCTTTGTTATAAGAAAAGATACCGAAACCCATGGCTAGCCCTACCTGAATGTAACATAATTATGATAATTTGGATATTACGGAGTTGAAGATATATTTTCTATTTTGTAGTTGAATGGACGGAAGTCACTGTACTTTTTGTTGCGTCAATATGTAGCTTCTTCTATGATGTCATTTGCACCATGTTGGATTACAGCGTATATCTCTTAAATATGCCAAAATGCTGCTACTGTAATCCAATTAACTACAAACATGGTCGTCGGGATTCAAATTATGATTCATGTATGGCGGCAACGAAAAGCCCCTATACAGTAGGGTAAATCAAGATTTGGAATGTTACAGACTTTTAAAGATGAAATATTTCTTAAATAGAAGAGACCATTTAAGAAGAATTAAGGCTCCACTCCTTCTTTCACTGCCCCCCCCCCCCCCATATGCAACATGATGCCACAGAATGAAGTTCAACATCATTTCCCTGTGTGATTGTGTGGGAGGGGGGCATGGTCTCTGGCCTAACTTGACTTCAGATCAAAATCCGCTTGACAGACATAGACAGGATATCTATTATTTAGTATTAACATCAAAGCAACCTGCATGTAGAAGAAAATCTTATGATGACATCGTAATCAACAACTTCATCAACAGCATGCATGCATGTTTCTCTCAAGTTTTACTAGACTGACAGGGCTCACAAAGCTGCACCATGACGCTGCAACCAGGTTTAAGTTTGGTACAGTAGTTGACAACACAAGCAGTCCCTACCTGGTACAGATACCCCCTGCACATGAACAACAGAACCCCGTTAACCACAGCGGTGTACAGCGCGGCACCGTACGGGCTCAGGTCCGACAACTCCCGTAGGTGGAAGTGTGTGAGCATCGGTACCAGTACGACCCCCGTCCCCAATGCGAAACAGGTGCACGCCACCCGCTGTTCCAGTATCATCCCAGCGTTTCCGTCCTGTACGTCCCCTAGAACACGTAATATCCGAATCTACAGGACATAAACCTGTTGTTTTGAACGTTAGGACAGGTAAATAGCGTCTTATTCATGAATTTGCGAACCGGAAGCTTAAACTCTGACCCGGAAGTTGCAATTGGCTCGGTCAGTGGGACAGGTTACTACAATGTGATTGGCTGCGTAATGGTAAATGCTTACCACTGATTGGTCAAAACTATTCCCGGTAGTGTTCTGATTGGTTAAAGCACAACGTTCAGGAAATCTGCACACTGTCCCTGATAGAACACCTGGGAAACCCGTCCAGCCACCGCCCAACCGAACGGGAAGTTGGAGAGAAAAGTGGAGAAAAACGTTCAAAATAAGGTACGTAAACACCGTCTTTAAGATCCAAGGGCCTTCTAGACGCGTCTTGGGTCGACCTATGTAGAATCTGTGGGATTTCTGTTTAGTTAGAATCCTTATAACCATTGTGGTTGCACAGAAAACAGGCACCGAACGATTAGATCGCTCGGAAGACATTATAATATTTGCATGTACCGAACGGAAGGATCAGACGCTATGTCATGAATGGACCGCGATCAGTGATCGTAGTGCGATTCTTCATCAACCTTTAAAATTGTAGATGCCTTCATTTTGTTTGAAAACAATTAATCTATTCAGCGAGGGCGATTTATAACGATCGTAGCGCTCTTGGCGGTCTAAAGTCCAGTATTAGACCAGTTGTCTGCCTCCATGACAGCATGCATTCCTATGCAAATCCAACCTAAGAACTCTTCAAACTTACTGAATCTTACTATTATGTTAAGAACCATCGTGATAATCCTCTGTTAGAACAATTTTAATGCTGATTAAGTAGGATTTTGTTCTTAGTTTGTTGATAGAAAGTATAATTTTGTGCATGATATTTGATTTCGACCCAACAGTCATTTTGGGCCACACCCCAGGCCTAGTAACTGATTACTGACCATTTCCGCATTCAAACATTGCTCATAACGTCATCAATATTGGGGAGACATCTTCGTAGAAAACACCACAAGACGCCTGTGTTATTTCTACATGGATGCCTGCCCAGTACGGCCGCGTGGCGCGTTGGATACACCCGATCCCTCGATCTCGGAAGTTAAGCAACGCGCGGTCCGGACAGTGCTTGGATGGGAGACCAACCAAGGACGTCCGGATTGCTGTAGCCTCACGAAGCTTTCCACGAAATCGTCTTCCGGGAGGGACGTAAAACGGGGGTCCCGTGCTCGAGGAGGTGCCTCGAACACGTTAAACAGCCTCATTACCCTACACATTGGGTACCTGCCTGTGGCACTGGCTGCAAATACACCTGATATTATTATTATTATTATTTCGCAGCTACTAAATAAACATCAACAAAAACCTTGCTATGCCATAAATAGATTTGTAATGAAATAAGGCTTGCAAATGATAGATTTGCATGTTATATGTGTATATTTCCATCCTGTTGTGTAACTAGTATGTTATTTCTGTTAAAAATCTTAGCCTGATGTAGCATTCTTATGTGAGACAACAGTTAGTAATGTTGGCAATGCAGTATTAGGAAGTGATGTCATCCTGTAAAGGAGTGTGGGTGTATATAGAGGGGTGGTTTTTGTTTTGGTTTAGTCAGAAAAAATCAATGAAAAATCAGAAAACAGACAGTGGGTGACTAAGAACAAGTAAACCAATAAGTGATGCAAGCAATGTATAGTGAGGTGTGTGGTTCCTTAAAAAATGAAAGAGGAAGAGGAAAAACAGAATCAGGAAATGAAAAATTAACACTGCATCAATCAATCAAAAGTTTGTCTAAACAGCAGCAAAAATGATGGTAGCCAGAAATTTTGTCTCAGTTACAGACAGTTTAATGTAAGGAAACCCAAGAGTCGTTAGGTTTGTTCCTGGGGGTGTTTTTCTGCTTGAACCTAAATCGGCCTGGGTTTGTGATTCAAATTCCAGAGGAATTCTTGGGTGTTGCCAGCGGAAAACAGGGTTTGAGTCCTGTCACCTGATTGGAATGTCATCGGTATGAGACATCTTACATGGTCCCTGCATTGTGCCAGAGTGACTTGATCGTAGTTCTTTAAGTATTCTTGTTGTGTGGCCCAAAGGACAACATCAGTAACAGAGACAAATTGACATGTACATACAGAAGTGACTAGAATTCTTGCCAGCGCTATGATAGATTATATCAGGTTTCATAGAAATATGTCACACATCAGGCATGATAACAGGCCTAATTATGTGGCATGGCTTTCATGGAAAATGTCATATATGCTTGGTGTAACTGTAAGGGGTTTTGTAAGCAGGTTTTGCAGCTTCCTTAGTCCAACCTTGCAGCAAAATTTGGCTGTAGAACTCATGCCATCATATTTTACAGACAACAAAGACATCAACTCACCCTTTTAACATTCCTTCTTTTCTTTAAGGAATAACCTCCAATAACTGTAGAATTGATCTAGATGGCAGTTAGTAGGCGGTTACTGTAGAGATATTGTAATGGGAACATAGATGTGAGGTTTTAAATCTTATGATATTTCTGTTGTTCCAGTACCAGTGGACGAGTAACTATCATACCATGCATGAAGGGCATGGTAGTGGGAGTTAGAGTTAGAGTTAGGATACTAGTTGTGGGAATTGAGGTACAGTAGGTTATTGTGTTCACTAGTGGTGAAGTTTATTATGAATTTTTGTTGTTCCAGTACCAGTGGACCAGTAACCATGCAGACCATAAAGTGTGTGGTGGTAGGAGATGGAGCTGTGGGTAAAACCTGCCTCCTCATCTCATACACAACCAACAAGTTCCCCTCAGAGTACGTCCCTACGGTAGGTAGCACTTCTGTACTTTCTTCTACTCAGTCACTTCTTCTCAAAAGTCTGTCAGCTGTTTTGTTTCAACATGTAGAACAGTATGCAGGGGTTTTTCTAGAAAAATTGAACAAGAGGGAGCATACACAGGCGAGGGAGCGAATTCTATGTATTTATGGAAGAATCAATCGCTGAGGAAGGCTGTATGCTGGGGATTTAGCTAAAATCTGAATTCAACAAGGGGGCGTTGGGCTGAAACAAGAGGGTGCAGCGCCCCTCTTTCCTGATTTAGATGAACCCCTGGTATGTAATTTTCTTGTACAGTGTCTCTTGTTCATATGCTATGAATGTATGTTGGCTGCTGTCTTTCAATATGTAGTGTAATCTACTTTGTCAGACAGTCTGACTTTTGTTCATGTGCCATGAAGGTCTACAGGCTGTTTTGTTTCAACATGTAGAATATAAGTCCCCTCTATGCACAACCATTGGTGAGATTTAGATGAAGAAGCTCATACTTTTTTCATAAGTAGATTCAAGTTATTCTTGCTCGGGTACAATCATGTCTTGGCTTGACCACGGTTTCATGTCTCCATGATAATCTTTTCATCAGTTAAAATGATGGATGTTGTGTTTGCAAGAGAAATGCCTCATATTTCAGGGCTCGAAATAGTGGGTGCATGTGCACCCAGTGCACCCAAAATTGGAGCTGTGCACCTAATTTTTGACTGTGGGTGCACTGGTGCACCTATATATTTTTGTAGCCTATAGGGTTAAGGTACTATTGTACACTAGTATACAGAATATTCTTGAAATGTAAGTATAAAAAGCAGCATGATAACTTTTTGCTGTACTTTATTTAATGTATTATTTGTTTGAAATTTTAAAGTTAGCTATAGAATCACAGATTGAAGTTCTTAAGAAAGGCAGCAGCGTTAAACTTTGTAATTATGTTCAGAAGAACATTCAACTTTATTTTATCTGGTGCACCCAAAATTCTTTCTGTGCACCCAATTTTTTGAGTTGGTTGCACCAGTGCACCTATTCCGAAAGATGAATTTCGAGCCCTGTATTTGTTATCTGTGTTTACAAACAGGGGTCTGGGGAAAAGCCTGATTGTAAACAAACTGGAGGGAATTGGGCTTCATCATCTTGAAACTTATTTGTCCAAGCAAGAGTAAAAACAGTTGATTTAGGTCTGGTCTATGCAATAGCAAAAACAATGTCAGTGTTCGTTGTACTACACTTAACTACTTGACTTGACTTGACTACACCTTGATGTTGTACTGACTGTTTGTCCTGAACTTGCAGGTTTTTGACAACTATGCTGTGACTGTAATGATTGGAGGAGAACCCTACACACTGGGCTTGTTTGACACAGCAGGTAAGTTTACACAACTCAGATCTTGAAATTGATAAACATTTTGGGTGAAAAATCCTACTCCATAGAGTTTATGATAAGACAGAAGTAAGTTCATGTTATAATTTATATGTTTCGAAACAAAACTAGCTTCCATCGCTGCATGTTGATTAAGTAGGTTTCACTCCATGTTTGCACCCAGTGTGCTGCATCCATGTAGAGCGGAGCAAGCACTGTAGGAGAATTCTCACTAGGTAGAACATTTGTAGTAAGACGTACAAAGTTTAGGTATGGCACGGCGCACTGCGTGCCTACGCTGGTGTGGTTTGCTGAAGGTTGGTTATACTGGCTATACAGATACAGAGGAAATGTTCTTTTACTGGGGAATCTCTGTTGTGTTGAGGCTACTATAACTGGTTATTGTTTGCTTACTGATGTACCCCCTTGTTTTGTCACAGGACAAGAAGACTACGACAGGTTGAGGCCGCTCAGTTATCCCCAGACAGATGTATTCCTTGTGTGTTTCTCTGTCGTCTCCCCGTCTTCGTTTGAGAATGTAAAAGAAAAGGTGAGTCACAAGAACCAACTCCCTTTCTTGTTCATGATATAATAAAACCGAAAAAGTGAAGATCCAGTAGGAAGATTCGAAAGTACATTAGTCTTGAAACCATTCTACCTTGTGAATGTTAAGGAAAAAGCAAGTCAAAAGAACAACACCCTATCCATCTACTGTTATCAAGAAATGAAATTGTGAAAATCAAGTCAGATGATTTGAAAATTCATAATTCTTGAAACCCCTCCTGGTTGGAAAACAGCATTTCATCATAAATTATTTGTCAATAAATGGTACACAATTGTGTGGGGGAGAAGAGTCTAATGCATTTTAATGAAAAGACAAGTTGTTTATAGTAGTTGTTTATCTCAATTGAAACAAAAATTTGACTGTGACACACTGACAGACAGATAAATGATGCACTATCAGTTACCACTGACTGTAACAAAGGTAACATGTGAATGACCTTGAGGCTGACATTTGACCTTGCCGTTCCTCCCCAGTGGGTTCCAGAGATCACACACCACTGTCCCCGCACACCATTCCTGTTAGTCGGAACCCAGGTGGATCTCCGCGATGACGCCGGAACCACAGAAAAGCTGGCTAAGAACAAGCAGAAACCGATCACGGGCGAACAGGGAGACAAACTCGCGCGGGAACTCAAGGCTGTCAAATACGTGGAGTGCTCCGCTCTCACACAGGTACGGACTGAGGAGAACTCCTGTACTTTGTTACCTCTCCTTCCATCTTTTCCTCTTGCTTTCCCTACCTCTTTGAAATTAGATGTGCTATGCTGTAACACAGGTAGTGTGTTCCTTCTGCCTTTTCTTTGGCAGTTGCAGTGTTCTCGCCAGGCCTTTTCAGCATAGGGGCCCCCTATGCTGTGATTTGGACCCCCTATGCTGTGATCTGGACCCCTATGCTGTGTTTCAACCAGCATAGGGGTGTTTCTTTCTGGGACAAACCTTGTGACCCTTCATAAATCTTATAAAAAGCTCATATTTGGCTTTAGAATGAGGCTGTGACAGAGGAAAAACTCTACTTCACAAAATTTATCCCTCAAAATGCATGAAATAATGTCTCATTGGGTCATGAATTTACAAATTTTCCGGGAGAACTCCCTACTCTGGTCACTCCACGCGTGACTTGCACCGCGTTAAGTTGGCCTTCTGTACCTGACCCCTATGCTGTGAAAAAATCCTGGTGAGAACACTGAGTTGTGAATGGAAACCTCAATGTACTCATTCCTGTAATCATTTGCTTATTTCTTCATTCGATGGTCACAAAAGCCACTATAATGAAATGACTAGGACAGGCAAGAATGCATCAATGCTATTCTTTTTTTGCTGGTTGTCCACATACGGTTCTACTAACTGAAGACAGTTTTAGCTGTACACATGCAATTTTGGAAAAACTTGGTTTATATTTTTTTACAGGACTGAAGAATGTAAGAAGAGGAGATGTCTGTGGTCAATGTTATTTATTGTTTACAGAAAATGTTGAACATGACAAAGTGATGTTTGTGGTTAATATTATTTGTTGTTTATTGTTTACAAAAAGGGTTGAATAACAAGTTTGTTTTTTGTTTACAGAAAGGGTTGAAGAACGTGTTTGACGAAGCGATCCTGGCAGCACTGGAGCCTCCCGAACCCAAAAGGAAGAGAAAATGTGTCCTGCTATGAGCCTGTCTGGGGAGGAGGGGGGAAGGGGGGAGGGACAAAAAGAGGGGGTGGGGGAGGGACAAAACGTGGGGGAGGGGAGGGTACTCACTTAGCCAACCATGGCATTGTCCTAGGGGGACTTCAACATTGTCCACAAGCACTGATCACCATACAGACGGAAAGGCAGTCTTATATTTCCAGACTAAACGCCTACACCTAAACTTGTGAATGGATGTACAGTAAAGCGCATGCTTTTCTTTATATCACTGTTTCTGTGATAATGTTTAAATGTAGACTTGTTTGGCTGGAAAGCTTGTTGGAGATTCCCAAGTTCAAGTGCATTTCCAGATATAAGGCCGCATCAATTTATTTTGTTGGTTCTCTTTTTTAATTTAGCAAGAGGGGAAAATGAAAACGCAGGAAAACTTGCATCAAACTGTATTCACTCCATAAGACTGTCTGCCAATGTACAGACTTCCCTTCAATCTGTTTTCCAATTCAGCATTTTTTCCGTCTAAAAGTATGAGAACCGATGACTTGAATTGATGTGGCCGAACTGACCAGTGTTGAATCTTGCTACATACACAACATGGAAAACAACTATGAACTACATGAGTTTTCTCAGACATTGAAGGACATTCTAATTACCAAAAGACAATTAGGTAGCGGGTTGGGTAAAGAAGTGACACTGGACAACAAGACTGCACAAAACTACAAGAACTAGTGGGAATGAAAGGACAAGATGCAGCATGCAATGAATGAACTTCATGACCAAATTACTGGATTGAGACGTCCTCTGATTCCTATAAATGGCACTGATGGATAATCAGTTACTTGTAAGAAAGAATGTAGTTGATTTACTGTGGTAAGGATTTCCTGTACATACTAAGTAGTGTAAAGTTGAGAACTATGATAGTGATGTTTTACAAGTTTCACGCAAGTACATGTGGGACACTGGGGTGGTAGAACTTTATACCAGCTCATGCGACAAAGGACAGATAATCTCGAAATGATAGAAGAAATGCCACAAGAAGTTTGTTAGTATTTGCAGCTTTCTGTTATCAATGACATTTAATTTAAATCAATAGAATGTAGCCAAATGAAGCATTCACCTATGTTCTATATTGTGTAAAGCAGTAATAGATGTACAAGACATTACTTATCTAGGTTGGTTTTTCGTTTATTCTATATTTTGCAGAGAAATACCTGAAAAAACAGGCCGGAACTGTGCATGGCCTGAGACAAAAATGTGCTCACAATGATAAACTCTTATGTACCAACATGGAGAACTCAATAAATTGTAAAAGTATCTTGGTCTGTGTATTGAATTTATAAATGTTCTGTGGTTCCTTGTAGAAAGTTTTAGATCAATGACGATTGATACAGTATGCTGAGTTGCTGAATATAATGACATATATGTCAGTGCAGAATAGACTTCCTTCTAGTCTGTATTAGCCTGCCCATGTTTAATCACTTGGCTCATACATTTTTAAGACGTAAGTTGGGTGGGGTAAAAGAAATGAAACAGGTGTACATGGAAACTTACACAGGAAAACTCTTCCTTACAAAAGTGGAGAGGCAATTCTGCCCGAATACAATATTACATTTTAAAAGTCACGAAATGGAATCAGGCGGAGTTGCAACGATACTGTAAAGTAATTCATTTTCGTCGGTACTTAATTTCGCGGTAGAAGAGGGAAGAGGTTCTAGCGGTTCACAATTCTGTAACAGCAGCAATGGACTTGAAACGTATGTTTTGTCAAAAACAAAACCACCTTGATTATCACAAGACTTACAATATGTCCTTATTTTCCTAATCCGACAAAAGTATCAATACCTGCCTACCTAGTCCCTTGACCTCCGGGTCGTTGGGGGGGGGGGGGCAATGTAGCAATGAAGATAGACAATACCTTCGCACTATTTCAAATGCACAAACACTGGCGCGCGAAACTTAAAATGCACAGACGTGAATCATTCTTCTCACCTGGCTTCCAATGTGAGCATGGTCGCCATATTGGACACATGATCGCCACAATGAGCTAAGGTACAGGCATATCAGATGTCAGATGGTCTTTTGTTATTACTTCGGGTTTTGTTCGGCCTTACAAAAGGCGGAGTGGAAAGTCCCGGCAGTGGCGCAGGGGAAAACCAGAACTCTCACTGCGAGAACAGGCAAACGTCGACGCCTAGGGCTGACGGTTGGGCCATTTCAGACATCCAGGTAGGATCAAGACAGGTCTGTTCAACCTGAAAGAAATACTGGCTGATACTTGCCTCATGTTTGCAAGTATTTGTAGACGTTGACAGGAGTATAGGACCAAGTCAGAAGATTCAATCAACGTAACTTTGCACCTGGTGCTTCTGGCACCAGCACATAATATTTGTCATGTTCAAAGCCGAAACAAGTCAGACCTAAAAGTCACCGGGACAACTTTCGATAGACCTGGTTGCTGATAATCGGAGGAGAGAGCCAGGAAATCTTTAACATCAAGATGGCCAGCCTGGCTAACAAGTTGCAGAACTTGGAGCTGTGCCTCAAAAGTCGCCACGGCCAAGCAGTGAAATACGGACGTGCCCTGAGGGATGCCATTGTTCGCAAAGATGACCTTATCGAGGTGGAAGTGCTGAAACGCCTTGGAGACCTGCATCTTCAGAAAGGCAAGCGAAGCAAAGATTCAGCAGAGTTTGACAAGGCTGCTGCCCTGTATTCTACTGCCCTGCTGCGCTGCACAGATCCAGACATGGGACAAACACTGGAACATCGCATCGGCTACATGGAGAAACTCTCCAGACAACTGCTGCAGGGCTACACTCCACGATATCAGTGGTCGTTATCAAGCAACATAGTCATAGATACAGCTGGCAACAGCGTACTGAGGGTGGCGGAAATCTGTCACAAACTTGACAAAAGAGTTGGGAAACCCTGGCACTCTGTTGAAGATATTTACACGGAAACACTGGTGACTTCAATCGCAAACGGCGACGTGCTGTTGGAATTTGAGGCTTTGAAATCCCTTGGCGATTTCTACCTTGAGACAGGCAAAGAAATTTCAGATTTATTTCGATTTTCCAAGGCAGCTGCCATGTACAATAAGGCCCTGACTAGATGTGGAGATACTGAGACAAAACGTACTATTCACCACCGTATCTTCTACGCGGAGAAGATCAGGGAAGTCGTGAAAAGGGTGAGTAGATTTGATGGATAGTAACTATTTCTCCAATATGAACATGAACATGTAATTCTGTAGCTTTTTGTGTAATGCTAGCCTTTAGTGGTAGAAAACAATTTTTTAGACTATTTTGGAGATCGCTGAAACGACTGTAAATGGCAACTTTAACTGTGTTATCTTCCATTTGAATTGTGCGCATTGACTCACCTGATTAGAGTAATGACGTTGTGTGGTCAAGGAAGAAAGTTTGATTATCTAAATACCCTTTCTATTGCATGATGAAAGAATCACATCAAAAGACCAGAAGAATTGGACGAAGAAGACAGACAAAGAAACAGGTGAGTGATGATATCGTTTCTGCAAATATTGCCTTAGCTTGACAATGCAGTGACATGACTGATATTTAAGTTATCGTCTGTGCTAGGTACGTTTCACCATAAAAACTATAACCCAAAGTTTTGGCTCCCCTTTCAGGATGTACAAGTACCACTTTAATGAGGGTGAATCGTCCCTTGCCAGCGAAGACCTGGAATCAGCAGAGAAGCACTTTGCAGGTGCTCTCCAGGCAGTACATGCCCAAGGTATGGCGACAACTTAGGTGATAATTAATTACGCAATGCTTGAAACGTTACCGAAACATAGTAACGAACAGTTATTCTGATTTTAAGTTCACGCAAAACAAGAATTGATACATATTTTAGTGCTTTTTATCCCATATACGTCCTGTGTCGTTTTCTGCTGGCAAAAGACAGGGCTATTTCAAAAAGGTGACACCATACGATAAAATTCTTGTTCAAGTATGAAGAAATCTTTTGTCCCATTTTATCTCAGATCCCACAGCCCAGCAGTACCAGAGAGAGGTGGAACCCCTGTGCAAGTTGGGGGATGTCTACAGTAAGCGAGGTCAGCAGACAGGAGATGGGGGAGACTTTGTCAAAGCAGCCGCACTCTACAATGCAGCAATAGCCAGGTCTATGGATCAAGCCACCAACGGTAACATAACGATAGCCATCAAAGAAATAGAGAACCATTTCCTCAAATGTGTCTTGGCTATATGTTACAATGTAAATCCAGATCATACAGAAAAATACAAGAAACAGCTGAAGGAGATGCGGGACCAGATCAAGCTGGAGATGGAAACCATTGACCAGCAGCTGGATCCCTATGTACATGATGAGGACGACCCATGTGTCAGAGAGATAGAGGCAAAACGAGCTCAGGCCGTCAGGCTATTGTTTGAGAACATTACACAACAGAGAAAGGAGTTCATCAGCCTGCTTGTAGAAGAGTGTATTGGGTTAATGGGTCCCCCTCCCTGTAAGTATGCCCTGATAGGTTTGGGTTCACAGGCCACAGGACTGGTAACTCCATACTCAGACCTGGAGTTCGCCATCTTGGTAGAGAAAGAAACTGAGGAATGTCTTGTATATTATCGAAACCTCACCAACTATCTACACCTCAAGGTGGTCAACTTGGGAGAGACCATCCTCCCTGCTCTGGCAATAAAGTCTCTCAATAACTTCTACTCCAAGAATCCACTTCACAACTGGTACTATGACTCTGTTACACCACGTGGGTTTGCCTTCGATGGCTCAATGCCAAAGGCAAGCAAGACCCCACTGGGCAGACAAGGAACTATGGACAAACCACCAAGTGAACTCATCTGCACCCCAGAAAATATGGGTTTGAAATTACGAAGGGACGTAACACTATTCCTGAAGGAAGGCTATCACCTTGCCAATATCTTGAGAAACCCATGCCTGATAACAGGGGAGAAGGATTTGGTTGACACATACCTTGGCCTCATAACGATGATACTACAAGCCGACGGGTGTAAATTAGCCCGACTACTGGTTCAGCAGACATTGTTTGGACACATCAACAGCTTCAGTGACGACAGAACAAACTCAGCCAAATTGATTGATGTAAAGAAAGAACTCTATCGCTTCCCAGCTGTAGCAGTGGACTGCATGGCACTGTCCTCGGGTATTGTACCTACTACAGTTTGGGAGACAATCAAAGAGCTGGGCAACCAACAAGTGATCAGTCCCAACAATGCACACCACCTGATAGTGCTTACCAGCATCTCAGCAGAACTCAGGCTCAGAACCTACATCGCAAATGGTGGACAGAAAGAAAATATGTCTGTTTTGTCTCCGATGGAATCTGCACTGAACCAATCGGGACAGGAATTTTCCACACAGACCTATGATGAAGTGCAAGCAAATATGCTGAAACCAGTTTTTAATCTACCAAATGAAAAACAGCTCTTCAGATACTATTACACAGCACTTCCTCTTAAAGAGATTTTGTCTGAATGGCCTGTAAAGAAGCCAGATAGGCACTTACTCCCTGACCTCTATGATAACTCTCCCACGTTGCAAGGAACGATGTATTTTGAGCTATGTAAGTATGAGCTAGCGACCAGCTGCAGTAAAGAGGCTCTGAAGAAAGCAGGAGTTACCAAAGCTGAGAAAATGAGGCTGTTGAACATTCTTGCAGCTGCTTGGCACAGTCTCGGCAATGAACAAAAAGCAATCAAGTACAGTGAACAGTTACTACAAATGGAGGAGAGCATTTTTGGTCGGGGTACAGCTAATCCTGACATTGCCACTTCTCTCAGCAATCTTGGGACAGCCTGGGAGAAGCGCGGGGATGTAAGGAAGGCCATTAGATATTTAGACCGGGCACTTCAGATGAAGATAAGTATCCATGGTAAGAATGCATCTAACCCTGGCATTGCAACCTCACTCAACAACCTCGGGTGTGCTTGGCACAAGTTGGGTGATTACAACAAAGCAATCGGTTACTACGAGAAGAGCCTGCAGATGAGAAAAGGCATCTATGGGAAGAGTACATCACATCCTGACACTGCCAGCTCTCTTAACAACCTAGGGACAGCCTGGAGTGGGCTTCAAGATCACAGGAAAGCGATTAGCTACAGTGAGCAGGCTCTGCAAATGCTACGGCGTATCTATGGCCATGGCAATGCACACGGTGACATTGCCACTTTACTCAGTAACCTGGGGATGGCTTGGCACAATATGCGTGATCACGTGAAAGCGACATGTTACCTTGAACGGGCACTACAGATGCGCAGACGTATCTATGGTCAGACTGCTAAACATCCTGATATTGCAACTACACTAAACAACCTTGGTGGAGTATGGGACAGTCAAGGTGATCACAAGAGAGCAATTAGCTATTTTGACAAGGCACTACAGATGTTAAGGAACATCTATGGCCAGGATAGTGTACATCCTGACATCGCGCGCTTACTTAGCAATCTTGGAGGAACCTGGAATGATCTTGGTGACAATAGAAGAGCAATCGGCTACTTTGAAAATGCCCTGCAGATGTTCAGAAATATTCATGGCGGGAGTGTAGCACACGATAACGTTAACGTTGCTAGTATACTTGGTAACCTGGGGAAAGCGTGGAGCGGTTTCACAGGGGATCACAGGAAAGCTATTAGGTACTGCCAAGAGGCACTGCAGATGTACAAAAGTATCCACGGCCCGAAAACGGCTTGTGCACCCATTGCACAATCATTATACTGGCTTGGGTCAGCCTGGTTCTATCAAGGTGACTTCAAAAAAGCAATCCACTACCTTGAAGAAGCTATTCAGATGTTCATGGTGATCCGCGGTCATGCCGAAAGTGTATTTACACTCAGCTTTCAGGGGCTTGTCTGTTTTCTCCTCAAAGACTACAGGTCAGCATCCGTTAAATGTCACCAAGCCTTGGCTATGGCAAGGAAAATTGATTTGCAGGACAAATATCCGTTATCAGTGCATCTAATGGAAGTAACGCTCCCCGTGATTAATTGCCAACATAACAAATAAATATCTAAAGAAAATGACGATACATTCAATCAGAAACATTGATACTTTTATTCCATTTCCAGCCATTAAACGGGTGAGAACGTTCAGAAACATTTATACAAAGACGTTCAGAATGACCTTGCCTTAACGAAGACAAGAAGATGATAATGCTTTATATAATATGTTTATTTAGTTAATTTTCACAATTCGGCTAAGTAGGCTTTCCGCATTATAACTCCCGATTAAAGTGGCATTGCTCCAGATAGAAGGTGCGTAGTCTTTATTCGTTGTTGCTTTTTGAGTGACATACATTAAAGAATGTGGAATGTTCTTTTATCAAAGTGTATGCAATTCTGATTAAGTGTTACGTTCGAAGTTTCGTCACTTCAGCTATGGTGTACATCGGCTCATGTGCTTATCGCTGTTGTTGTGTGATTTGGCGATCTTTGGAAACAAAATCTATAACCGTTACGGTAATGGACTACCATGGCTTTATACGGCAGAAAAATAGTTCCATTCCTATATCTAACAAGTGTTAGCCTCTACCAGGCTCCAGAGGCGGCTGGAAAGAGTGGAAATTGGCCAAATAGACAGAAAAATATGACAGAGGAGTTAGTCTGCTATATAGGGGTACAGTTTGCCGCTCTGAATGGCAAATGGTCCCTCTCTCCGTAGCCGACTCCCTTAGCATACTATTCACTCTATTTGGCCAATTTCTACTATTTTTCCAACCATCCGCGGGGCCTGGTAGAGGCTAAACAAATGTTACCACGAAACAACTAATAAAATTCGTACGGCATGAAGTTGTAACTTCTCCTGGGTCATATGTAATGCTAACACCAAAGAGCAAACGTCTTCTCCCTAATGGCAACCATTCTCTGGCAATTAATGTGTATATATGGCATTGATTATTAAGCACAAGAGTAGTAAGATTTTTGTATAGCCAGCCAGAGGTAATACATTCAACTAATAATCATATGCAGTATTACAATGAAGTCAGCCATTCTCCATTCGGAACTTCCGCATACAAACTCGGCAGGTGTAAATGTAGTCAGGTAAGCGGTGACCTTTACCCCATGAGACTCAGTCAACAACAGGCCGCTGACGTTAGGCATGACGTAATTGAAAGTCCCGGCAGCTGGCGCTCGGAAAGTCCCGCCTGAACCAGAGGGGAAACCCAAACCTCTCGCCATTACTGACGGGGAAACAAAGGATTTTCTGCGGTGAGCTCTCGTCAGAACACGGAGAAACATAACTTTCTACTCGGGCAGGTTAGAATCTGTGGATTCTCAAACCTCCAGGTGAGATTTAGTGTTGTTCAACTTTACTGTCCGTTGGGACGTGACCCGTAGCATCGTAACTAGTGTAACTACAGTAATTCTTCATGATCAGTGTAACGTGCGCATATGTTACCGGTAGCATATGGGGTTATGGTAACTTATGATTATGGGTCAGAATAGAAACAACTCAGTATTATACTTCCTCAGATATGATGTATGCAGTGTCAAAGCATCAGATGTTTCTCTTTTTGTGTTAAAGGCCCATTGTCGGAAGAACAAGAGAACATGCCTGGCATAAACATAACCAGCCTGGCAAATAAGCTACAGGACTTGGAGGTGTTTCTCGAGAGTCAATATGACCATGAAGTCGGCTATGGGCGGGCACTGGTAGAAGCCATTATTGATAAGGGTCTCTTTATAGAGGTAGAAGTCCTAAAAAGTATAGGAGACCTGCATCTTCAGAAGGCTATGCTCACTAACGCTTCAGCACAGTTTGACAAAGCTGCTGGCCTGTATGCTGCTGCCCTACTGCGCTGCACAGATTCAGACATGGGACAAACACTCGAGCATCGTATCGGCTACATGGAGAAACTCTCCAGACAACTGCTGCAGGGGTTCACTCCACACTTCCGGTGGTTGTCACCAGACTACTGGGGCACTACGGACAACAATGTTCTCAGGGTGGCAGAAATCTGTGATAAAATGGACAGAAGAGTCGAAGACTACAGATGGTTTTGCAAGGAGGTGTACACAGAAACATTAGTGTCTGCCATTGCAAACGGCGACGTCATGTTGGAAGTTGAGGTTCTCAAATCACTCGGTGATTTCTACCTCGAGGAAGGCAAGAGAAAGCTTGATGTATCTCAATTCTCCAAGGCAGCTGCCATGTACAACAAGGCCCTCACAAGACGCGAGGACCCTGAAACAAAACAGACTCTACGCCACCGTATGAGGTACATGGAGAAGATCAGTCAAGCAATGAAGACGGTGAGTTGATTTGTGTCAAGATTGTTGATACGATTCAGAACCTGACTCAAACTAAAAGTATACGGTGTACAGCCGGAAGAATGAATTATTATGTATACAGAATAGCAAAGTAATCTAATGCTTACTATAGAATACGAGGACAATGTGTTGGCATACCTGAATAGGCCAAACGCCCCAACGGTAAGGTAAAATCAAGCAACCAGACACGCGGCTTTCTTCCCCTCTGCCCCTCGTAATCCCCATTGCTGTTAGTATGTTTGTTAACATCGAAATTGCGGACTTTCATGATCTCAGCAGATGACGCCCTCCATGTCGTTCCATTTCACACACTTTGTTGTCAGAGAATGATACTTTATCTTTCAATGGTATGTAAGTTCAAAGAGATACAGATTGTCTCATTGGTAGTACCCAATTTGTATAATTACCAACACATGTATACATATCATGCAATTTGTGTATGTTCACAAACAAACAGTGTAGAATGCAGGTGGATATTAAGTACATGTGATGGCGATAGAATAAAGACAGTAAAGTTTTTGAAGCTCAGACATACAAGTAGAACAATGCACAGAATAAGCAACTGCATAATACCAAAAGCATGTTGACGAATGTACTTCAATTCTGCAGCAATTATCACGAAATAGCTCCAGAGAAAGAACACCACACGTGGGACGCCAGTTGGGAAACATCCGTAGAACTGACATCATTCATGACCACCATCTATATACATACATACCAAGGTGAGGGAGCCTTACTCAAAAACGTCACAAAGCTAACAGTAGACAAGCTAGCTAGAGATTTATCCTCTTCGCTAAAGCAACTATAATCACTATAACGTTACCACGTCCTAACATACAGCTACATGTAATGTGTTATATTACAGCAAAGCAGCGGAACTTGGAAGTTCTGACGAAGAAGAAAGGCTCGTTGAAAGGTGACATTTTTCAAGAATCTCTTCATTTCTGAATTACTAACTGTACTTGATCATATCAGATGTACTTTTATGTCTCTAAATGTACTTTTACATTTCTAAAAATACTTTAACATATCATATTAATAACTCGTTTCCGTATTTTGGATTAGATATGTGAACTTATGTTTTGTCCTTAATTTCTAGTGAGTACAAGGAACACCTTATGGAGGGGGAATCCTTCCTCGTCAGAGCAGACCTGGACTCAGCAGAGCAGCACTTTGCAGCTGCGCTCAAGATGATACACGTCAGAGGTAAAGGAAAACATTTAACATTAGCAAGCATTAGAAAGCAGATAACATCACAGATGCTGTACCTACTCTAAATTATGAGAAATAGCCAGCACAATGTGTGTAGTTTCAAGTCCATGAGCATCCCCCAAATCCAGACAAATGACACTATGTTCGTGTTGTAACGATTTAACTCCAAATATGCTTCATACATGTACATTAACAACAGAAGGGGATATGAACTTCCTTCCCAGATCCCACAGCCCTGCAGTACCAGAGAGAGGTGGAGCCCCTGTGCAAGTTGGGGGATGTCTACAGTAAGCGAGGTCAGAAGACAGGAGACGGGGGAGACTTTGTCAAAGCAGCAGCACTCTACAATGCAGCGATGGCCAGGTCAGAGAATGAAGTTCTTAAGAATAAAATGGTAGCAGCTTTAAAAGAAGTGGAAGAGTTATTTGTCAGATGTACTTTAAGCTGTCATCGCGACACTTGTCTAGATGACACAGCATATGAAAAACATAAGCACCAGCTGAGGGAGATGCGGGACCAGATCAAGCTGGAGATGGAAACCATTGACCAGCAGCTGGATCCCTACGTACATCATGAGGATGACCCACGTGTCAAAGAGATAGAGGCAAAACGAGCTCAGGCTGCCAGGCAATTGTTCGAGTACATCGCACAAGGAAGGAAGGAGTTCATCAGCCTGCTTGTAGAAGAGTGTATTGGGTTAATGGGTCCCCCTCCCTGTAAGTATGCCCTGATAGGTTTGGGTTCACAAGCCACAGGATTGGTTACTCCATACTCAGACCTGGAGTTTGCCATCTTGGTAGAGGAAGAAAGTGAACGATGTCTTACGTATTTTCGCAACCTCACCCACTATCTACACCTCAAGGTGGTCAACCTGGGAGAAACCATTCTCCCAGCGCTAGGAATAAAATCCCTCAATAACTTCCATTCTGAGGATCCACTCGATAACTGGTACTATGACTCTGTTACACCACGTGGGTTTGCCTTCGATGGTTCCATGCCAAAGGCAAGCAAGACTCCACTGGGCAGAGAGGGAACTATGAATGAACCACCAAATGAACTCATATGCACCACAAGCAACATGGTTTCGATACTAAAAGATGATGTTGCATTGTACCTAAAGGAAGGTTATCACCTTGCCACTATCTTGAGGAACCCGTGTTTGATCGCAGGGGACACGGATTTGATCGACGAATACATGGCCATTACAGTGAAGCTACTGCAAGCTGACGGGGGCACTATGGCTCAACAACTTGCTGCGGAGACAATAAGAGAAAACTTAACAGTTCTAGATGACAAACAAACAATCACCGCAAGGTTAATTGATGTAAAGAAAGAGCTATATCGCTTCCCAGCTGTAGCAGTAGATTGTTTGGCGCTGTCTTCAGGCATCGTGCCTACCACAGTATGGAAGACGATAGAAGAAATGGAAAACCAACAAGCGATCAGTTCTAACAACGCCCACCACTTTTCAGTGCTTACCAGCATCTCAGCAGAGCTCAGGCTCAGAACCTACATCGCAAATGGTGGACAGAAGGAAAACTTGTCGGCTTTGACCTCAATGGAAACAGCACTGCATGGACAGGAATCATTCCTGCAGGCTGATGGTGAAGTACAGACAAATGCACTGAAAGTTTTCCATCTGCTGAACGAAAAACAGCTTTTCAGATACTATTATACAGCAGTTCCTCTTAAACGCAGTTTGTCCGAATTGTCTGAGAAGAAGTCAGTCTTAGAACTATGCTATGAGGATGATCTATTTGATACTTCGCCAAGAGTGAGAGGAATGATGTACTGTGAGCTATGCAAATATGGACTAGCAGTAAAGTACTATTATGAAGCCATGACGAAGGCTGACGATGGCAGCGCCGAGAAGGTCATCCTGCTCAGCTATCTTGCAGATGCTTGTTGCAGGGTGGGAGATTACCAAAATGCAATCGCCTACAACGGAGAGGCGCTTCAGTTGTACAGAGCTATCTTTGGTGAACGTTCAGTACATCCTCACATCGCCAATTCACTCAATAACATGGGGCAAGTCTGTTACCACCAGGGTGATTATAAAAAAGCAAAAAGCCACTATGAAGACGCGCTCCAGATGTTCATGTGCCATTATGGTCCTTCGGCAGGGCATCATCACATTGCTGGTACATGGAATAACCTAGGCCAAATCTGGAGCAACCTAGGTGATCATCGCAAATCTATAAACTACCATGACCAGGCACAACAGATGTACAGGAGTATCTATGGTCAGACGGCAGCACATCCTTATATTGCCAACTCACTTAACAACATTGGGTTAGCATGGACCTATCACGGCGACTACAGTAAAGCAATCAAGTATTATGAACAGGCACTTCAGATGTACAGCAGTATCTATGGTCAAAGCACAGTCCATCCGTTGGTTGCAATGTCTCTCTGCAACCTGGGGTCAGCCTGGCATCATTCAGCTGATTACAGGAAAGCTATCGACTACTATGAAATGGCGCTGAGGATGAGAAAGAGTATCTATGGTACAGCACATCCCGATATTTCTGTTACACTCAACAACTTAGGAAACACCTGGGATGACCTGGGCAACCACAAGAAAGCTATTAGCTACTACGAGCAGGCACTGGAAATGTACAGAAGTGTCTATGGTCAGGCGACAGCGCATCCTGCTATTGCGACCTCAATTAACAACCTGGGGAAAGTCTGGGACCATCTGGGTGATTACAAAAAAGCAACCACCTACCATGAACAGGCATTGCAGATGCGCAAAATCATCTATGGTCATGGCACACCGCATCCTGACATTGCAGCCTCTCACGACAGCTTGGGGACAGCCTGGCTCCATCAAAGCGATCAAATGAGATCAATTGATCACTATGAAGAGGCATTACGGATGTACAAGGCTGTTTACGGTCAGGCCACAGCCCATTCAGATATCGCCACCTCACTCAACAATCTGGGGGAAGCCTGGGCCGACTTAGGTAATCACAAGAAAGCGGTTATGTACCTGGAAAAGGCGCTGGAGATGCTCAAGACAATCTATGGTCAGGATGCAGCACATCCTGACATTGCTAGCTTACTTAGCAACCTTGGGGAAGAATTGCATCAATTGAGTGATTACAGGAAAGCTGTCTGCCTCCATGAGCAGGCACTGCAGATGAGAGAGAGCATCTATGGTCCAGCACATGATGCCATTGCCACCTCACTTAATAACCTAGGGGGAGCCTGGGGTGACCTGGGAGATCACGGAAAAGCTATCACATACCTCGAAAGAGCACTTCAGGTGTACACTTGTGTCTATGGTCAGGAGGCACATCCTCGCATAGCCAATTCGCTAAATAACCTGGGGGCAGCCTGGAACGCCTTGGGCGATCATGAGAAAAGAATAAGCTATTATGAGCAGGCGTTTGAAATGAGGATGAAAATTTACGGTGCAACTACAGCACATATTGACATTGCAGCCTCTTTGAACAACTTGGGGGAAGTCTGGGGCGACCTTGGCAATCAGGAGAAGTCTATCAGTTACCTTGAACAGGCACTGCAGATGCACAGGACTATCTACGGTCAGAATACAGCACATCCTGACATTGCAACCTTCTTGAACAATGTGGGTGGAGCCTGGGGGCGTCAGGGTGATTACAGAAAAGCAATGGATTATTATGAACAGGCATTGCAGATGCGTAAGAGTATCTACGGCGAGGGCACAGTACATGCCGATATCGCATGCTCACTCAACAACCTGGCGGGAGCCTGGGAAGAACTGGGTGACCACAGAAAAGCAATCAGCTACCATGAACAGGCACTTCAAATGTACAGGAATATCTTTGGTCAGAGTACAGCGCATCGTATCACTGCCATGTCAGTCAACAACCTTGCGTTGGCCAGGCTCTCTCTGGGTGATTACAGAGAAGCAATCAGCGACTTTGAGGATGTATTACAGATGTACAGGAGCATGTACGGTCACGATACAATACATCATGACATTGCCTTATCGCTCAACAACCTGGGAGTGACCTGGTACAGACTCAGTAATCACAGAACGGCAATCAGTATCCTCAAGGAGGCCTTTGATATGACAAGGAAGCTTTATCCCCAAGATGAAAGTCACCCATTATTAAAACAAATTGAAAGGAACATTGCCAAAGTCAGCGCGGAATCTGCGGATATCACAGAAGAGCATCACATTCAATAGACCTTTGCATTATGAGAGCGTTGTACCAATAGGTCCAGGGTTCGATACATACAATGGCCCGACGTTGTGCCCTTTGGAAAGGCACTTACACTATAATTCTACCATGACAGTGGGGTGACGCTGTGGTTGACGCCCACTGAGCCTCTTCGGCTAATCTGTCAAAATGACACTCGATCGGATTTGGATCAATGTACAAATGATCTGCACAATTGCCACTTAGAGCCGTTAACTAAACTGATCTTGAAGGAGCAACAGATCCCGGCTGATAAAGACGACAAACACTGAGGGAGTTGGCAGAATATAATGTTTTTATTCACACAAAAGTGTTCCATTGTGAGCAACTTAAGAACTACTCCTGACAGCACGTACTGTTCTTGTACAATATAGAGTTAACAATAACACGTCTACTTCTAGTTAGTTACAGTCAATGGTAGCGGAATACATGTGGCACATTGTAACACACGTCGTGAGTTCATTGATCTTAAGTATATTGTATAAAGTTCTGTCATTGCAATGTACGGACCTGAACTAATGATGTATTCACTAATGGAGATCTAGATCTTGATGAAACAAACCCAAAATATAGATCTAAAGTTACTTCTTCGTGGTAAAATGAATAATTGGTAGAAAGTACTATTTCGGGACAGTATTTGTTCACATTCGTTCTAGATTTGTTGTTTCCGTATAATGTAGACAGGAGATGAACTAAACCCAGTGAAAACCGAACCCCTCCTCAGTCTCTCGTCTCCCCAGTCAGGAAGAATGGCAGATCAACAACGGTACAACGGAGAAACACTCACCTACTGAGTTTCTGGCCATTTTTTTGCTGTTTTAGTTTTTCTTTCTTTTTCTTTAATTAGAATGACTTAACTACCTAAAAATGTCATACTTACAAATGGAAGGCAATACTGTCATGCCAATGGGGAAAGGCACAGCAGAATGTGAAAATATATTGAAGTTGATAAGTCACAGTTTTAATATAATAGTCAGCATTGCATCTGGTTGCCTTAAATCACACTATGATGGGATTGACGTAGTCGCAAAAAGGTCATCACAACCCCGGTGTGTCACTGGTCCTCCCGAAGGGCTCGCCTGGCCTCAGGTCTGTCAGCTGTGAAGTTGGTTGTCGTGGTCCTCCCCTAAGTTGCCTCAAGGCCCCGACAACAAACAAACATCAAAACAGAGTAACAAAAAAGATGTGTGTGTGTGTGTGTGTGTGCGTGTGTTTGTACTGTGTGCGTGTGAGTGAGTGTGTGGTTGTGTGTGTGTGTGTGTGTGACTGTGTGTGTGTGTGACTGTATGTGTGTGTGTGACTGTATGTGTGTGTGTTTGTACTGTGTGCCGTGTGTTTGTGTGTGTGAGTGTGTTTGTGCGTGTGCGTGAGTGTGTTTGTACTGTGTGCCGTGTGTTGTGTGTGTGTGTGTGTATCTGTGTGTGTGTGTGTGTGTGTGTGTGTGTATGCATGTGTGTGTGTGCGTGTGTTTGTTCTGTGTGTTTGTATGTATGTATGTATGTGTGATGCGCTGTGTTGTGCTGTGCTGCGCTGTGGAGGGTAGAAGAGGCACAAACAACAGACTGAGAAGGATAGAAGATAGAATACACACAAACAGCAGACAAAGGATGATAAAAGCTCACAGGGACACAATGAAGAGCAAAATTCATAGGATAGAAGATAAAGGAGGCACGACGTTAAAAGACGGGACAGCATATTAACGGCAGACAAAGGAGAGACAAGACATAAGACAAGGGTAGAATAGACAGAAACAGACTGAGGAGAATACTAAGGGGATAGAAGATACGTATTCAGACTGAGGAAGATAGGGAATTGAAGATACGTAAACCGTTGATCAGATAGACTAGATAGAGGGGATAACAGGATGGATAGAAGATAGAGGGTAGAAGAAACAGGATAGGCAGACTAAGTATAGAAGATAGAGGAGACACAAACAGAAGAAAGAGGAAGTAGAAGATAGAATAGGGGATAGAAGAGACACAGCAGACAACAGACCGACTTTGGAGCCCAATGTCTGACTGTTGTCCGCAGCTCGGAGCCTCGGACCAACCTGGAGGAGGGCCTAATTTGGAACAGCTGACTGACATCTTGAGACCCCCCCCCCCCCTTTGTCAGCGGGACTTTCGGGAAGACGAGTGGCACACGAGGGTTTGCTAAGTAACAGGGCTGTGTACCTGTATCTGCACGTGTACTTGGAGAATTGATTACGTACACTACAGGTCCGGACCTGAACGAACTAAGACGCTAGTACATAGAAGCCGTTAAATCCCGTCTCAAAGATAACAGTTTCACAAAATTAGCCAATGAAAATCAGCAAAGCTATTGTTTTGCAATCAAAATATCCCTATCCTACTACCGAGAGGACAATTTAGAAAAGACATCAATTTAGAAAGGCATAAGTACATTTGTACTTTTCAAAAATGAGGGCTACATGATTATGCAGCTCAAGATGATTGCCCGAGCTTTTTTAGGGCCAGGTCCAGACCAGAAACTTTTCAGGTACACAGCCCGACCGTACACAATAAGATCACACACAAAACAAAATGGGGAAGTCCATATTTTCGTCGTTGTTTCAGCCACCCAACTATTTATCGTTTATCTAACTAGTAAGTAACATCGAAAATATTACTACTAAAATAAGTAGTCAATTTAAGACAATATTAATCAAATATCTCCTTTCAAAATTAAGCATCTCATCAAAAATATGAGATTTAAGGTAAAGATAGTCACCACCACAATAGGCGTAGTGTTTGTCCGTTGTACCGTTGTTGGTCCGTCATTACTCCTGACTGGTGAGACAAACGGCTGAAAAAGAGTTTGGTTTCCGTCGGGTTCGGTCCAACCTCAGTCAACACTTTTTGCAACATTAAATCATACATGTCAAATAAACAAACAGTTAAGTTTTCACCCGTCCTGAAACAAATACTTTGATATTCAGTCTACTAATAATGAAATCGATTTGAAAAGGGGATTACTTGATGTAGATCTATCCAGAATGGAATAAATGTCTATCTCTCACATGAGATAACACCCAATGCTATTGTCACATTAAAGTATATCATTTGTTAATCCTCTGCTCGACATTTGAAGGTGAATCCCCCGTTTGATTTGAAAACTTGTGAAAGTACCCTTGCGTCTGGTTTTGACGATATTGTCTATAAAGTCTACATTTTTTCCATAGAGGATAGTGACACCAATGCTATTTGTGATACAAACCCCTTAAAAAAGATGATGTTTTAAAGAATATGATAGTATAATCTAAAAGGGCCAACAGACCTACATATGTTTATACAAGTTATATATAGTCAGCTAGTAGCTGATAAAACCCCTCTCTATTATGTCGACTACACGCCCTCACCAACCAAACCGTGCGATGTCACAGCACATTTATATCTCCCCTACTCAAAAAGTGCGGATGTCACTGCACATTTATATCTCCCCTATTCAAACAGTGCGGATTTTACTGCACATTTATATCTCCCCTATTCAAACAGTGCGGATGTTACTGCACATTTATATCTCCCCTATTCAAACAGTGCGGATGTTACTGCACATTTATATCTCCCCTATTCAAACAGTGCGGATGTCACTGCACATTTATATCTCCCCTATTCAAACAGTGCGGATGTTACTGCACATTTATATCTCCCCTATTCAAACAGTGCGGATGTTACTGCACATTTATATCTCCCCTATTCAAACAGTGCGGATGTTACTGCACATTTATATCTCCCCTATTCAAACAGTGCGGATGTTACTGCACATTTATATCTCCCCTATTCAAACAGTGCGGATGTTACTGCACATTTATATCTCCCCTATTCAAACAGTGCGGATGTTACTGCACATTTATATCTCCCCTATTCAAACAGTGCGGATGTCACTGCACATTTATATCTCCCCTATTCAAACAGTGCGGATGTTACTGCACATTTATATCTCCCCTATTCAAACAGTGCGGATGTTACTGCACATTTATATCTCCCCTATTCAAACAGTGCGGATGTTACTGCACATTTATATCTCCCCTATTCAAACAGTGCGGATGTTACTGCACATTTATATCTCCCCTATTCAAACAGTGCGGATGTTACTGCACATTTTCCCTACTGTGGCTGTTGTTGAACGCCCTAAGCCCGGTTGACGAGCCTTCCGTTCTTGAAGGTCCAGACCTGGGTGGGCAGACCGCCGTTCTCGCGGGAGACCTTGGCCTGGGGAGGGGAGAGGAAACTGGTGTGAGGACTGCACTAGTTAGGGAAAGAGTTCTAGAAAGAAGGCAAGAAGAAGGACTGAATGAAGGAAACCAAGATAAGGGGCAGTAAAGCGATGAAAAAGGATGAAAGAAAGAGAGAGAAAGAAAGAAAGAAAAAAGAAAGAAAGAAAGCGAAAAAGAAGGATGAAAAACGAAGGAAAGAACGAAAAAAGAGAGGAACGAGCAAGAAAGGGATGCATCGATGAATGAATGAATGAATGAATGAATGAATAAAAAAGAAACGAACGAATGAATGAATGAATTGAATTGAAATGAACGAAAAATGAACGAACGAACGAACGGATGAAATAATGAATAAATGAGGAAGAGCAACAGAGAAAGAACGTACAAAAAGGGTGCAGAAACATTTGCTTTTAAAGCTGATAAGATTTTTTTTTCAAAATCACAGTGAACCACACACGGGCACACACCTCATCTTGAGGTACAGGTTAGCGACAAAGATATCTCCTTTAGAACTTGAGAATCTCATGAAAAAGTATGAGGATTAAATTAAAGATAGCCATCGCCACATCAGGCGAGGCTCTGTCTGTTGTAACGTTGTTGTCATTATTCCTATATTTTTCAAAATCACAGTGTACCACACACAGGTGTGCTATCCAGAAGTGTCGCCGAGCAGAAATGTCTCCAGATGGCGACACTTTTGGATATCCAAAATGCGCTCCTTCCGGTGCAGCCATGTCCGCTGGAGCACATCTGGGATATCCCAAACCTGCACTCTTGGATTGGGACGTGTTTTGGATATCCCAAAACTGCTCCAGAGCGGATTTCGGATAGAGAGCGTTTTTTGGATACAACAACAGGCAAACAGCCCACCTTGAGGCGTAGGATGTCGGCATTGGGGTCAGGGGTGGCGAAAGCCTCTGCATGCTCCAGCAGGCGCTGTGCTGCTGTGGAGGGGTGGATCACGTTTAAGGACTCCGAGCCCTCCATGGCGGCCTGTAAGGACACGGAAACGGTCTTGTAAAACCTGGTTCATGGCCCCTATGCAGAGGGTAGTGTCTGTATTTATGTATGTCTGGATGGATGTAAAGGACCAGAATAACTAAAGAACGCCTGGATGGATTGTCTTGATATTTGGTATGTTGGTAGGTCTTGGTAAGACTCTGAAAATGATAAGATTTTGGGCACCCTATCGGCTTGTTACGGTACAGCAGGGGAACTTCCTGTTTTGATGTCTCATGTTCTGGACATGCTATGGTACTGATTTTTGAGTGGTAGATACATGTAGCTCTTTGCACAGAGAGTAAGTGGTATTGATTTCGGCCCCCTGGCGGCTTTTTCTGGAACTGCGGGAGCAGGTTTTGCTTCAGACTGTGAAAGGGAATAACTCAAGAAGGGCTTGATGGATGGTCATGCTTTTTTCTGTTGTCTTTCAATTGTATAGCATCTCCCCTGTTCGGCTCATTTCAGACGTCTTTATAGTGTTACGCGCTATGCGAGAAGAGCAGAGAAAAGCGCACCCGTCTAAGAAGACAGGACCTAAAAGACTTGCAAGATTTGCTGGGACAAGCCCTCTGCTTGGGGACTCCACTTGATAAGAGGCAGTCATTCTTGTAAAACGTTCAACAGTCATTTAGCAGGGAAATTTTCACGGGATAGCAGCTAAACAACTTACTGTTATGTGTACGAACGTTTGAGTATTTTCTCGGGAAAGCGTTTCGCGCCGGCAGCGCTGTTTTCGACACTGCGCGTGTTCTAGAACATTGCATGGCCCTTCGACTGTGATGTCATCCTAGCTGACCTAGTTTATTCGTTCGACTAATTCTTCCCGGTGATTTTGCTTAAAAAAACACACCGAAAGTATCTCCCATTTCGATCGTCAGCGTCTCTACGTAACACATCAGCTTGTCAGCTATATACATAGAACAACCTGTCAGACTCCGAACATTAGCATATCTAACTCCTGCTCAAAGCTATTTAACGTTTACTAAAGATGCCCCTACTGTACATGACGTGTTCCACTCTATTACTGTTTTAAGAGAAAAAACACGTCTGTCACCCTGGACTTAGTAATCGTATGAAGTGTATCACCTTACAAGTGTTTGTGAAAAACGGCAAGCAACTCGAGGGAGTTTAAGAACCCGCCACACTTATCGAAAAGAGTAATGGTGATGGTAACTCCTGCCATATGGGGATGGATTCAGTTTGAACCAGTTCGTTCTGTAATTTTCAAAACACAAGACACTAGCTTCTACTATCATGTCAGAATTTCCAACCGGTGTGTTATGCCTTGGTGCGGTTGCCCAGATATGCCATACAGAGAAAAGACATGAACAAACGAAGACACAAGTACATGTACACACGTAAGGTGTACTTGTTGGATAACAAGACTTATGCTTACCCCACATGTACATTTCCAAACCGGGACCCGGCCGGGCTGTTGGCGTGAACGAAAATACAACAATTCATATCAAGAAAAGACGCAAATGATGCTCATGATTGATAGTTGCACCTTTTTTGTGTTTATCATGTTTTTCGATGCCGCAAACTGCCCGACCGGGCCCCGGATTGGGATCTGTGACGCTCAGACTTACCTGCAGGATCACACTGTTCACTGACACACCAGCGGCGCGGACGGGGATCGGGGGGTCCTCCACTGGCACCTGGCTGGCCAGCTTCCCCAGGCCCTTTAGATGAAAAACAATTTCCATACATATCTACATGATTTCCAATGATACAATGGCGTTTCCACAACTCAAACACAAACACAACCAAACATACGGTAGATTAGAACACAGTGTTCAAGATGTTTCTTAACAAATCATATACACAACAGGTAAATGCCAACATCAGCGGATGTTGAGTTGAATCACAAGTGTGTCAGGACTAGTGAACTATCTACTAGAGAATATGGATTACGGATGGTAAATATAATACAAACAAGGAAGAAAAACACGCACTTAGGATATCAGCCGGTTTTTCTAAATGTAAGGCAAGAGCAAAGCAGCACTTCGTGTACTATAATGTTGCTAGATTTCGAGATAAACTGAATCAAAGGCAAGCACTGCAACACAAAAAAGAAAGGAAACCAAAAGTTTTGCCCTGGTGAACTCTGAGCAGAATGGTAGACAACGTTCATTAATATAAAAGTATACAAGATCATACGTCAGAAATTTGTATGGTAGAACGCAAGATAACGGTACTGTAGTAGTACTTTGAAGCTTTCAAATTTTTTGGTCATCTGAACCAAAGTTTATCACAAGTTAATGAAACTGGGTAAGAAGTTTTACCTTGATAATGTCCCAGCCGGGACCATCGGCTGCCATGTGCAGGCGGCGGGTGGTGGGCAACGCCTGTGCTGTCAGCGAAAGACAGCGGCTGACAAGTTTTGTAAATGAAGCCATATTTTAGCGGAGCTGAGTATACAACGTCCGTCTTCGTTGGCTTTGCTCGTGTTCTGTTGCCTGTACGGCCGCGGTCTCTATGGAACGTCTCCCGGCGGCGTCATTGTTCCAGAACCCGCGTCATAAAGACAGTTGGACGGCGGGCAAAAACAAAATGAAATATCTTATCTGATACACACAGACATATAAAAAGCTTGAGAAACGAAGGAATGTTTTGAGATTTTGAAAGCGCGACCATGTATCCACGAGCCTGAAACGTTTGATAGGTTTCAGCACAGCATTAACTAATCGGTAGAAGCTATAGTGCTTAGCCTTAGGTATTTGTGTTCTTTTATTGTAAATGTGCTAAAATTCAATAAACTCAAATCATCTCAAAGAGATAGGACTCGAATAAATCATCTATTGTGTAGTTAAGAACTCAGTTCTGGCTCTCCATTGTTTTTCAGGAATTTTGAGTTGTGAGGGAACAAACACGAAACGGCTGGCTCTGGCCGTGGTGCTGATCCCGCTGTCCATACCTGGCAAGTCATGTCGTTCTACAATTGTCCGCTAGGTGGCCGATGAAACAAATCCAATGGGCTTGTTTTAGCTTTCTTTCGTTTCGTCCAGTTGCCGTTTATGCAGAACGCAGCTTTCGACTGCGGCATTTTTTGCCAAACTTCTTCGCACGCTCGCATCAGTTTGGCGTCTCCAGAGGATGTCATCCGTATGACCAAATCAACATGACCCAGTCTTCACTAAAAAAATGTTGGCAGTGTATCACCGATATCAATTCACGTGTATTCTATTTGTTTTAATTGTTCCTGCCTGTCCTCTTAGCCACCACACAAGGAGCGCAAAGTCTAATCGTTTCTGCCTTATCCTTAAACCTTCCAATTAAAGATTCATTTCTGTGCTAAAAGTCAACAGACTCAAATCATCTGAAAGAGATAGACTCGTATATTTGGATCTCTTTTTTATTTCTTCCAAGTTAGAAGTTTTTTGTATGTATGTATTTACTTATCTATAACATTTCTTAGGAATGCCATCCTCAACTTGGCACGAACAGACGTTTCTAAGTACATCATATGACAAACGTCAAATCTGATATATAAAAGTGATAATTTCTATAGCACATCATTTCTGATTATCATCTTTGAGTTCAAGAATGACACAATTTTGGTCCCACTATCCTCTAATACACTAGTATAACGTACATAGCAGCACACAGTAAGAATAGCAACGTTGCTAAACCATAGCTCTACGAAGGGGTTGACATGTTTTCATCATACATTTGTATACACATGCACATGTTGATATAAAAAAAGCACTACCTAGAAAAAGCTTCCATCATTATGAAAATTGACATTTTTCCTTTGCTAGACACAGAATTAAGTAGTGGACATACTGTGTCTCCTATTAGTTTTAGTCTGCCTGCTCTCAACTAAAAATGCCACTGTACTTGGACCGTCCACACATGAACAAGCGGATTTGCTGCATTTTCTGTAGCCTCCATATCAGGCTCTCTGGGGCCTTTTGCTGATGACTTCTTTCTATACTGGGTCGTCTGTGCAGCCAGCCTGTAACCATTTGGCCCCTTATTAGCCCCTCAAAAGGCCCCAGAGAGCCAAATGGCTATGGGCTGGCTGCACAAACGACCCAGTACAAAAAGAAGTCATCAGCAAAAGTGTATCATAAGCCCCAAAAGGCTCAGAAAGCCTGCTATGGAGGCTAATAATTCTGACTCTAAACATGGGAGCTAGTTCAATCATTGGACCTACTCTCCAAGCAGAGGTCCTTCTTCTGACTTGCCCCACTTTCTGACAACAGGGTAAGGGTAGGTCAAACAAAGATGACAATCTTGCCACACAACCTCTGCTTGGAGAGAACATAGGTGTCTGTTGTATCACAACCAAGTGCCTGTCGTCACTTTTTCATTACATGATGAAACATTCACAGTGTCAGTGAATGCTATCAGGCACTGCAACAGTGAACATTGATGGTTTTCCCTTAACCCTAACTCTCTCACAAACACTGTTTGGAAAGAACATACTATCAGGTGGCTGTCACCACTTTATCATTACATAACATATGTATATTGAATCAGGCACTGCAACAGTGAACATGGATGGTTGCACTCTAAGTCAGCAGCAAGCATGTATATCTATTCACCATGCATCTATAAAGCACTTTGGTACAATGCAACCTATATGCAGCATACACGATTAAGCCCTGAGTAATAAACTTCTCAGCATGGAAAAGATTCCTATCTCTAATATTCTCTATATAAGCGATTACTGGAAAAATAGACTTGTTACACTTTACCTCTTATATAAGGCATATTATAAGGAGAAATGGTTACATTTCTATAACATACATTTATATCATCTTTGAATCTTCTCCTATGTACCTAAACTCAACAGTGGTATCAAAAGGAAATAAAAAAATCTATGAAATATAGGATTCATAAGCAACAGAAGTCATACCTGTAACGGTTCAATGAATTGCACTTCTATAACTACATACTACATATTGATGCACATACTGTTCAATATAACATAAGACAGACAGAAACAAGAAATCACAGACAGAAAAGACAATAGTTTCTGTAATCTGTGATATCTTCCAAATAATAGCGTCCTTGTATGAGCACTGACACACCGAACAGTGAAAGTATTTTGTCAAGTTTTTGAAAAAGATACTTAAAATTTTCTTGTCTTCGTCTTTGAGATTCTAAATCATCTTGTGAGTAACAAAGTCAGGCCAGCAGGTTCACTAAAGAAGTCCATTGTAATAACAGCACCAGGCAGTCACCTGCTGAACTTGAACATACTACATGACCTTGAAAGTGTTCTACATTGTGTCCTTGGCAAGAATGTTTTATTTGGGAATTGAAACAAGGAGGTTTTATATAATAAATCGTTGATTGAAAGCAGTGATGTTGAAGAAAAATTGTGGTTTTCCTTAAACAAAGATCTGAACTTTAAGTCATTAGTAAATGGGATGAAATCATTCAATGAAGGTTGAAGATCATATGGTCATGGTTTAAAAGAACATCAAAGGTCCGTCCTAGTAAGAACACTGAGTTTGTGGACCAAAAGCGTTGAAGGAAGATTGTGGGCAAGAAAATCATGGGTTGAAAAAAGGTTGTAGGTCGAAAGACCATCACAGGTCAGTACTGGTCACAGCACTGAGCCCGTGGACAAGAACTGTGGGAGGGAGGTCATGGGTCAACAGGTCGTATCTACTGAGGTATTCTGGGTAGCGGCTGGTGTCGACAGGCGGGCGCGTCAGGTAGAGGAAGTTCACGGCCGTGTTCTGCGACTGCTGCTTGATGAGTTCGTTCATCGCGCGAAGGTATTCCTCCGTGATTGCCATAGCAACGGGTGCCTCGTCCGTGAGGTGGGTACCCTGCAGGAGAGAACAGGGTCAAGGTCATGGCATGAAGGGCAAACCTCTCAACCTACATCCATGAATAGTTTCATCAGGTTAGTAAGTCACTGAATAAAAAGACTCTTCTTACATAACCAAGTGATTTGTTTAACCAACGCTGACCATCAGAATAAAGAGTCTTATTCTCAACCCTTCATCTTTGTGCAAGCACGTTTAACCCCAAGACAGGTAAGCCGTGAGTGTGAGTGTAGTCAGTTACAGAGTTACAGCATGATGATATCACTTTCATATACATGTACAGTCAGACCTGTGCTACTGACTACCTTAGATTATTCTTCCCACTGACCAGAGTATTTAGGACACTGCCTTTAATGGCCACCATTGTCTACAAATCATTTGAGTTGCCACTACAGAAAGGTTTGACTGTAGGCATTAAAATGGCTGTAATGACCCCACATTGAATACACTCTATCCTGTTATGAATACCTCTGGATGGCCCCGTAGACAGATGACGTGTTCCCAGTTGATGATATTGATGTCGGCCTGGATGCGGAGTTGCGTGAGAAGTTCTTTAAGTTTCGCCTCTCGCCGCCTCGTGCCTGGTTCGTTGTGGTCCCCTCCCTCCACGCAGAGGAACACACGCATGCGTGTCACCTGGGGAAAAGAACAAGAGGTCACACTGTGAGCCACTGAGAGTAGGAAAGTAAGTTTGCAAAAAGGACCATAGGCTTCCCAAAGCGCAAAACCTAATATGGATGGTCACTTTTTTTTACTATACATGTACTTTCAGTATCATAGCAGAGCTTTAGTTTGTTTTATTGGTTGGTCTGGAGGCAATTCAGACAGTTAAGAACAATTTTCTCTGAATTTTTGGAAGCCAGAGTTGATTTCCAAATTATCTACTGAAAACTCTGCCCTGGAGGCATTGCCAAAATGTTTTTCAGCAATGCCTCTACCTCCTCCAGTTGATGAGGCAGACCAGCTGCAGCAGGAATGGTAAAAAACTTTCCTGCCTGAGGAAAGATTTTAGAATCGAAAAGAACATATTGATCAGTCCCCCACCACAGCTTTCTTCAGTGATTGATAGATAGTGCGGCACCATGTTAAAAATACAGGCCAAGCAGCAATATTAATAGTGAAAAGCTTTCCTGCCTTAGCAAAGATTCTAGCATCAAGAAGAAAGTTTTGATCAGCCCCCCGGTGAAAGTGCACCGTTTATCATTATCTGTAAATCTTAATACAAAATGAAACAGAAATATCTTTCCAGCAGTCCAACCAGATGGCCAGACTGGTAGAAGATCGCCAGCAGTGCAGAACCTTTGCTGAACACTATGCTGCCCCTACGGCTGACAAAGCTATGGGAGAGAGTTAGTGAGTGAGTGAGTGAGTGAGTGAGTGAGTGAGTGAGTTAGTGAGTTAGTGAGTGAGTGAGTGAGTGAGTGAGTGAGTGAGTGAGTGAGTGAGTGAGTGAGTGAGTGAGTGAGTGAGTGAGTGAGTGAGTGAGTGAGTGAGTGAGTGAGTGAGTGAGTGAGTCTCACCTTTCTCCAGTGCGGCACCATGTTGAGAATACAGGCCAGCTGTAGGAGGAAGAAGCAGGTCACGTCGAAGTAGCTGGCCATCTCGGGTTTCATCATGTTGACGGGCCAGACGTCGATGTACTTGGTCTGCTTCCGGGAGAACAGGTCCGCCCGGTCCATCTGGTGGAAGTACCTGTGGGTAATTCATGCACCTATCATTAGCCTTACAATAGGTAAAGGTAGTCCCATGGTATTTTTGAGGCCGTAGGGATAGTGGGTTATTATCCACTGTGTCTAGAGCATGGTTAGGGCAAACCTCTCCCTCCACTGCCTGGGCTCATGGATTGTAATGAAAATAATGCTATATTGGAAGATAAACATGAATGAATTTGAGAGGAGAGTCTGTACTTTGGTGGACAATCCTTACGCTTCATGGTTAGGAAAATACAACGTGTATATTCTCACCGATACAATAACATGGCTGAATTTAATATGTAAATGGTTTATTTCAAATTCCAAATCCATACAAAACCAGAGAGGCTACGAACGTCTCCTATATGATGACCACAAATCAGTGGCTATGTAGTGCTACTTACTATCATTGAGACCCTAACCAAATATATATTTGCTGTATGTTCAATGTCAGCCTTACATACCTCAGCAGACAGACGTTTTTGGTGAGCTTGATGGCATCACTGATGATTGCCACGTACTCTGACAGTTTTAGCACTTTTTCATCCTCCATCTGGAAATGAACAAAAGACAACAGACATTTAGGCACAGGAACACTTATGTGGATCACTTTTAATGTACTGGCAACAATGATCACTGTAAAGGCATAGTTTATGTCCAAACCACCCAAGTCTTTAGGCTGGACACATTGTACTTAATGTGGTGTCATTCGCCATTTCCAATGATAATGGCTGAACAACAGTTAACAACCAAAATACTACTCTATCATGTTTACATCTCACTCTCATATCTAATAAGACGGAGACTAGTTTCTTACACTATGTGACCACATAACACATGAAACCCATCAAGCTCATCCATCCATCCATCCATCCATCCATCCATCCATCCATCCATCCTTCCTTCCTTCCTTCCTTCCTTACTCATACAAAATCGTACAAACCTTCCTGAGCGGTGGAAAGGCCTCCCCCATCTTGCCGTACTCCTCATCAGCGAACTGAACCCGCCTCTCCTTCGGTTCCTTAAAGACGTCCATCGACAGGAAGGTGTCCTCGTGGGCACAGTTGTCATAGAAACCTGACAAACAAACAGTGGGATGTACAGGTGTCAATCATCACTATCATGTCTCAAGAAAGCCATGAAATTGAACCCAATTGTTTTGGGGACAGCCTATCTTTAATTTCTAAATCCTGCCATGAAGTTTGCCAGGATGCTGGCTATGTACATTTTTGTACAGCACTACTGTCAACTTGAACAAGCTTCCATTACCCTAGATGGTTCTTTCACAATTTAAAGACATTTCACCAATCATAACCAAAAGCCTTCTCCAGTAATTCACTCATAGATATCTACATGTAGATACTATTCACCAGCTGCAGACATCTATTCATCTATCTTATTTATTTTCTGTCATCTTTATCTAAGGTTGCCCAGCTCAGTTATTTTCACTGCTTTGCATTACAAATAGACTCGGACCTGTGAGAAGCGAATGAAGCTGCACTGAACATGGTATTTACATGATGTTCACATGGCATTCATATGATGTTCAGATGGTGATAACAAGTTGTTCACATGATGTTCAAACCAAATAAGGACGTGACATCCTACCCATCATGACAGTGTTTGGCTTCATGCCTCCGAGTCCTGATATTCTCATCAGGTTCTCCACTCCCAGCTGCACGGTGGGGCACAGGGTCAGCTCCACAAACGCCTTCACCTGGAGGGGAGCACATGATAGTCACATGATCTTCACATGATAGTCACATGATCTTCACATGATAGTCGCATGATGGTCACATGCTGCTCACATGATGTTCTTCTCTGCTTCTACCAGCAGCATTTGTCACAAATTAAGCCCCTTAAATGCCTTCTTCAGAATCTTATAATGGAATACTAAACATGTATTTCACCCAACAGTCACATGATGGTCATGTTTCATCCTCCCTACAAAATATTTGTTGCATGAATTTTGTTGTGACCTGTGCTTAGCCCTGTGTGGCACAAATGTGTGATAAAGGTCTTCATTCCTTCCTTCTTTCCTTCTTCTGATTCATTCATTATTCTGATTCATTGATTATGATTCATCCATCCATCCATCCATCCATCTATCCATCCATCCATCCATCCATTCACACTCGCACACTCACTCACTCACCCATTCTTCCATGATGATGATGATCATATTATAAGCAATAAATGGCGAACCTTTAGGTTGTCGACCAGGTTCATCCAGAAGGTTGTCTGGCGCTGCATGGGGTCGTACGGCTGGTCGCACAGGCTGCCGACCTCCACATGACCCACCACAAACAGACCCCCCTTCTTCAGGTCATTAGTGAAGGAGATGATCTGGGGAAGAATGTTCACATAATGTTCACAAGGTGTTCACATGATACTCACATGAAGTTTACATGCTGTTCACATGATAGACACATGATAGTAACATGGTGTTCACGCATGCTGTTCACATGATAGACACATGATAGCAAGATGGTGTTCACATGCTGTTCCCACTCACTGTTATTACCAGCTGACTTGGAAGGGACACAGATAGGGTGACCCATTCATTGTGTTGAAAACTTGAAACAGATGATATAGGCTAAGTAGCATCATAGTACCTCCTACTACTAGTCCTAGCAATATAATGTTGACAGACATGTGGTATTCACTTTATGTTCACATGGTACTCACATAACATTAATCTTACTCAGAGTATATTTGCATGATCATGATACACATGTTATGCAGATTAGTCGCGCTAGTCACCTGGCAGCAGGAGCGCGGGTTGTTGACCAGCAGCAGCATCTGCGGCCGCCAGTACTTGATGTGGTCCTTCCTGATGTCCAGCAGCAGCAGGTACTTACGGACCTACAGCGGGAGACATGACAGGCACATGATGATCACATGGTATTTGCATGATGATCATATGAAATTCACATGGTACAGTCAAACCTGACTGGCCAACCTAATCGTCGTAAGCCACATTAAAACAGTCCCGTCCAATTTTACATGGTTAAGAGACATTCTTGTCTGGAGTAACCACCCCAACTCACCAATGCAAAATTTTTCCTCAGTCTCATGAGTGGCTCAATGTTGAAACCAAGTTTGACTGAATCGACATGATGATTACAAGAAAGGTATCTAAAAAATAAAATAAAGTGAAATCTGGGACTACTAGTACCACTACCTGAGGTAGTCATCTCCTGACAGAGACTAACACTTTTTGACAAAAGGGATGCCTCATTATGTTCACATGCCAGTCACATGATATTCATCACCTGGTGGAAGATGAGGGCCTGCGTGATGGAGCCCCAGGATGAGTCGGGGGACAGGTAGTGGATGACGAGGACGAGCACGGCCACGAAGGCGATGGCGATGGCCGCGTACATCGGGTCGATCAGGAACATCATCACCAGGCAACTGACGGCCCCCAGCAGACAGGTGTGCCACGTGAAGTACTTAAACATCGGCCTAGACAAACAAACAAACAAACAAATAAACAGATTAACAAACAAATAAATGATAAGTAAGCAGCAGCCAGGTGACCACAAGAAGTACTTATTAAAAAACATTGGTCTGAACAAACAAATTAGTAAACAGTTGGCAGGTGTGCCAAGTGAAGTACTTAATATATGATTCAGAATCGGTCATATCAACAAGCACCTCACAGAGTGTGCTTGAAGGCGACTGATCTAGTGGTAAGGAAAAGACATAAAATAATTCAAGATCCTGAATCCAAAATTGGATCTGATTTAAGATCTACCCACTTCCACTTAAAGCACTGGACAAATACATGAATGTCATTCAGTGCAAAATTCAATTTAACGATAATACTTCTTTCAGTTACATTGTATTGTAAACAAAAATACATGTACATTCAACCAAATGCTACAAATGTAGGATCTTTATTTTGAAATCTGCAAAGACAGTAAATTACACAACATTTCCAGTTGACTGCCATGGATGCCATGTTCCCTTTAAAGCTTTGCTGGTCCAGTAACAAAAGGTGGGTAAACATCCTAGCAATGGGTAACCTTTTATACCGTCACTATTTACTCTAAAGGCCTCTGACTTTCACATGACTCATTGGAAAGTCCCACCTGAATTGGAGAGAAAACTCAGAACTGCAAGTACAGGGAGAAAGAGGCAGACTTACACCAGACCAGGTTCACAGTGGTGGAGTCTCAGACATTCAGGAGAGATTTGGAAAGGTAAGTATGTCCTGACAAACTGCATCCTTACATTATATACTTAGTCTATTACTATTACATGTAGTTGTTTACACAAACTATGTGCAATATCACATTAGTGTATTTGAGGCCTGTGGTATGAATTGTTCCTGGATCTTCAATAACTAAATTTAGCAACCTTCCTCATATGCTTATCATTGCCATATCGTGTATGTTTACAAAGCTATTTGACCAGATTCCTCTTTTGATTACAAGGGAGAACTTAAAACAATATTACAGGTTGTTGACTATTACAAGCTGATAATTACAAACACAGATTAGGGATCAAAATACCTTACTAAACTACCAGTGTGATTTTTTGTAACGTCCTAGTAGCAAAGACACTGCAATATCAGAGATTTTTTAACACAATGATCACCTCTTGGGTATCAAATTGAAGAGCTGAATTTTAAAATGTTTCAGAATCACTTCTTTATTTTTGCTGCTAGAGGTGGATAATCAACCTCCACACAAAAACAACAACCTTCCCTTCCTCACAGAGGCAACCAACAAAAACTAACTAATAGGCACATGACAAAACTTATGTGGGATTCTGAAAGCACAAGCATTAAAATGCTGTAAAGTGTGGATAAAATCTTGCAGAAGCCATCACTAACAATACTGAGAGGTCAGAGACCATTCCTACAAGATGGGAGGGAACAACATGAGCAAATTTGCAAGAACTGATGATGACATCCAGGACCAACATCTTCATCCAGACTTGCCAAGGTGGGAAACAAATGCTATATTAGGAAATTGACAAAGCTAACATTAAGAGAAAAAGTTAACTCCAGACCTATAAATGCTTAATCTGTAATCTGTATTCTGTATAGGCAAAACTGCCCTTTGGCGTAACACACCAGCTTTGCAGGCACGCGGCGCGGAAGCAGCTGGTTGTATCACACTGACCGACCTGTCACACCTGACCTAAATGCAGATCTAATTTGTAGTAATTATTTATTAATAAGCTCTTTAATGACTATACTCAACAGTACTTGGAGGCAACAAGTTTCACTGACTACAATTATAATAATTATTTTTTAACATCTCATTTCTGGGTTAGTATTTCTGGTACATCTGTATTTGAAGGAATGATTTATAATCAGTCTTTTTTTGTTCTTTTTGGAGCTGGTATTAGATATTCAGTACTTTGTATGTCCGCCACTTTTGTTGTGACACTCATAACTAAATCTTATCATTTCAGAAAACAAGCAGAACCAGGAATAACCAGAGCTGTTGAAGAAAAAAGGCATACAGACAGGTGAGAAACATCCAACATGTACAAACATTACATTAGGATTGTACAATTTTACTGATCTAATTTTGATGTGTTAAATTCAATCTTGAACATGCAAGTCTCTACATACAATAAGCAAAATTGTTTCCTTTCATTTAAAGGCAGTACAAAGGCAGAATTAAGAAAGGTGACTCTTCCCTTGCCAGGGCAGACCTGGACTCAGCAGAACAGCACTTTGCAGCTGCACTCAAGATGGTACATGTAAGAGGTAAGAGAAAACTACACTAAGCACTATAGTGTATATTAATACTTAAAATTCCATATACACTTGACTGAATAAATATCTATAACCATAAACTTCAAGTTTCATGTTTGAACATTGTTTAGATGGTAGATAGAGCTTAGTTTTTCAAACAGGGAGCTAGGCCCCAAATCAATTTCTTTCTCCCCAGATCCCACAGCCCAGCAGTACCAGAGAGAGGTGGAGCCCCTGTGCAAGTTGGGGGATGTCTACAGTAAGCGAGGTCAGCAGACAGGAGATGGGGGAGACTTTGTCAAAGCAGCAGCACTCTACAATGCAGCAATAGCCAGATCAAAAGATAAGGTTTTTATTGCTAGGACTGTAACAGCTATCAAAGAAATAGAGGCGTCATTTCTTAACTGTATCTTAGACATTCATTGTAATATGAGCCAAGATAACACAGAAACACATAGGAAACAGCTGACTGAGATGCGAGACCAGATCAAGCTGGAGATGGAAACCATTGACCAGCAGCTGGATCCCTATGCACACAATGAGGATGACCCATGTGTCAAAGAAATAGAGACAAAACGAGCTCAGGCTGTCAGGCAATTGTTCGAGTACATCCCACAGGGAAGGAAGGAGTTCATCAGCCTGCTTGTAGAAGAGTGTATTGGGTTAATGGGTCCCCCTCCCTGTAAGTATGCCCTGATAGGTTTGGGTTCACAGGCCACAGGACTGGTAACGCCATACTCAGACCTGGAGTTTGCCATCTTGGTAGAGGAAGAAAGTGAAAAAAGTATTGAGTATTTCCGCAACCTTACCCACTATCTACACCTCAAGGTGGTCAACCTGGGAGAAACCATTCTCCCAGCACTGGGAATAAAATCTCTCAATGACTTCTCCTCAGAGAAACCACTTGACAACTGGTACTACGACTCTGTTACACCGCGCGGGTTTGCATTTGATGGCTCCATGCCAAAGGCAAGCAAGACTCCACTGGGCAGGCAGGGAACCAAGGATGAACCACCCAGCGGACTCATTTGCACCCCAGAAAACATGGTATCAAAATTACAGAATGATGTCACACGTTACCTGAAGGAAGGATACCACCTTGCCAATATCTTGAGAAATGCATGCATGATAGCAGGAAACCGGGATTTGATTGAGACATACTTGGCTACTGCAGGGAAGATACTTCAAGCTGATGGGGGTAAAATAGCTGCACAACTGGCACAGGAGACACTGAATGAAAACAGTAAAAGATACATTGATGAGGAAACAATAACAGCAAGGCTGATTGATGTAAAGAAAAAAATCTATCGCTTCCCAGCTGTAGCAATAGACTGCTTGGCACTGTCTGCAGGCATCACACCTACCACAGTTTGGAAGACAATAGAAGAAATGGAAGAACAAAAAGTGGTTAGTCCTGACGATGCACACCACCTGACAGTGCTTACCAGCATCTCAGCAGAACTCAGGCTCAGAACCTACATTGCAAATGGTGGACAGAAGGAAAACCTGTCAGCTTTGGCCTCAATGGAAACAGTACAGCATGGAAAGAAGCCATCCCTACAGACCAATGATGAAGAAAATGGAAGTACACTGAAACCAGTTTTCCATACACAAAATCAAAAACAGCTTCAAAAACAGCTTTTTAGATACTATCATACAGCAATTCCTCTCAAAAAAGCTTTGTCCAAATTGCCAGAAAAGAACCAACTTTCACCTTCTTCGTTTAATTTCTTTGACAATTCTCCTACTGTACAAGGAAAAATGTACTTTGAGCTATGTAACTATCGACTGGCTGTCAACTGCTATAATGAGGCCCTGGAGAAAGCTGAAGATACTGATGACATAGACAAAATGGACCTGATTTGTAAGCTTGGAGAAGCTTGCAGCATGGTTGGTGAATACCCAAAAGCCATCGGCTACTACAAAGAGGCACTGCAGATGTATAGACATGTCTCTGGTCAGGGTACACCACATCCTGAAATTTCTCAGATACTCAACAAAATGTGGCATCCTTTGTCCCAAGTTGGCAATTTTAAAGATGCTATTAGCTGTCTTGAAGAAGCACTACAGATAGACAGGTCCTTGCGCATTTTTGGTCAGAGTATACCACATGCCAACATGGCCAGCACACTAAGCAACCTGGGGATAGCCTATGGTGATCTTGGTGATCACAGGAAAGCACTTGAATACTTTGAACAGGTAAAGGAGATGGATAAGAGAATTTATGACATGTTTGGCATCAGAACAGGACAGTCTGATATCAATACTGCCACTTTACTCCTCAACATGGGAGATGCCTACAGAAATCTGGGTGATCATGAAAAAGCTATCAGCTACATTGAACAGTCACTACAGATGTACAGGAGTATCTATGGTCAGACTGCAACACATCCTCAGATTGCCACTACACTTGACAACCTGGGGCAGGCATGGAGAGGTCTTGCTGATTATAGCAAAGCAATCAGCTACTGTGATCAGGCTCTACAGATGCGTAGGGCAATTTATGGTGAGAGTACAGCACATCCTGAGATTGCTATGTCATTCACCAACCTAGGGATTACCTGGGGTGCTGTAGGTAATTACAGAAAAAGTATCAGCTACTATGAACAGGCCCTACAGATGGACAGGAGTATCCATGGGCAGACTTCAGCAGATCCGAACATTGCCACCTCACTCCACAACATGGGACAAGCAATTGGTGATGAAAAACAAGCTATCAAGTACCTTGAGCAGGCACTGCAAATGGACAGAAGTATCTATGGGGATAATACAGCACACCCCGATATTGCTAAGGCACTGCTCAACCTTGGGTCAGCCTGGGGCGGCCTTGGTGATCACAGGAGAGCACTCAGTTACTATGACCAGGCACTGCAGATGTTACGGAGTGATCATATTCATGGTCAGAACACACCTCATCCTGACATTGTAATCACACTCCGCTACTTGGGGACAACCTGGTTCTGCCTTGGTGATCACATGAGGGCTATTAATACCTACCAAGATGCATTGGCTATGGCAAGGCAGGTTTACACTCAAGACCCAAATCACCCATAATTGATTGATATTACAAATACATGAAGTGTTACGCCTATCTGCTACTTTGAGTCTAGGCTACATGTAAATGCAGCGTCAGTGGAAAGATTTCCTTATACAATGTATTGAATAAGAAAGATTCTGACCTCCATTTTCCCACCAGACAAGAACATCAATGCATGGACAGGAATCATCACTACGGACCAAGATTAAGGAACAGCTCCATGTACTGAGTTCAAAGCTATGAGCGTAATATTACACCCTTAGCTTGATGCCCCTGCTGCGAGCATTGCCCAGCAATGACGTAGAATGATGATGTAGATGAAGAAGACTGGGCTTACCTGAAGTTGGGAGCCGATGCCCACTCCAGCGCGAGGCAGGCGATGTTGACAGCTGCGTAACACAGGATGAAGAGGAGCGACACGATGGGGGCCAGGGCGTTCACCTGCTGGATCAGCAGGATCAGCTAAAGGGGACAATAATGTAGGAAAAGGGTTGTTAGTACACAGGATGAAGAGGAGCGACACGATGGGGGCCAGGGCGTTCACCTGCTGGATCAACAGGATCAGCTGCAAGGGACAGATGGGCTGTTAGTATGCTGGAAAACAGAACAGTTTAGTCCTTGTGACTGCACTAGACAACACTGGAAAAGCACAATTTCACTTTAAGAGGTCAGGGTTTTGTGATGTTTTGAGTTTGAAGTCGAAACTATACTGTAGCACCAAAAAAATATTTGTGGTGTGACAATTTCACAAAATAGTGAAAATAAAACCGCCGGGACTATTTCAAGACTCTTTTTGATAGGTGTACCTTAATAGTCAGAGAATATCATACAGGAATGAAAATAATTCTGAGGACTTAAGCTTACCTGTACCAGGAACCAGGAGACAAACACAGCCACGTATGGGTTCCCGCTGCGATTGGTGATGGTCAGCATTCGCAAGACTCCCCCTGAAACAAAAAAAATGGTGTTCACACGACGTTCACATGGCATTCACATGATGTTCACATGACAATCACATGGTATTTACATGGTAAGTTCATGGTGATCAGGTTCCTTTCAACATAAAACAGTAATCAGGTTTAACTGCTGTTACAGTGTATATTAGCCAGAGATGTGCCAATTCATTGAAACTCACTATTAGCCCTACCTGATTGTAATAATGATGTTACAGAATATAGTACTCATGTTAGCCTATATTACTCAGTAAGTAGAATTTGAAGATTAATTTTGAATTTGTACTTGACCGTACCAAAGTCTTTGTGCTTTTGGTCAATAAAACTGTGTGAACATAAAACAAACTACAAAATGTAGCTGGTGCCACAACATCATTTATTCTAACCTACCGAAGAGCTTGTCCCGAGACAGAGCCTCCAAGATCCTGGATGCGCCGATGAGACAGCTCAGCGCGGCAGACAGAGTGGCCGAGTACAGGCCGATCACTGGTAAGGGTGCCCACATGTTGATGTACTGCAGCACCATGTAGTTATTCTGAAGCAGCTCTCTGTGTAAAGAAACTAATACTTCAGAAAAGCAATCAGAGACCAAAGATGGTCCACATACCAAATGTAAATAGAACTGTAAGCACCAGCAATACATTTTCTGACTCGTTGATGAAGGTTAGACAGGTAATGAGATACATAATACAAAATTTACTAAAAGCAACTGAATAGACATTGTCAAACAAAAATGTGACACAATATAAGATATCTATCCAGTTGATTGAGTAACTTTTATATTTTGTACAGTTTCTGACTCCTTACTGAATCTGAGAAACAATCTATTTTGTATGACTGGCCTGTTAACAATGTAACAAGACAAGCTGGTAAAAGCATAAAATTTTCCTAAAGTTCATCAGGACTATTCCTTTATAGTACCCTCTAGCTAGTTGGGCATTCATGACTGTCTGCTATGTTGTAGCGGAAACAATTCTAATAAGAAAATTCAAAAATACCCTCTGAATACTTAAAAACATGCGGTTCTCACCTCTCGCAAGTAAAGGCCACAAAGATGCAGAGCAGCAGGTACACCACGAAGGTGGCCATCACTGCGCTAATGGTGCCGATGGGGATGGATCTGCTGGGGTTTGCCAGGTCACCTGTATGCATGAAATTGTCACAGAAGTGTAAAGGATCTGCTGGGGTTTACCAGGTCACCTGTAAGCAGAAAATTGTCACAGAATTGCAAAGGATCTGCTGGGGGTTGCCGGGTCACCTGTATACAGAAATTGCCACACAAGCGTAGTTTGCTACACTTAATTGCAACACTACATTGCTACAATTTTATAAGGATGGAAGGTAGTAGTCTAGAGGTTAAACAGCATCCAAGAAAAGCTTCCCAACCAATTCATATCCAACACTATTTTACCATTCTTCCATAATAGACTCCAGTAGAACAGTAAAAAAATTGATGCTAAAGTTTACTTAAGTTAAGAGTGCCTTACAGTCAAACTTGTCCATCCAACCAACTCAATCCTACAACCAACTCTTGTCAACAACCACATTCAGACAGTCCCATCCGATTTTACATAGTAAGTGAACTCTTTCAAGCAACCAACTGCAGGCTTCAACCAGCAACCACTTCCTCATGGGCCTCAGGGGTCATAATGTGTAGATTTTACATTCCATTCAACAACAAAATGATTGACAGCGGCAATCAGTCCAGCAAGCATTTCAGTAAAAGAATCTACAGTCCACAGCAAGCTTGTGTTTATGTAGCAACAAAAGTAGAACAAAGTGAATTTAAATGTAGCAACAAATGTAGAACAATGGAGACACGAATCTCAATGTAAACATTCATTGTAAGTACAACAAAGGTTTTGTACATGTACCCGAAAAATCTTTTATGTTAACGTTTATTGGCAATGTAATCGACAGTGCATTGTAGTCTTGTAGACAACAACAGTTTAGTTTCTTTTTTCTTGTATATACTGTATTTCTTCACTTGTCTTGTAATTTTATATGCATAACAGGCAGATAAGTGCTATACGTGCGTAGTATTTATGCAGCTCCTCATTTATGCCCACAAAATCAGCAAACCGACCCCAGTTTTATCCAACAGCCAACTCCAGCCAACAACCACATTTCCTTGGTACCTTGACTGGTTGTTGGATGCAAGTTTGACTGTACAACCAAAGATAAGTCGTACTTGCTGTCCGATACAGGTAAATATTTGCAGCTCTAGAGGTACAACTTGACGTTACCTGACATGTTCGCTCCTGCCATGATGCCTGTACAGCCGTTAAACATGATGGCGAACACCGTGGCAAAGTTCATGATGGTGGTCGTGCTGTAGTCAGTACCAAAATCCGCTGAGCAAATAAAGAAAACGATATGGTCACATGTTTAGAATTATGGTGAGTATACATGTACATGACATGTACTTGTCTAGTGTTAACTCAATAAGTTGTGTAAGAATCTACATGTATATTCTTACTGTGTTTCTTCCCTCTGCAGAATAATATCTATCAAGAAACTAAAATGACTTTTGTCTGATCGTAAGCAATGAGGCAAAAGCACAGTAGGAGCTCGTGCCAGAAGTTTCTATTCCTACCTCCATGCTGAATGCATTGTACAGTGAGTGGTTGAAAGTCTAGTTGGGAGTCTTAGTGTCTTGCTTATTAATGAGGGCCTGCATGCCCCTTTTACGTAGAGCGTAATCGGCCGTTTTAATTTTACGTAGAGCGTTGCCGACCACTCCATAATTTAGCGTAGAGCGTAGGGAGGCTTTTCTGAATTTTGCGTAGAGCGTAGGGAGGCTTTCTGAATTTAGCGTATTACGTAGCCGGCCCTCCGAATTTAGCGTAGAGCGTTGTCGGGACCCCCCCATGCAGGCCCTCATTAATGGTAATTATAACAATAAAGACTCACGCCAGAGGTTCTCCTTTGCAGTCTCCACGCTGAATGCGGTGTACAGTGAGTGGTTGATGGTCTGGTTGACCAGGACGGGGTCCGGTATGCTGTTTATCAGACTGATGTTCATCGGCTTGTTCTCCACCCCAAAACTGATGAACACACTGAAAATGGCGACTGGAGGACGAAAAAATTTAAGCAAAACAACTTGATTGTACAACAAACAGGAATATGTAAAATTCTAAAACTTAACAACAGAATGTCTTCATTTTGGCCTTTTGAAATGTCAGAAATCCAAGGACTGATGTGCCACTAATATGTACGTTTCCTGGTAAACTCTCATAGAGTGGAACTAGTAACCATCAAGAACAGTAAGGGCATCCTTGCTAGATAGCTTTAAAGAACGCTTGTAGCTAGATGTGCAAAGTTTAGGTATGACAGGTCGTTCAGTGTAATATAACCAGCTGTCCTGCTGAATGCCTGCAAAGCTGGTTTGTTATGATGAAGGACTGTTCTCTGTGAATAGTTTCATCAGGTTGGTAAGTCACTGAATAAAATTGAAAAGACTCTTTTTTACACAACTAAGAGATTTATTCCACCAACGTTTCGGTGACCATCTGTCACCCTTTTCAAGGCAATTCTGACTGGTTCACATAGCAATGCAGCACAGGTGTTGCTGCTTATACATAATACTGGCTATTCAGAAAATGAGAATATATCAAAGCGTACCCTGCACAACACAGAAGATGACGAGCGACGTCCGAGCGAACATCTGGGCACCGACCAGACACACCAGCAGGTTGAACAGCAGGAACAGCGTGCCGTACAGGAAGGACCACCAGCGATCCGCGGGGAGGGCATGGGCCAGGGAACCATCTGTAAAATAAACATCATTCATCTTTAACCTCTGACCTATAGGTCAAATGGCAGGAACAGCATGTCGTACAGAAAGGAACTCCACCAGCTCTGAGTCTCCTCTATTTGCTCGGGAGACTCGGGGGCTATAATAGGTTTAATACCAAATCAACTGGGGCCAGATCTATTTGCGGATGCTTGGGAGCCATAATAGGTTTGTATACCAGGCTATATTTATGCTAGATGTAACTATTGCATGTGAGGCCACTCTCTAAGATGCAACATAAGGAGTCAAGGCTATCTATTTTCAACCTATCTTCAGCCCCAAAGTTCCCTAGCAGAGCCTCTACCAGTCCCAGATAATACAGGGCTGAGGAGAAACTTACACGTAATCTTCATCATTCATGCAAGATGTAAGGTCGCTCTCTAAGATACAACATAAGAAGTAAAGGTTACCTATCCTTAACTTACCTTCAGCACCAAAGTTCCCCAACAGAGCCTCCACCAGACCCAGGGTGTACAGGGCGGAGGAGAAGATGTTTGCAAAGTAGAACAGAACTCCGACACTGCCTCCGAACTCTGGGCCTAACGTACGACTGATCATGACTGGAAACTGTCAAGGAGAAGTAACAAGGAAACTCTGGGAGAAGCATGTAAAATATTTCTAAAACTGTAAAAGAGTAAATCTATAATTCAATATGCTCAGCTTACATGAGTAGCCTGCCATGGTCTAGTTATATCATTATCTTTCCATCCTCTTCATTGCATGCACCCTCATGAGAATAGGGCCTTTGAATCCCAAATCAGTCAAGACAGTTAAACTTCCTAGCAAACTTTACATCAGGGTATGGATACAATAAGGTGCAATAAAACATCATCAATTACATACAGCTGTGCTTACATTTCAATACAAATGAAAAGCTAAGTAATATAATATCAAAGTCCTTATAAAAT